>JALAZF010000523.1:1200000-1692500 GCA_022829125.1 Lathyrus tuberosus | reverse complement strand
TGGACTGAAATAACATAATTATTAGTCGTAAATCAAGGCAAATATATGATACATTTTCGTGTTATCAAACTCCCCTACACTTGAATCTTTGCTTGTCCTCAAGTAATTAGTCAGTAAGAATGTCGGACAAGCTTTATCAACCGCACACACCTGACATACCTTTTATTTTGAAAATATTTTGTAAGGCATTTTGATAAGATGACGGATACTCAAGTAAAACAATAAAGATACATTAGTGACACAAGCAACAAGCATAGTCATAGACCTCCCCTCTACACAAGTCAGTTCTAATCATTCTATTATAGCTCAACCTAAAGTTTCTCGTATCTATTTCAACCCGGTTTCATTCTAGCGCAATCACATTAAGCCCTTTGCCTTTACACGTACGTAGTGGAGTAGCCGATTAGTGACTTTGATCCTTCTTAGCACGGGGTCTGGTACACAAGTGCGGTAACCCTATATATATATCATAATCGTAGGTTGTGGGGGATCGAACTGTAGTTCTCCCTACTGAGTTCAGAACCAGGTTCCTCTGAACCAGCCAACAATGGATTATTTTTTTTCTCTTTGTAATACTTTTGCAACCGTAGGTTTGGTGCATTTTTCAATTTTTCACAACAGCGAAGAATACGAAAGCTATTTAATAATTCGGAATCAAACACTTATCTTCATCGGCTCTCCACGTGGTTTGTGTTTAAGACGGTGCTGACTGCTAATATAAACTACT
Organism: Lathyrus tuberosus; assembly: GCA_022829125.1. Classification (NCBI taxonomy): domain Eukaryota; kingdom Viridiplantae; phylum Streptophyta; class Magnoliopsida; order Fabales; family Fabaceae; genus Lathyrus; species Lathyrus tuberosus. Next base: position 1,691,773 of record JALAZF010000523.1, on the reverse strand, counting down.
TGGGGTTACTTTAGAACTAGAACTGAGGGTATCGGTATAATGGGTATTGAAACTGATCTCGCATATACAAGAGGTCTAAGGTGTCAAGACGGTATCAATCTTGTTAAAATTTTCTCGATAGCCTAACATAGCCTATGTTCCGGTATGTTAAGTTGTGCAATGATCATAAATTTTTTTGTTATAGTTGAATAAAGTGGGGAAATTTTTAAATTTGCGAAAATTTCATATAAATGCTTCTTTATTCAAAAGGAAATGCGGAAAGGAAATACATAAGGAAAATAAAAGTTACCTCTCCCACACTATATCGGACATTGTCCTCAATGTTTCGATATAAACGCGGAAAGAAACTACAAAAAGAGATAAAACTAAAAAAATAAAATCTAAATCTAACGAGGTCCACGTCCTCTGCCTCGGGTGCGCGCGCGTCCATTATGGGCTACATGATCTGGGATGCCTACGTGATGGATATAATCATGCAGGTCTTGCACGCGTAGCGTCAGGGCACCCATCTCGTCTATCATACCGTCGATCCGTTGTCCTTGGTGGACTTGGCCCTGTTGGATTTGTCGCATTAGACTCATCATCTCATTGTGCTGCCTATGTTGCTGTTCCTCTCTTTGGGCAGCCAATTGGTTTTGTAGCCATATGCCCCTTAAGAATTCTTCATTAGTGACGGGGTCTTGTTTTGTAGTGGCACGGCGACGACGTCCGGTGGATGTTGAGGCATCTTTGGTAGGAGGTGGTGGGTTTTCATGAGGTGGCTAATCCATTTCTTGCTCCATTTCATCGACTGCTTCATTATCTTGGTTTTCTTGAGCATCCGCATTAGGCTCGGGAGCACGGAGATAAAAAAGCCAATTTTCTTGTCTTTGAGGGTCGATTCGGTCTCTGCATGGCATGATGATGCTCCTGATTATTCCGGTACAGACCACTGGATGGTATCGTCCATCCGCCCTTGCTTTGATAAGGTGGGAGGAGCGACAATACTCTGTATCCAGGGACTCAGGTGGTATGGAAGGTAAATTAGCAAGGTCGTCTCCCAGACCAAGGCCGAGTGCGATAGAAGTTACTATACCTCCGAAGTAGAAAGGTTAAGAACCTCTAGCACAGTTGGCGTGGATGTGCGACAGAAGGAACAGAGCTGCATTAATTGGTTCAGGATGGAGCACACAACAAAGGAAAAAGAGCTCCTTGGAGTTTACCTTGTGGTTGTTGTCCCTTGCGAAAATTGTGTGTTCCAGAACTCTGTGGAAATACCGTATTGCTGGGTTATGAATATAGGTAGCGTTGAGGCTGTCCCAGCTTGAAGCAGCTACACCTGTAAGTCGATTCCACATGTCGAAGGCTTCCTGGAACCATGCATCGTTAGGTACACGGCAATGTACATTCTCACCATGATGGAATCCAAGCATTTGGGCGAGTCGGGTTTGGCTTACCGAATACTCAGAGCCAAACATGCAGAATTTAGCTACACCAGAAAGTTGGTTTGTTTCACCCGGAGGTGTAACATAAGTGAATGACCTCAGAAATTCCAGAATCAGAGTTTCGTAGGTAGGCTTCCCTTGAGTGGAGAGCTGCCATAGACCGGCATTTTGGAGCATCCAACTTACACCTTCTAGCATGCCCAGCTCTTCAAGGCTGGCAATGTGCACATACCGTGTCGGTTGAAAAGAGCGTTGGTAGAAGCTGACGTAATTCGCTCTTTGGCGGTCTCCGGCTTCTCCCTCTCTGAATGTAACAGTGGAAAGGTCAGGAGCTTGTCTTGTTCGTCTGGCCATGGCGCATGCAAAGTGAACAAGGTTTAATGGAGGAAGTGGGTATGGGTAAGAGTTGTTCTGTGAGAATGAGAGAGTTTCGTGAGGTTTAAATAAGAGGGTTTGGAAATATGAAGTGTTGGAGTGAAATTGGGATTAAATGTGAGTGGTTATGGAGAGTAATATGAGTGGGACGGTTAAGGAGAGTGAAAAGATAGTGGGTCGTTTGAAAAGAATTTGAAGAGAAGAGAAGAGGAAGAGAAAAGGGGTCTCTTTTATTAACAGAGAGCGCGTTAGAACAAGTGTGACGCTCGTCACGAACCCGTCACGTTCGTAAGCCGTGTTATGGTCGTAACAAGGGCGTTACGCCCGTCATGCTCACAAATTCTGCTATTCTCACAGAAACTAGATGAAATCTGGCATATTATATATATTGGATATGGCAATTATAATTAGCAGTAAGATACGAGATAAACATTAGAATGCATATAAAATGACTGAAACAAATTAAAATAGGCAGGAACATTATATCATTAACTCAACCACAAGCATCAACTCAACCACAAGCAATAAACACGAATTGAATACTTTATTTAAAATTGGAAATTCATAACAGTGTACTCAAAATAACATTGGAGTAGAGTAATAAAGTTGAAATTGACCTGAAATAAATTTGTTCCTTGACATTAAAAAGAAATAGACTATAAAGTAAATGGCTCTAAAATATTAAAAGAAAAAGCAATTAAATGGAAAAATGCATTGTGACAGAATTAGCCACGTTGTTTCTTCAAAGATTCCACAGCTTGGTTCAGATGATCAATCTGCTCCACTGTGATGTCCATTAAGTTAATGACATCGAGGCGCATAGTCTTGAGTTCATCCTTTACCGCAGCAATCTCAGTTTTGAACCCATCCACAGTGCCAAGGATGGTTGTCAAAATTCCAGCATATGCACTAGTGTCAGGCTCAGTAAAATTATGGTAGTTCGGAGGGGTTTCAGGGTCAGTTTCAGCTTCAGAGATAATATCATCATAATACTCATAATCTTGTGGTGTCTCAGGAGGTGATAATGGAGTATTCTTAAGTTCACTCAACTCATAAAGCCAATTATTATGGTTATGGACACTTGTTCGCTCATGGTTCGGTAAAGTGAATAGGTGGACAACCTTGTTAGCAATTAAGTAGTGAAAGGGAGCAGGTCCTAAGTTTCCAATGATGTGTCGGTTAAAACAGAATTCCAAGTTCATAGGACGAATGGTACCTAAGGGTGTAAGTTTGTTAAGCGGATACCTAAGTCCAATGGAACCGCAATCATAGTAACTAGGCCTCCTATTATGATTGGGGTATTAGGTTCTTGTGCAATGCAAATAAAGGTTTCCATCATGAAGGTGACTGCATTAACATGGCGGCCTTGGGAAGCACAGTATAAGATAAATAGTCCATCCTTTGACACTAAAGTATTGTTCTCTTCTTTTCCAAATAAGGTGTGGGCTAGAATGTTGTGAAAATAGCGAATGGCAGGGTTGTGTATTTCATCATAATGCATGTCATTCGGCTCGGGGTGGTTATTTCCAATTAGACTACCCCAAAAGTAATTCAGTTCAACATCCATGAGTTCTTCTTGGGTGGTTGTAAAGACAAATGGGTCACTAGGAAATCCTAAAAGGTCAGCTAAGTCTCTACGGTTATAAGTGTAATCAATACCAAACAACCTAAAACTAATCAGCCCCTTATTAGATCCGAAACCATGATCAGGTAGGTAAACTAGGGAGCTAAGAAACTCAAGTGTGAGCTCACGGTAGGTAACAAATCTCTTTCTAGTAGCAGCATTCTCCCAACCTAATTGGCTGAATAAAAACAAAACACTATCGTGGATACCTAGGCTGTCCATGGCAGGTCGATCATAATACAAAGTCATTGCCATGCTTTTCTTAGCCAAAACTTCAAATCTCTCTCTCTCTGAGCTCTACCTCTGAACACAATTTCCATAAAATCTACTTGTTGCATGATGAATATTAGTGTAGAAAATCAGATCAGAGGGAAAAGGAGAAGGTAGAAAGACTTTAAAAATCTTGTAGCATGTAATTATAAGATCAGCAAAGCAGTTTCCATAAAATTTTAAATTTTTGAGAAATAAATAAAAAATGAAAAAGTAATGAAAATAAGATTAAGAAAGTAAAAGGAAACAAAAAGAAATAAAAATAGACTTAAGAAAAATGTAAAGATATTTAAAAAGGAAATGAAAATAAAAGAAAGTTAAAAGGAAAGAAAACAATCTCGTGGGTTGCCTCCCACTAAGCGCTGTTTTTAACGTCATAAGCCTGACGAAAGCTTAGTGATAATTCAGTTATAGGGATGAGCGGGCAGCTCTAAAAGTCTTAGACTATTCAAATAGTCTCTGTTTGCGATATTATGATAATGTTTTAAGCATTGCCCGTTTACTATGAATGGTTCACTATTTCTTCTTTTTATTTCTATCGCTCCACTTTGAAAAACTTTAGAAATTTCAAAGGATCCGGACCACCTAGATCTATGTTTTCCTGGAAAAAGCTTAAGTATCGAATTAAATAGGAGCACGACGTCTCCCACACTAAATTATTTTCTAGATAAACGCTTATCGTGCCATCTCTTAGTTCTTTCTTTATATATGCGGGCGTTCTCATAAGCATCTAGTCTTAGTTCTTCTAATTCGTGCAAATCTAAGATTCGTTTTTCTCCTGCGGCAGTGTAATTTGAATTGAGGGTTTTAATAGCCCAATAGGCTTTGTGCTCTATTTCTACCGGCAGATGACAAGATTTTCCATAGACTAACTTAAATGGAGTGGTTCCTATGGGGGTTTTGTAAGCGGATCTGTAAGCCCATAAAGCTTCACTAAGTTTAGTTGACCAATCTTTCCTAGAGGTAGCGACAGTCTTTTCTAGAATTTGTTTTATTTCTCTATTCGAAACCTCGACTTGTCCACTGGTTTGTTGATGATATGGTGTTGCCACACGATGTTTGACTCCGTATTTTGATAGCAGTTTATCGAATATTTTAGATATGAAATGGGAGCCATCGTCACTAATGACGAGTCTTGGCACACCAAATCTAGGAAAGATTATGTTCTTAAAGAGCTTTATCACTACTCGTGTGTCATTTATAGGAGAAGCTACAGCCTCGATCCATTTGGAAACGTAATCGACAGCGACAAGTATGTACTGGTTACCAAAAGAAGACGTAAATGGTCCCATGAAATCTATTCCCCACACGTCAAAGACTTCTACTTCTAGAATGCCCTTCTGAGGCATTTCATCACGTCTGGAGACGTTACCAGTGCGTTGACACCGGTCGCAATTTATAACCGCGATATGGACATCTTTCCATAGAGTAGGCCAAAAGAGGCTAGCTTGCAAAATCTTAGCACAAGTCTTTGAAGTGCTTGCGTGCCCACCATAGGGCGCGGAATGACAATGAGAAATTATGTCTTCCACCTCATCTTCGGGTACACAACGACAGAAAATACCATCGGAGCCCCTCTTGAAGAGAAGTGGTTCATCCCAATAATAGTGTTTAAGGTCGTGGAAGAATTTCTTCTTTTGTTGATAGGTTAGATCAGGTGGTAGTACTCCAGCTGCTAGATAGTTGACAAAGTCAGCATACCATGGCAGCGTGGTTTTAGCGTAAACAGATTCTACCACTTCATTAGTTTCTGTATCGGTATAGGTCAGGGATTGTTCTATTGTATTGCTTTCTAACTGGGCTAAGAGTCTTTCATAAGGGAAATCGTCATTGATAGGTACTTGGTCTGGTTGGATGTTTTCCATTCTCGACAGGTGGTCAGCTACGACATTTTCGGTGCCTTTCTTGTCCTTGATTTCCAAGTTGAATTCTTGTAGGAGTAGAATCCACCTCAGAAGTCTCGGTTTGGCATCCTTCTTACTTAATAGGTACCTGATTGCGGCGTGATCGGTGTAGATAATTATTTTTGCTCCTACTAGGTAGGAACGAAATTTATCTAATGCGAACACGACAGCTAAGAGTTCCTTTTCTGTGGTAGCATAGTTCATTTGTGCATGATCCAAGGTTCTACTGGCATAATAGATTGCGTGAAGCTTTTTGTCCTTCCTTTGTCCTAGGACTGCACCTACAACATAGTCACTAGCGTCGTACATGATTTCGAATGGTTTTTTCCAATCTGGGGGTTGCATAATGGGTGCTGATATTAAAGCTTGCTTGAGTGTTTGAAATGCGTCAAAGCATTTGTCATCAAAGACGAATTCAGCGTCTTTCATTAGCAGCTCAGTTAGGGGTTTGGTTATCTTAGAGAAATCTTTAATGAAACGTCGGTAAAAACCGGCGTGTCCTAAGAAACTTCTTATCTCTCTAACGGTTTTAGGTGGCTGTAGATTCTCTATAACTTCTATTTTTGCCTTGTCGACTTCGATTCCTCTGTCGGATACTATATGTCCTAGCACGATTCCTTGTCGGACCATGAAATGGCATTTTTCCCAATTGAGTACTAAGTTGACTTTTACACATCGTTCGAGCACCATTTCAAGGTTTTATAGACATCCTTCAAAACTTTCCCCACAGATAGAGAAATCGTCCATAAAGACTTCCATTATACCATCTAAGAAGTCAGAGAAGATGGACATCATGCATCTCTGAAATGTTGCGGGTGCGTTACATAATCCGAAAGGCATTCGCCGGTAGGCAAAAGTTCCATAGGGACATGTGAAAGTAGTCTTTTCTTGGTCGTCAGGATGGATAGGAATTTGGAAGAATCTTGAATATCCGTCTAAATAGCGAAAATGGGAGTGTTTAGCCAGACGTTCAAGCATTTGATCTATGAATGGTAAAGGGAAATAATCTTTACGAGTGGCTTTGTTTAGTTTTCTATAATCGATACACATTCTCCATCCGGTTTGAGTACGTTGTGCTACAGATTCACCTTTTTCATTATTGATGACTGTAACACCTCCTTTCTTGGGTACCACGTGAACTGGGCTAACCCATTCACTATCTGATATTGGGTATATGATTCCTGCTTCTAACAGCTTTTGCACTTCTCTCTTAACGACATCACTCAGAATGGGATTGATTCTCCTTTGATGTTCTCTAGAGGTTTTGCAGTCCTCCTCAAGCATAATGCGATGCATACAGATAGAGGGACTTATTCCTTTTAAGTCTGAGATGTTATAGCCTAAGGAAGTCAGGTACTTTCTCAGGACATGCAATAATTTCTCAGTTTTTATTTGTCCTAAGTCTGCGTTGACTATAACTGGTCGTTCGAGTTTTGTATCTAGGAATTCATACCTTAGATCTTTAGGCAATGTTTTCAGTTCTACGGCTGGTTTCTTTGGGCAAGGCATAGGGCCAGGAGTGAATGCGAGACATTCACTTAGATCATTATCTTGGTATTCACCACGCCAATTATCATCTTCAAAAATTGGTGGCATCGGAATTCTCAGCACTTCAGAACACGTGTTTTGGTGTTTTTCCATTTCTTTAACGCATTCATCAATTATATCTAAGAAACAACACAAATCTTCTATAGCAGGTACTTTGAAAAATTGTGAGAGAATGAATTCAGCTTTTTCTTCACCGACCTCAAAAGTCAGTTTTCCTTTTTTCACATCTATGATGGCTCCGACAGTAGCTAGGAAAGGTCTTCCTAAAATGATAGGGATGTTTGAGTCTTCCTGGATGTCCATGATTATGAAATCTATAGGAATATAGAATTGTCTTATACGTACTGGAACGTTTTCTAGCATTCCTAGAGGAAATTTCACTGATCTATCAGCTAGTTATACAGACATTCTTGTTGGTCTCAGTTCTCCCATGTTGAGCCTTTTACAAATAGATAAGGGCATTAAATTGATGCTGGCTCCTAAATCGCACAGAGCTTTATCTATGACAAACTTTCCAATCACACATGGTATAGAGAAACTACCAGCATCTTTTAGCTTAGGAGGCATGTTATTTTGGATTATTGCGCTACACTCTGCAGTAAGCATAACGGTTTCAGTATCCTCGAGCTTTTTCTTATTAGTTAATATTTCTTTTAGGAATTTAGCGTATGAGGGAATTTGTGTGATCGCTTCTGTAAAAGGTATTGTGACATTTAATTGTTTCAGAAGTTCAACAAATTTCTTAAATTGGCCTATGTTTTTAGATTTAGCGAATCTTTGGGGATACGGGATAGGTGGTTTATAAGGCGGTGGAGGCACATATGGTTCTTCCTTCTCTTCGGCCTCTTTGCCATTATCTTCCTTCTCATTTTCCTTTGGTTCACCTTCCTTTTCAGACTCCTTACTGGGCTTTTGGTACATGGCTGGATTTTCAATTCTTGGGTCAGTGGGTCCTTCTAGTTCTGTTCCACTCCGAAGTGTTATAGCGTTTACATGTCCCTTCGGATTAACTTGAGTTTGACCTGGAAGGTTTCCAGCTGGGGTAGCGGTAACTGCTTGTTGTTGAGCCACTTGTGAGATTTGGGTTTCTAACATTTTGTTGTGAGTCGCTAGAGCGTCAACCTTGTTAGCTAATTGTTTGATCTGCTCACCGGTGTGAACATTCTGGTTAAAGAACTCCTTGTTCTGTTGAGCTTGTGCAGCAATGAAGTTCTCCATCATAATTTCAAGGTTTAACTTCCTAGGAACGTTGGGAACGTTAGCAACAGCCTTTTGATATCCTGGTGGCACAGCTGGCGCTTGGCCAGGTGCATACAAAGCGTTATTGTTCTTGTACGAAAAGTTTGGATGGTTCTTCCAACCAGGATTGTAGGTATTTGCATATGGGTTTCCTTGAGCATAATTCACTTGATCTGCGGATACTCCTTCTAAAATTTGGCATTCAGGGGCAGCATGTCCAGGTACTCCACATAATTCGCAGTTTGGAGCTACGGCAGCCACGGTGGTTGCGGGTGTTATGGTCAAGTTGTCTATCTTTTGAGCAAGGGCATTTACCTTAGCGTGGACATGATCAAGACTACTAACTTTGTACATTCCACCTTTCATTTGAGCTTTCTCCACTGGCGTTCATCCACCTCCCCATTGGTAATGGTTTTGAGCCATGCTTTCGATGAGTTGATAGGCTTCGGTATAAGGTTTGTCCATAAGTGTACCACCAGCGGAGACATCTATTGTCATTCTTGTATTGTACAAGTGACCATTGTAAAACGTATGGATGACTAACCAATCCTCAAGACCGTGATGCGGACACATCCTCATCATATCCTTGTATCTCTCCCATGCATCGTAAAGAGACTCAGTATCTTTTTGTCGAAATCCATTAATTTGGGCTCTCAGCATAGCTGTCTTGCTTGGTGGGAAATATCGGGCTAAGAACACCTTTTTCAACTCATCCCACGTAGTGACGGAATTTGATGGCAAGGATTGCAACCAAGCCCAAGCTCTGTCTCTTAATGAGAAAGGAAAAAGACGTAGTCTTATCGCATATGCAGTCACACCATTTGCCTTCACTGTGTCTGCGTACTGCACAAATTTGGTCAAATGTTCATTAGGATCGTCCGTAGAATTTCCAGAAAATTGATGTTGTTGTACGGCTGACAGCAATGAGGGTTTCAACTTGAAATCGTTCCGGTTGATAGCGGGGGCAGCAATGATGTTATGTGGTTCTTACTCAGATGGGGTAGCATAATACTTAAGAGGACGATTCTGTGGTCCTTCAGCCATGTTTCGTTCTTTGACTGGTTCAGGAGTATGAGCGAGAAGATCGGGAATATTATACTTGCATTGATACTTAAGTATTATGCGTCTTAAATGTAAGAAACGCTCTAGTTCGGTGATTGGTGGTTGCAAGTCTTCACTTTGTGAGCGAGTACTTGGCATACAATCGAGAAAAAGGGAAATAAAATTTGTTTCCTTAGTCTATACTGTGCAACAAAGAATCACACTATTGACTAAATCAAAGTCCCCGACAACGGCGCCAAAAACTTGATCGCGACTTTCTGAGTCTAATGGTTACTAACTGCAAGCGTACAACCTATCGCGTAGTAATAAAGATATCGATCCCACAGAGACCTGATAATCAACCTAGTGCTACGGTTTTGTTATTGTGTTTAGCTAAGGCGGAGATGTTTTGGTTTTAAGTTTAAAAAAGGGAAACTAAAGGGAATCTAAATTTTTGGAATAAACTAGTTAATATAAGGATATCGGTACGTAACTTAGTATACCATCGTGGATTCAATAAAACCTAAGCATATAAAAAATAAGTCACATTATATTTCTGTAGAAAATATCAGTTTAAACGCCCTCACCTCACACTCTCGTGGATCTAGCTTCGGACTATATTCCTAAATCATAATGTCTGCTCTCACTAGCCTATTTGAGTTTAAAAACACTTTTTGAAAACTAATACAGTCTAATTAACTTTAAAGCGCTCTCGCTGTTTTTAAAACCAATGCCCGATTTCAGCTATCCGGTTAAAATCTCACACTCTCGTGGATCTTGATCCTAACTTTTACTACCTTTTTACTCTCGTAACAAAAGTCCAATTTTAATTAAGAAATCGCGGCCAGAAAATAAGTTGTTTATGGTTTTAGCTTAGAATTATCGAATCCATTCCGGTTAACTTAATTATATACCGATAAATCGGATTTATCTAGACATATTAATTAAAACAAACATGCATGAAAATAAATTGCAAAACAGTAAATTAAACATTGCAATGGGAAACGATAATGAATAAAAACCTGATAAATTTGCAATAAGTTTATTCTCGCAATTCCTCCACAAGTCGGTAGGCTTTTGCTTGATGTATTGGAATAACGAATGATGAAGATTGAAAACAAAATTCTAACTATGGTGCAATAGTTCCTCAATGTGAGAAAATATCACTAATTCAAGTGATGGTAAACAAGGAATGGGAAACGAAACAAGGAATGCAAGGAAAGTAAAAATTCGGAAAAATAATTCTGCAGCGATTCGGGTAAATTCTCTATATGGTGTTGTGTCCCCCTTTGCTCTTCAATGTATTCTGTATTTATAGCCAAAGTATTGCCTTAACTTTGGAGAAAATATAGGAGCACATCCTTTAGTGGTTGAGAAGTTTTTGGGAGACTGGCTCATGTACCGTTGAAGTTGAGGTTGAGAGAATGTAGGAGAAACTGCTCAACGTGCGTGACTGCATTGGGCTTCTTTTTCCACGTCTTGGTTCTGAACATAATATCCATAATTGAGCGCGTGACGATCGTGGTGAGGTCATGATGGTCTTGATGAGCTATGGGAACGTGACAATCGTGGTAGGTGTGTGACGGTCGTCACACACACCACTTTTCATTTTCTGCTCTTTTTCTTGACATTTCTTCATGTTTTCTTCTCATTTCTTCATGTTTCTCCACTTTGCTCCTTTTTAGCTTGGACAATGAAATATCTGTGAAAACACTAGAATACTTGCGGAATAATCGGAACTTGGACTGAAATAACATAATTATTAGTCGTAAATCAAGGCAAATATATGATACATTTTCGTGTTATCACTTACAAATGATGAAAAAATATATTATAAATATTACTTAGGTTTTATTTGTGATTTTGACACATTTTCAATTATAAGTAAAATAGTTCATATCTATTCTCTTTACATTTTTTTTTTGAGAATATTAAATTGAATTAAATAAAAAACGAAATAATACAAAGGTGAGCTCAAAGAGAAACCCCAACCACACCTATTACATCATGAGTAATGCTATATGATTCCTATACTTTCTAATATGCCACCCCTTTGTATGACAAACTCTATGATATTATTTACAACTCTATTCATATCAACAATATAATCCTTCTTAAAACAGATGATATTTCTAAGATTCCAGCATTGGTAGATCGTTTCTGCCGTAGCTATCTTCATAATACCAACCTTGCTGCCCTTCCCTTTGCAATAGTTTCTAACCTACTTCAACTCATCCTCCCACTATAAAGGATAATGAGACACCTGCAGCCATCTTAAAACCTCTCTCCAAATAGTATTCATGATCCCATATTTAAAGAGAAGATGATCAATGGTTTCATTCTCAAGACAACAACAACATTTTGTATCAGTAATGATCCCCCACTTGGCCAGTCTATCCTTTGTGGCTATTTTCCTATGGCACGCCAACCAAAGACACAAAGTTGCTCTAGACCGAGCATGATTCCTAATAACCATATCCTACCAGTTCACAGTAGGTTCTTGCTTCAACAATTGAGAGTAGCAATTCTTCATTTTGAACTTGTTCTCCACTAAACTCTGATCCCAATAGGTCTGGATACTCGGGATACAATGTCTCACCTTTAGAATACCTCTCATAATCCACGAGGCTTTACTATCATCCTCCACATCTATGACATCTTTCCCCTTCATAAAATACATATGAAGCCATTTCACCCATAAATATTCCCTCTTCTTACACAAATTCCAGAGCAATTTCAAGAGTGTTACCTTATTCCACTCATCCAAATCAAGAATGTTCAAACCTCCTTTGGTTTTAGGCCTGCAAACCTTCTTCCAGGCAACAGGACTTCTTCTACTAACAGAGGTTCCTCCTGACCAGACAAAGGATCTACAAGTAGCATGGATCTTGTCCAAGACAACTTTAGGAATTGGGAAACACTGAAGCCAGTAATTGGATATGGAAAAAACAACTGCATTCACCAATTAGATCTTACCTGCATAGCTAAGTAACCTTGCACTCCAATGGTGTATCCTCTGCAGAATTTTATCAATCAGTGGAAGATAATGATTCACAAACAACTTCTTACTAGTCAAAGGAACACCCAGGTATCTAACAGGTAAAGTACCCTCACTGAATCCTGTTAGTCTGAGAATATGAAGCTTTTCTTCCTCCCCAACAGCTCCAAAGTAAGCATGACATTTAGCTGGATTCATCACCAAACGAGTTGATTCAGAGAACTGTTTCATAGTTGCATTCATTAGGTTCACAGACCCTTTGTCACCCCTACAAAACAAAAGAATGTCATCTGCAAAAATTAGGTGAGATAGCCCCATCTTCTCACACTTGGAGTGGAAGTTAAAATCTGGATTCTCTTGCATCCGAGCTAACAGCCTACTAAGATACTCCATAGCCATGACAAACAAGAAGGGAGAGATGGGATCTCCCTGTCTTATTCCCCTCTTAGCTTGAAGCAGCCTAGAGTTTTCACCATTGATGTTGTACCTGAAGGAAACTGAGGTAACACCATTCATAACCCAGTTAACAAATTGCTTGGGAATCCCTAGTTCAAGCATAATGGTTTTAAGAGCCTTCCAGTTAAGCATATCATATGCTTTCTGCAAGTCCAACTGCATAAAACACCTAGGTGTGCCAGATTTCCTAGCATACCCCTTAAGAAGCTCATAAGCAAGCAATATATGATTCTGGATCTACTGGCCTGGAATGAAAGCAGCTTGATTCTTGCTCACAATGCTACCAATAACCCCTGCAAGTCTAGTTGTTAGAACTTTAGAATAGACCTTATACATAATAGAGCAACAAGCAATAGGCATATAGTCCTTCAACTATTGAGCTTCATCCTTCTTGGGAATCAAAGTTACAACTGTGCTATTAAAGGCTTTAAACATAGTCTGAGTTCTCATCCAATAGCTGATAGTGTTAATTAAGTCAGCCTTCACTATACTCCAACAATATTTAAAGAACTTGGCACTATAACCATCCACTCCTGGAGCTTTGGAGTCCCCAATGTCATGGAGGGCAGTGTGTATCTCCTTTTCTGTGACAGGAGCAATAAGAACTTTCCTTTGTTCATAACTAAGAGAACCACGTTTCCTCATAACTCTAAGATCCACTTGCTGCAGCCTACTATCCTCACTACCCACAAGATTCTCATAGTAGGCTAAAACCTCCTCTTCAACTTCTTGATGAGTATGGAGGATAGTTCCATCAGCCCTGCATAATTGCATCATACTCTTTGAGTGACTTTTGGCTTTCAAAGTTGCATGGAAGTAGTGATTATTGCCATCCCCAAGTCTAATCCAGTCTACTTTGGATTTTTGATGGAGAATTTTTTCCTCTAACTTCCGCCACTTTAGAATCTCCTCAGTTTTCTCCCTCACCTTCTTGAAAATAGTACTATTCATAATATCTTTGGTTTGCTCAGTCTGCCATTTCTCAAGCTCCTCTCTAGTGGCTAAAATATTCCTTTTGACATCATTCAAAGGCCTACTCAGCTGCCTAATAATAGGAATCAATCTCTTTAGCTTCTTCCAAAGGACAAACGGGGGGGATCCACTTATAGGCTCAGCCCAACTACTAGCTACAGCCTCCTGAAAGCCCTCCAACTCAGTAGCACAATTGATGAACTTAAAACTACCTTTCTTGGGTCTAGTCTGCTGCTCCTTGCACAATTGAAGAATATCATGATCAGAAACAGTGGGAGGCAAATGCTTCAATTGGTAGTCCATGAAACCAAGCTGTCACTACAACAGAAGTAAGTTATAACATCGCACCTTAGACAGCGCTTTAATACAAAAGCGCTGCTATAAGTTAAAAACAAGGAAACTATTCATTTAAAAAAATAAAAGCGCAAAAAAATATAAGACCTTAGACAGCGCTTTGGTCCAAAGCGCTTTATAAGGTCTTATAAATTTTTAAAAAAAAATTAATGGAAAATATTAGACAGCGCTTTAGTTAAAAGCGCTTTCTAAGGTCTTATAAATTTAAAAAAAATATAAGACCTTAGACAGCGCTTCGGTAAAAAGCGCTTTCTAAAGTTTTATTAATTTTAAAAAAAAATTAAAGGAAAATATTAGACAGCGCTTTCCTTAAAAGCGCTTTCTAAGGTCTTAAAAATAAAAAAAAAATAAAATCAAAAGCGCTGTCTAAGGCCAACCTTAGAAAGCGCTTTTAAAAGTGCTGTCTAAGGTCCACCTTAGAAAGCGCTTTTATGAAAAGCGCTGTCTAAGGTCTAATTAAATTAAAATATATGAATAGGCAGTATTCATTTTCATATTTCTGCTCTTTCTTCTCCCCTGCATGCGAACTGAGCTCAAAACCCTTGCGAACTCAAACCTTCACCGTCAACCATCCTCCACCGTGCCGTCGTTCGTTGTTGTCGTCGTTGCATTACCGTCCGTGCGTTGCCGTCGTTGTATTGTCGTCCGTTGCGAACTCATTGCCGTCGTTCGTTTCTGCTCTTTGTAACTGATACATTTCGTTCTTGCATTGCCGTTGTTACCGTCGTTGTTGTGAAGAATAGGGTTTTGTTGCTTTACATTGTTGTTGTAGGATTTTGTTGCTTTACAATGTTTCAAGCTTCCTACAAGAATGGATGTTTTAAATTCTAAACCATTTTAAGACCTTTTTAGCTTTCAATAGTCAATACTTCACTCCAATATCTAATAAGTAGATTATCAAGCTGTACTCGAGGACCTTTGTTACCAAGTTTGTGTATGCTGTTTACAAAGGTTTTGCATTTCAAGCTTGTGTGTGTTGTATGCAATATTTATCAACCTATTCTCCTACTAAACTACCTCTTAATAAATCCAGTTATTATCATCGAACAAGATATTATGACTCAAAACTACAGACATTTTTCTCCAGATTCTGCATGCATCCTTGCTCTCCATTACCACTAGTTTACTTCTAAATAATATCTACAACTTAACTACATTCAATCATGAAACTGCACTGAAAACCCATAAATTGAACCTGAATTTTTTCTTTTGCATTGAAAACCCATGAATTAAACCTCAAATAATTAGAGCATCTAAGATCACAAAGTAGTGGTGATTAATGATAAGGTATATCACAAAGGTCTTGATGAGGAACGTTTCTAAGATTTGTTTGTCTGTTTTGTTTTTTGTTTGATGAGTTTTTTGTATCTTTATTATATTTGTTATATATTATATTTGATATCCTTGATTTATTTATTACAGGTTAGATGGCTACTAACAATGATCACCCACATGATGATGATCACCTACATGATGATGATCCCGATATTCAGGTTGGAAGTAACAAATCTATGGAAGAAGAGATTAGAAGAGGAATAACCATTATGAAGAGAGTGATCCGTGCTAGAGATCAAGGCATCACTTATAATGTGCATTGGAGCGCTTCGAATACACTTATTGAGCCTAACGGTCATACTTTGACAAGTTTCATTGGTGCACTTGTAAGGAATGCGGTTCCTATTACTTGTGATGATTGGAGAACCAAACAGTTGAAGGAAACCAAAGAAAAAATTTGGAATGAGATAAAGGTACCATAATTATGTCTTTAATTATGCCAACTAATTATGTCCTTCAAATTATTTGTACTAACCAATGTGTATGGTTTTTTTAGAGGTGCTTCAACATCGAGGAAGAAAGAAAAGCTTTTTTGATGAGATTGGCAGGGAAGCTCCTAAGAGGGTTTAGGACATATTTAAACCGCACCTATCTTAGGGATGTTGACGATAACTTTGTTGATGGAGAGTATCCATCTAAATATGCAAGTTTGATTCCACCACAAGAAAGGGTAATGTTTAAATCCAAACGACAAACCCCAGAATTTAAGCGATTAAGTGCAATTAATCGGGAAAGAGCATCAGCTCCAAAGTATAAATACAGGAAAGGACGTGTTGGATATGGACGTTTGGAGCAATCTTTGGTAAGTATCAATATATTGCAATGATATAATAATTGTTCATCATGAGTTATATTTGATCATATTATTTGGCTTTATATGTAGTTACAAAAGGCGAATAGCTCTGAAACATCTCTTCTTGCACATGTCTTGTGGAAGGAAGCTCGCGTGGGCAAGTCTGGAGTTGTTGCAGAAGAGGTTCTACAAGTATTTGAGAAATGTGTAAGTATAACAATATTTCTTTAATTAAATCAAAACTTTATTAACAAATATTTGACAAATATTCGATATTCATCTGATTTTCAGGAGGCGTTATCTCAGTCTGTATCTCCAGATGATACCAGGAGCATACTTAGTCGGGCATTAGATGTCCCTGAGTATTCTGGTCGGGTGAGGGGTAAGGCATTTGGGATCACCCCGACCTCCTTGAATATTAAAAAGGGAAAGGTTGCTAGTAATTCAGAACTTCAAGCTAAATTGGAAGCACTAGAAGCTGAGGTTCGGGAATTACGAAAGGAAAAAGAAAGGGATAACGCTTCAGGTTTTAGAGATGGATCGGAGAAAGATAGTATCAACTGCAGCTTTCATCCGATTATTCCAGAGGTAGTTATATATATATTTATGAAATTAAATTAGTAGCTTAAATTATTTAAATGACATATATACACATTAACAATGGCATATTTATTTTTGGTTTTAGGGCGTTTCCCAATGTCAGCTCTTCTTATCTTCACCAACTTATCGGAAGGTTGCAAAGGGAAAAGTGTATAACAATGGGGTACAATTACTTCACAATAAATCCCTCCCTACTGGAAGTTTGAAAGTATCAATTGATATTACTATAGAGGAGTGTAATACCCCAAAATTTGCTCTCCCCTTTTGGCATCATAGTTTAGCATCATCATATATCATATCATATCCATCTCATTAGCATTGCATTGCATTTAACATAGAAAAATGAAGCATAGCATTCCTCTTACCATCAAGGCATATGATCAGGTGGAAGGTGGACAACCAAGGGATCATTCAAAGCACAAAAAGGTAAATCAAGTTGCCTCAAGGCAAGCCAAGAGTCTCTCATGTCTCATACCATCTCAATTGATCATCCACAATCTCAAGGAAGTGAGATCCAATGGGAGATTGAAGCAATACATACTTCAACATGCAAGAGGTTCAAAAACTGAAGGAAAACCCTCAAAAGAGATAGCTCATTGATCCAAAATCATCCTCAAATGGCATATCCCATCATCCTTTAAAAGGATGCACAACATACTCTGAGGAATTTGAAATTGAAGACTGCACTTTTCCCTCCTAACCAGAGGAGGTCAAAATTAGGGTTTCTAATAAAATCAGGATATCTTTGATTTTTTGGACAAAACTTGATGTCATGGTATTCTATATGTTCTTAAGTGTATGTATGTGGAAAATCACCTCTCAATTGGTTTTAGAAGTGGTTCAATTGGAAGAAGGATAAAAAATCAGGAAATTTGGGGCCAAGTCAAATAATCAGAAGAAAAAGTCAACTCTTGACATTTTGAGGCCAAATTCATGAAATTCATGTTATATGTGACCAATGTGCAAAATTTGATCAAGAAACTCCAAAGGAATCATGAAAAAATCAAGATGTGGAAAGTTGCCATTTTTGGATGAAGAAGGGTTACTAAAAATAGCAAGTTTTGGCCATTTTGCATCAGAGTTTGAACCAAGGCCATTTAAAATTGAAGCACCAAATGAAAATTCCACCAGGCCACAACAAAAGGTCTTACTTTAAGCTTCAAATTCATGTGTAGAACATCTCCATTGGATAAAAATTGAGTGAGATATGATTGATCAAAGTTTGAGCAAAGTAGGTTAAAAACTAGGTCATGACCAAGGATTTTCAAGTCACGCGCGTGTCATTTTCACAAGCACATGGTGGGCTAAATGTATTGATCAATTACTCATGGTTAGAGGCCTCAAATGGAAAATCTTTCAACATGAAAGTTGTTCCTATATGTGAGATCTTCAAAATTGGCGTTAATGGTTTTTTCATTTGATCAAAGGTTAAGAAGTTATGTTGAGTCCAAGTTGGGGTGATATTGCTGAAAATCCATGTCATGCTTGCCTTGTCAACCAACCTCATTGCCACGCCTTTGTATCAGTTCCAAATGTGGATGTTCTAAGTCATTTTGCAACCTCTTCCAAACATCATTTCAACTCATTTTTCACACCAAACATGTTCTCCAATATCTCTTCTTTCCAATGAATCCAAGAACTCACTAAACCATCCATTGAGTAGAGAGAAAAACATCACCAATTCACCCTATCTCCATTGTTCTCAGTTGCCATGAAAAATCAGAAACAAAACCAATGTTGTTGATGATGTTGTTACAAGCTTGCACGTGCATTATTCATACCAGCTATCCATTGCCTTTTTAAACCAAACACTCTTCATACACACCATAGCACGTGCCTCATTATGCATGAAAGTAGAAATGACAAGCTTGCTGAACAAGTTTTGTATTACACAGCCTTGCTATTTCACTTCTTTTCACCTCCACCTTAGTTTATCATGAGTTGCCATCACCATACCATTGCTCTCCCTAACTAACTTGACTCAGTTAGTTAGGGATGACTCAGTTAACCATGATAACTCACCCTAACCCAACTCATTAAACTATAGTTAGCTCACATTATAAATAGAAAACTCCTTCACAAATTCGTTTTTAAAACTTCATTTTCTCACATTCAACTCAGAAACTCTCTCCATTCTCTCTCGATTTCTCCACATTGCAACTGATTTTCGAGCTCCATTTCATTCATCTTCCTCATCTTCATCTCAGAATCTCTCTGATTCTCTCTCCATTTTCATCACATTGTAACTGTTTTGAAGCTTGGATTTCAGATCTTCTCCACTGAAGCATCATCCATTTTTGCATCTAAGCCTTTATTTGGCCAAAAGAAGCTCAAAGAGGAAGCAACATCTCTGGTTTTCTGAAGAACACATCAAGATCATAAATCTTCAGGTACGAATTTCTTCCATTAAAGACATAATGTGAAGATGTTATCAGGTTCTTGATGCTTCCTATAAGCTCAAGAACTTGTCTGGCTAGTTGATAGGCCTTTAGAGGCATAGTTGAAATGTTAGGGCAAATATTCCTCTGTTCGATTCTCTCATGTCATGAATATTTTGTATGTTTTATCACTGGATTCATGCTTTACATAAGCTCAGCTTCATTTTGGTATCATATTTGTGTATTTTGGTGAGATGTGAGGGTTGCAGACGGTGGTGATGGACCGGAGAAGGTGACCGGAGGTCACCTCCGGCCGGTGACTGTTAGAGCTAGGGTTTATGCACGTTTTAATCTCGTCCATCCATTTTCCTTGATCGTGCGGCTTGTATGATGACAGCACATTAAATTTCACATGCACCTCATGTGCATTATTTCTGATTTCACTTAAACATAGTGTGGTGCGGTACATTGTATGTTATGTGTTCCCTCTCATGTGCGCGTTGATCTTGTTTACTTTGACCTTTGTGTTGACTTGACCTAATCCAACGGTGATCCTTGCTTTGACTTGTGTTGACTGAAGAGCATGGTAGTTATTGTGTTATGCGCGCTTATTGGACCTAGTCAAATTGATATCCACACCTCCCATGTTTTCAAGCCCAATTAATTTGAACTGAACAATTACTATGCATGCACCCCCATTCATATTGCATTTCATTTTTATTTTCATTTTTTCTACACGTTTGCTTTTTAATTTTTAAAAATACCAAATGGCATTATAAAATTCCACAAAAATTCATGAGCATCATTAATACATTTAGAAAATTTTTCATGATTTTATTTCTTGATTTTATGACCTTTTTGCCCCTGTTCCATAATTTTCTTTGATTTTTATTTGTATGCATGCTTAATGTGATACATAAATTTGTGCATTTTTGTTCTCAATCATTAAAAATTGTTTTGATGCTCTTGTTTTTGCATTGAGTCATTATCATCTTGAGGTATGTTAAGTGATTTTTATTTGATTTTTTTAGGTCAGTTTATGGCATGTTTGGTGTTCATTTTTGTGCTACTTTGTATGATATGTATACTTGACCTAAGTGCATTGTTTGACATCATTTTGCCTTGGTTTCTTGCATGCTACTTTGATATGTGAATCATCTATGATTTGTGAACCTCAATATCATGTTTTCATAATTTTCATGAGGCCATCTAATTTTTGTTTAATGCATTACCTTTGAAGCATAATAACATGTCATATCATCTCAATATTTGTGCATGTTTACATGATTTCTTTTGTACATACTTGCATGATCATTTGCATATTTCTTTTGTACCTTGCATGATTTCTTAAAAGACAAAAACAAACAATAACGTCTTTCCTTCAGGAATTCTTTCCTCATCTCATTCACTCCTTCCGTAAGGATACGTCATTTCCGTTCTACCGCAAACAGGTAACGCCTAAGTCTCCCTACAGCGAGCTGCAACACCTAAACTGCTAGGACGCGAACGTTGACGTATTCCACTAAAAAACACAAACAACTTTCCCTAGGTGAGGGGAACTACGTCGCTCTGATTCTCATGCTCCCGATGAGATACGTAGGCAGTGGGGTAGGGCCCATGCGAGCACTTCTTTTATTTTCCCTACATTTGTTTCTCGTTCCTTTTCCATTCTTTCTCTTTTCTTTCTTTCCATTCCTTTTCCAGTATCTTTTTTATCACCCTTTGATTGAGACAAGCAAGCGTGGATCCCATCGGGTACGATGGACGCGTGGGGGTGCTAATACCTTCCTCTCGCATAACCGACTCCCTTACCCATTTCTCTTGGTCGCAAGATCATGTTCTTTTCCTTCCTTCAGGTTTATGCAGTGTTTCCTTTCCCTCTCTTGGGATAAATACACATTGCTGGTGACTCTGTTTCGGTGCCACTTTCGCGTTTGTACTTGGATGAAAATCCCGGGAGCGACAGCTGGCGACTCTGCTGGGGACAGGTTAACCTATTGCTGGTCCATCCTAAGCGAGTCAATCCTAGCGCTTGTTTGCTTTTCTTTCATTGGGTGTTTACTGTTGTGCTATATTTACCGTTTTATTGTATGGTTATTTACTGCTTTACTGTACATTACTGTATTTACTACTTTTTAGCATTACATATCATATTATTACTGTTGTGCTGGACTGTGTTGTTTTCTGTTTGGCGGGATGGGATTTCTGAGAGATGAGCTCAGTACACAGGCTCGAGTATACACTTAGATTTAGAGTGGAGAGTAGTGGGACCTACGTGCCATCTGTGTACGTGGGTAATCATGAAATTCACAGCTAGACGAGGCTATCTTGGGACCCATCATGGCGTGCGCATCTTGCGTATTCCAGGATGTCGATCTAGAGAGCTGTCGACTCTAGTGACCGATCTTGAGGACCTTGGTGGAAACATCTCTCTTTAGGGGTGACAGTGGCAGACCACATTCTGTGGCAAACCCACTCGCACCTGAGGGCCCACTTTGGTACTTGCATAGGATGACCTTTATTTTCTAAGGTGAGTCAGTGGACGACCTCTTTGATTGGCATAGCATTGTATCCTACGGGCTGAATGTGCTATCGCTTCTCAAACCTCCGAAGCTGACAAGCCTTATTTTCTAGGAACCACATGTGAGTATGGGTGGGATGTTTACAGGTTTGCAGGTATCCCGGCCTCCTACATACCGTACTTGTGATTCTATGATTATTACAGACAATGTATCCTATGACAGTGGTTTGAGTATTCATCTCAGATATATTGCCAGATTCAGTACAGAGACACAGTGCACACAGTTCAACACAGACACCGACACCTGGATACCTGATCACATGCCTTTTGCATTTGAATAATCATATCATAACAGGTTATGTTTGTCATTTTCAGGTACTTACCATATTGTCTGATTCCAATCATGGGTTCCCAAGATGCCGAGGTTAAAAGGAAGAATAATGTGTCATACAAATTCCCTGATCCTAAGCTGGATGTATTGAACAAGATGATAGGTATGGCTGGTTCTGATGTTCTCAGCACTTTTCAGAAGGAGTATGGAGAGCTGATTAAGATGATCCGTGCATTCACAAAGTATGAGAAGGATGGGTTGCATACTTTCTTACAGTTCTATGAGCCATCAATGAGATGTTTCCTATTCCCTGACTACATTCTGATGCCCACTCTCGAGGAATTCTCATTTATTTTGGGAATTCCAATCACGTCTGCTATACCGTATTTTTCTGAAGGTGCTCTTGCCCCTGAAGTAATCGCTGCTGTCCTGCATCTGGACCTGTTTGTTGTGAAAAGTGGCCTAAGCAGACTCAAAGAAGATGAAGGATTTCACTTGGAGTTTCTTTTTCGACAAGCTCAGGAAGCTACCAAGGCTAACAATTGGACTACTTACAACGCTGTGTTAGCTCTTTGTATCTATGGCTTAGTGCTTTTCCCCGGTCAGCCTGATTTTGTTGATATGCAGGCGTTGAAAGTGTTTGTCTCGAAGAATCCGATTCCTATCCTGCTAGGGGATTTTTATCACTCCGTACACTACAAAAATGAGAAGGCAAGAGGGAGCTTGGTCAGTTGTTGCACCCAATTGTTATGCCATTGGCTCTTCAAACATTTACCCCGGACTGGTGCGTTTGTAGAAACTGCTGAGACAATGAAGTGGTCCAAGAGACTGATCGGTTTGACTGCCAATAATATTATTTGGTTTGATCCCAAATTACTGACGATAGAGCTTACTGTCAAATGTGGAAGTTTTCCTAATGTGCCTCTACTTGGAAGAAGAGGTGGGATTAATTACAACCCAGTGTTGGCAGTTAGACAATTTGGTTATGCCTCGAGACATCCTCCTGCTGATGAAGAGATTAGCGCTTCTCTGTTTTTCGTAGGGACCAAGAACGAAAGAGTGCCGGAAGTAATAAATGCTTGGAAATTTAGGCAAAGAGAGGGAAAATTGACTTTCGGCAAAGGAGACTGTAGATCATACCCTGACTACGATGCTTGGGTTGAGATGAAGGTCAAAAAGTTGTTGTTACCCTTTTCCCGAGAAGTTCTCTTATGTCCAGATCAACATTCCATGGTACCGGCCGAAGAGTACGAGAAATTGAAGAAAATGGTCAGAGATCTGCAGATAGAGAACTCTGGAATGAGCAGATGTCTTCAGAAAGCTCTAGCTGACAACAAAGAGTTGGAAAAGAGAGCGTTGAAAGCAGAGAAAACCCTGGCGGACAAAGAAGAAGATTTTGATGAGAGAGCTCGATACTTCCGGAAGCTTACCTTGGGAGCAGATGATACTAGTCAGGCTCATAAGGCTACAAAGCAGGCGCTGGCCCGAAGCAAGGATTCGTTAGCTAAACTCCGACAAGCTTGGGATGAGGTCAGAATTGAGAACTCTGAATTGCAGGCCCAGTTAAAAGATAAAGATGAAGAGCTAAAGAAAGCACACGTGGAAAGAAGAAAGTATCGAGAAGATCTTGGCAAAAGTCAAGAACAAGTGAGAAATGCTGAAGGTAAGCTGAGAATCACCAACAAGGAGCTTGAAGATGTCACAGCAGAGCTGAAACTGGTTAAAATTCAAGCTGGAATCAAGAGACGCAAAGGAGCCAATGAAGATGAAGCCTTGCTGATGCACGTGGGGTCATTAGAGGATGCATTGGAAAAAAGGGACGTAGTGATCAAAGAGCTGATTGAGAAGCCGCATCATCAGCGTACCCGCATCCTGTTTGAAGAGATTAAGTACTCCAGCCAGAAGCTGAAGGATGTAGAGCTGTCGGATTAGTGATTTTTGTCATTTCTTTGTAATTTGTAATGGTTACCATCAGAATTGTTGATGGATCCATTTGACTGCCAGTTTCTTATTTTGTTGAAACTACGACAAACGTGCTTGGGAAGTTTTGGGAATTTGTATGAAATGGGTTATTTCTGTTCACAATTTCTGATCTTCAGATATATGTGATGTGATATCTGCACACTAGCACACTACAAAATCACTATTTCTGGTCTTCAGACATCTGTGATTGATGTATATGAATATCTCTTCATGGAAAAACTCAGTAATCATGACTCCTGGTCTTCAGGAATTCTTGGTTACGATTGGAATCAGGATATGAAAAGTATTTTGAAATGACAAACATAACTTTGCATTTGCATTTGCATATCATTTTTTGCATCGCAGGTTTTCCTTTTGCAGGCGCCTGCTAACCTTTATTTGGTTTTCAGGCACGATAGCTGATACCCCAGTTCACCGATATTCCACCCGACGCAATCAAGCAAGAGTAATGGAGCAAGTTCAGACAGAGTTAGCCGATTTGAGGGGAAGGATGGAACAGTTCATGAACCTCATGCAGGGGATTGCTCAAGGTCAGCAAGAGCTGAGGACCGGTCAAGAAAACATGAGGATTGGACAAGAAGCTATGAGAACCACTATCCAGAGGCTGGAAACGGAAATCCCAAATCGCAACGTGCGCACTCCTCCTGTTGGCATAATCCCTGCTGGTGGGGTACATCTGGGCTTTGATAACAATGAGGATGGTCAGGAGGACCAGTTCACTGCATTCAACAATGACATGGGTTTCTACAATGACGACCGGAAGTATGAAGGGCTGGATGAAAGACTCAAGGCTATTGAGAGCCAAAATCCTCTTGGAATTGATGTAGAAGACATGGGTCTCGTGCAGGGTGTGTGAATTCCTCCCAAGTTCAAGCTTCCTTCTTTGGATAAGTACAACGGTAGTACCTGTCCCAAAACACATTTGCAAGCTTACAATCGCAAGATTGCCGCTTACACCGAGGACCAAAAGCTCTGGATGTATTTTTTCCAGGATAGCCTGTCAAGCGCTTCCCTGGAATGGTACATTAAGCTGGACAGGGTTCATATAAGGAGTTGGAAAGATTTGTGCACTGCTTTTCTGAAGCAGTATCAATATAATCTGGACATGGCACCTAATCGTACTCAATTGCAGAGTATGACTCAGGATAACAAGGAGGGCTTTAAGCAGTACGCACAGAGATGGAGAGAATTGGCTGCTCGAGTTCAACAACCTTTGGGTGATCGTGAGATGGCTGATATGTTCATGAGCACACTTCAAGGGACGTATTTGGATAGACTTGCTGCATGTCCTTCCACGGGGTTTGCCGACATCGTCGTTGCTGGGGAATGAATAGAAAGTCTGCTGAAATTGGGTAAAATTCAAGATGTTGCTTCAAGTTCGAAGAAACCCTTTGCCAATGGACCAAGGAAAAGAGAAGGGGAGTCCAGCGCTGTGTATAGAGGAGGGGGCAGAGGAAGGAATCAGTCCTATCATCAGGTGGATGCGGTAACCATTCCGGTTCCAACTGGACAACAAACGCCAGATCAGCAAGGTAGACCCCGATTTCAGAACAATAGACAAAGGGACCGTAAGTTTGATCCCTTGCCTATGACATATGCTGCTTTGTTACCACAACTGCTCAAAGAGAAGTTGGTTGAACTTCGGACTATGAAGCCGCTGGATTCCGGAAAATTGCCTCAAGGTTACGATGCTAATGCTCGATGTGAATATCATTCTGGTACGCCAGGTCATTCAATAGAAAAGTGTTGGGCCTTTCAACATAAGGTTCAAGATCTGATCGACGCAAAAGCTATCAACTTCTCTAGGCCGCCTAATGTTCGTGACAATCCAATGCCTCATCATGGAGGTGCAGGCACAAATGCTATTTTTGATGGCGAGAATTTGAATTTGATTACTGATGTTAATTTGGTGAAGACTCCGCTGCTGATTGTAAAAGAACGTTTGTTAAAAGGAAAGGTATTTCCTGGATGCGCCTCTGATTGCGAGGATTGTTCAAAGCAGGTTAATGGCTGTAGTAAGTTGAGAGTTGGACTGCAGGATCTTATGGACGAGGGAAGTCTTCAGTTTGATAAAGTAGAGAAAGAACAGGATGTTTCTGCCGTTACCATTTACTATAATCCAGTCGAGATACAGGTGCCTGTTGAGGAGCCTGTTGCTATCATCGTGCCCGAGAGGCCGAGACCAGTTACGATTATAGTTCCTGAATCGGCTGCTTATATGTCTAATAGGGCAGTTATGTGGCAGTATGGAACTGATACTCGTCAAGGAGAAAGTCGGCAGAAGGCAGAGGCTGTTGGTACTAGCATTTAGAATGTCAGTGGACCAAGTG
The DNA here is from genome assembly GCA_022829125.1 of Lathyrus tuberosus. Taxonomy (NCBI): domain Eukaryota; kingdom Viridiplantae; phylum Streptophyta; class Magnoliopsida; order Fabales; family Fabaceae; genus Lathyrus; species Lathyrus tuberosus. The sequence continues at coordinate 1,665,297 of JALAZF010000523.1, read as the reverse complement.
GTTTTACTAGGAGCGGTCGACTGTTTGCTCCCCAGACTCTAAGGAATGATAAAGAGGCTGAAGCCGCTGCAAGAGCGAAAGGAAAACAGGTTGTTGATGACAAGGTGCCTGCTCAGGAAGAGGACCCTAAAGTCAATTTTGATAATGATGTTGAGGAATTTATGAGGGTTATCAAAAAGAGTGATTACAAGATCATTGACCAACTTAATCAGCCACCCTCTAAAATTTCGATATTATCCCTGTTAATGAGTTCAGATGCACACCGGGCTGCTTTGTTGAAAGTTCTGAATATGGCATACGTTCCCCAAGAGATTATAGTGAATCAGTTGGAGGGAGTAATTTCTAATGTGAATGTGAGCCACGGGTTGGGATTTATGAACAGGGATTTGACACCGAACGGACATAACCACAACAAAGCACTGCACATCACACTTGAATGCAAAGGAGCAGTTTTGTCGCATGTGCTGGTTGACACAGGTTCTTCCTTAAATGTGTTACCCAAAAAAGCCCTGATGAAAATTGAAGTAGACGGATTGGTTCTGAGACCCAGCGATCTGATTGTGAGAGCTTTCGATGGATCCCAAAGATCGGTGTTTGGGGAGGTTGAACTACCAATACAGGTTGGTCCACAGATATTCAAGATGACCTTTCATGTTATGGACATTCAGCCTGCTTATAGCTGTTTGTTGGGCCGACCGTGGATTCACGCAGCAGGCGCAGTTACCTCCACACTTCATCAGAAGCTCAAGTATGTGTTCGAGGGTCAAGTGGTTACTGTTTGCGGCGAGGAAGATATATTCGTGAGTCATCTATCCACTTTCAAATATGTGGAAATGGATGGAGAGATTCATGAAACTTTGTGCCAATCTTTTGAAGCCCTGAATATCAACAACTTACCAGAGTCTACTTCAGCATCGGTGGTGTCGAACGTGCCAGGTGGGCCGAGTGCATCAATTGCGTCGTACAAGCAGGCCAGAGAAGTGGTCAAAAGCGAAAATGCCCAAGGTTGGGGTAAAGCTATAGATGTGTTCGTGAAAGAAGATAAGTTTGGCATTGGATACCAGCAGGGCCGGATGCCAGTTCCTCGATTCCGTGGGCCAATCAACTTTAACAGTGGAGGAATTATCAATCCCAACCAGTCCTGCTCAGCAATAGAAGATGGCGCTGAAAGCTCAGATTATCTGGACAGATGGGTATATGCACTGGCTCCAGGCGAGGCGTTGCAAAATTGGTCTAGTGAAGAAATTGTTCATGTTGTTCACCATTCAGAGTAACAATTCTTGTCTTTCATAATGCATGAAATCCCACACTCTGCCCAAGGTGTGAGGATCCATTTGTAGGGCCACCATATTTTCTCATATAATGTTCAAATATCAATAAAAGGACGTTTTTGTTTACAAATTTGTGTTCCTTTACTTTTTCTTTATTTTTATTTTTGCACAAAGAAAATTAAAAATGATAATGCACTTTCTTTTCTTTTGTTTTCAAGCAAAAATAATCTAAAATAAAGCATAAACCCAATCATGCAGACTGGATTCTGTGGATTTCTCTGAAAATGATTCTGTTATGCCCACGTATGATTTCGACAATCCGATCTATCAAGCTGAGGAAGAAAGTGATGAAGACTATGAACTCCCGGAAGAGTTGGCTAGGTTGTTGAAACAGGAAGAGAAGACCATTCAGCCTCATCAGGAAGCTCTTGAGATCATCAATATTGGGTCAGAGGAAAGCAAGAAAGAGATCAAGATTGGTGCGAGTCTGCGGGCTGATGTAAAGCAAGAGCTGATAGTCATGCTACGTGAATACTTTGACATCTTTGCTTGGTCATACCAAGATATGCCAGGTTTAGATACAGACATAGTTGTGCATAGACTACCATTGAAAGAGGACTGCCCACCGGTCAAGCAGAAGCTGCGCAGGACAAAACCAGAAATGGATTTGAAGATCAAGGAAGAAGTATAGAAACAGTTGGATGCAGGTTTTCTGGCAGTAACCAACTATCCTCCCTGGGTGGCCAATATAGTACCGGTGTCGAAGAAAGATGGCAAAGTCAGAATGTGTGTGGATTACAGAGATCTCAACAGGGCGAGCCCTAAAGATGATTTTCCACTCCCTCATATTGATGTGCTGGTTGATAATACCGCTCAGTTTTCAGTGTTCTCATTTATGGATGGATTCTCCGGGTACAATCAGATAAAGATGGCGCCTGAAGACATGGAGAAGACGACATTCATTACCCCGTGGGGTACCTTCTGTTACAAAGTAATGCCTTTTGGGTTGAAGAACGCAGGGGCAACTTATCAAAGAGCAATGGTGACGTTATTCCACGATCTAATTCATAAAGAGATCGAGTGCTATGTGGATGACATGATTGCTAAATCAAAGACATAAGAGGAAGATCTGATTAACTTAAAGAAGTTGTTTGAGAGGCTGAGGAAATTCAGGTTGAGACTGAATCCTAACAAGTGTACTTTCGGCGTGCGGTCCGGAAAATTGCTTGGTTTCATTGTCAGTGAAAAAGGGATAGAGGTTGATCCTGCTAAAGTGAAAGCTATCCAAGATATGCCTGTACCGAGAACTGAGAAAGAAGTTCGCGGCTTTCTAGGACGATTGAACTACATTTCAAGGTTCATATCGCATCTAACTGCCACTTGCGAACCGATATTCAAAATGCTACGAAAAGATCAAACGGTCAGGTGGAATGATGATTGTCAAAATGCATTCGATAAAATAAAAAGATATTTGCAGGAACCTCCAATTCTGATACCTCCAGTTCAAGGGAGACCACTGATTATGTACTTGACAGTGCTCGAAGGATCCATGGGTTGTGTTCTCGGTCAACACGACGAGACAGGTAGGAAAGAACATGCTATCTACTACCTGAGCAAGAAATTTACAGATTGTGAATCGCGTTATTCAATGCTTGAGAAGACATGATGTGCACTCGCATGGGCCGCCAAGCGATTGAGACAATACATGCTCACACATACAACCCTGTTGATCTCTAAATTGGATCCGGTCAAGTATATTTTTTAGAAACCAGCACTTACAGGCAGAGTTGCAAGGTGGCAGATGGTACTGACAGAGTACGATATTCAATTTACTTCGTAAAAGGCAATCAAAGGAAGTATATTGTCAGATTATCTTGCGCAACAGCCTCTTGATGATTACCAGCCCATGAGATTTGATTTCCCTGATGAGGACATCATGTTTCTCAAAGCGAAAGACTGCGAGGAACCACTTCTGGAGGAGGGGCCTGACCCTGAATCCAAATGGAGTTTGATGTTTGATGGGACAGTTAATATGAATGGGTGCGGAGTTGGTGCAGTCCTTATTACGCCAGAGGGTGTTCACATGCCCTTCACTGCCCGAGTAACTTTCGGGTGTACCAACAATGAAGCAGAATACGAAGCTTGCATACTAGGGATCGAGGAAGCTATTGATTTACGAATCAAGACCCTCGATATCTTTGGTGATTCAGCACTGGTAATCAATCAAGTAAAGGGAACTTGGCACACACATCAGCAGAATTTGATTCCGTATAGAGATTATACGAGGAGATTGCTGACATTCTTTACAACTGTCAAGTTGTACCATGTTCCCCTAGATGAGAATAAGTTTGCAGATGCCTTGGCCACTATCTCTTCGATGATCAAAGTGCATGGTTGGAACTTTGTGCCCAGGATTGATGTATCTCGTCTTGATAGGCCTGCTTTTGTGTTTGAGGTTGATGCAGTGTTTGACGATAAGCCTTGGTACCATGACACCAAATGCTTCTTAAAAAATCAAGAATACCCGCCTGGGGCATCTTCCAATGACAAGAAGACATTAAGAAGGCTAGCTGGTAGTTTCTTCTTGAACAAAGATGGCGTGCTATATAAAAGGAATTTTGACACGGTTCTGCTCAGATGTGTGGATAGACACGAGGCAGACCTGTTGATGATTGAAGTGCACGAAGGCTCTTTCGGTACCCATGCCGGAGGACATGCGATGGCTAAGAAATTGTTGAGATTAGGGTATTATTGGCTGACCATGGAGTCAGATTGCTGCAAGTATGCTCACAAGTGTCACAAATGCCAGATCTATGCAGACAAAGTGCACGTTCCTCCCAATCCGTTGAGTATCATGTCCTCTCCGTGGCCATTTGCAATGTGGGGCATTGATATGATCGGGAAAATTGAGCCTACTGCTTCAAACGACCATCGTTTCATCTTGGTCGTCATTGATTACTTCACTAAATGGGTTGAAACAGCATCTTATGCCAATGTCACTAAGCAAGTAGTGGCTCGTTTCTTGAAACGAGATATCATTTGTCGATATGGAGTGCCCGAAAGAATCATTACTGATAATGGTTCTAATTTGAACAATAAAATGATGGCTGAACTATGCCGGGACTTCAAAATCTAACATCACAATTCTTCTCCGTACCGCCCGAAGATGAACGGTGCGGTCGAAGCGGCCAACAAAAATATCAAGAAGATTGTGCAGAAGATGGTTGTCACGTACAGAGATTGGCATGAGATGTTACCACTGGCTTTGCATGGGTATCGAACATCAGTCCGCACGTCTACTGGGGCAACACCATACTCGCTTGTATATGGTATGGAGGCAGTTCTACCGATAGAAGTGGAGATTCCCTCTCTCTGAGTATTGATGGACGTTAAGCTAGATGAAGCTGAATGGGTACGAGCCAGATTTGATCAGCTGAGTCTTATTGAGGAGAAGCGATTAGCAGCGGTATGCCATGGCCAGCTATATCAGCGCAGAATGAAGAGGGCATTCGATCAAAAGGTTCGACCTCAAGTCTACAAGGTCGGGGATGTGGTAATCAAGAGAATACTTCCTCCGAGTACAGATCACAGGGGCAAATGGACTCCTAACTATGAAGGTCCGTTCGTGGTAAAAAAGGTTTTCTCAGGTGGAGCCTTGTTGCTGACAACCATGGATGGTGAAGATTTTTCATCCCCTGTTAATTCAGATGCAGTTAAAAAATACTTCGTATAAAGAGACCCGCTGGATAAAAAAAAAAAGAATCCAGGCAAAAAAGGGCATCCCGGCGAACCAAAAACAGAATAAAGGTTCGGGCAAAAATTAGGGATATAATTGAAAAGAATTGTACACCCGGTAAGTTGAAAACCCGAAAGGGCAACTTAGGCAAAAATGGGTATCCCGGTGGATTGAAAACCTGAAAAGGCGATCCACACAAAAGAGGGATTAAAGCGAATGACTGCAGTCTGAATTAATCTGTACATTTTCTACTCTTCAGCAAACTGGCAAAATTCCAAAGGAGAAATTGGTCCAATCATGAGCTTCTGAAGGCAAAGATAATCAGGAGAGTTGGAGTACATACTGGCTATAATAGAATCAGAAATCAGTTGGAATCCAATTTCCGCATTATCATTAGGATAGATTTCTTTTCTCAATTTTATGGCAATCGCCTCTTTCAGGGGTTTGCTTCTGATTGTAAATTCGCCAATTTTTGGCATTTCATCAATAAAGTTGAATATTCAGTCACGGGCTTTTATTTTCATTTTACTGTTTTGTTTGCAAAAACGTCTGATTTTTTATAATAAAACGTTACTTTGAAAATATCTTGGCCTTGCAAAAAACATGCACAAAGACAATGGAAATTACGTTGCTTGTTGGACAACCTTGGATGGTGGACCCAAAAGACCACGCAATATCCTGGGGCATGTGCATATTCTTTTTCTGTTACAGGTAATGAGCACGATCGATCCAAACAGCATGATCGTAACCGCGAGCAGATATTTGCTATGACTTGATACTGTTGTATCTTATTAAGTCGATTCTTCCATTCAAGAGTTCCCACTAAGTTTCGTGACGGCAACGGTGTTCGAAGATGGATTTCTTCTGTGTTGATAACGGTTATTAATGCAGTGAATACTCCAGGTTGACAACAAGTGCCAATCCTCCAGTACCTTGCAGACGATGTGAAAGGTAGTTCAAGGCAGAGTGTTTGTCTAAGAGTTTGAAAACGCTTGGTTTTCTATAAAATCCTCTTAAGAGACGAAACTTTTAGTACTAACATCCCTTGTGGAGTTTACTCTTGGCAGGATGTACCAGCAAGTGGTAGTATCATGTCTCCCGTAGGTTTCAGCATGGGAAATTTGTCAAAGAATAATCCCCAGTGGAGTTATTGACCACCCCCTGCAGGGGGCATGTAACCTCCCCAGCAAAGGATATCCCCGATCTATAATCCCCAGTAGAGTTTGAGGATATTTGGTCTTCTGTAAAATCCTCTCAAAGGGCATTCCCCAGCACGAGACGCTTTAAAGCAGTTTTCTCTAGCAGGGTGTGTTGTAAACTCATTATCCCCAGCGGAGTCGTCAAAGGGAAAGTTCGCCCAACAGGGGGCACTGTGATATTTATCCTAAGCTCGACAGTTTTCATCCTCAGCAGATTATCGTGGAATTGCTTTGGGTTTCCCCAGCAGATCTCTAGGGACTCTTTCTCAGTATGTTGCAACGGATTGTCTTTCAGCCAAGATTTGGATATTCCCCGCAGAGTAGCCCTGATCCCCGACAAGATCGTATCTTTGGTAATGATATCCCCATAGAGTTCAGCATTGAATCTTGTCCGCTATACTCCCCAGCTGAGTCGCGGTAATTTCCCCAACTTGGTTTATATGGATCAACGGAATCTCTTCTTCAGCAAAGTGTCAGCATATGATATTACCCAGTAGGTGGTGTAATTCTCAGCATTGCTCAGTTACAATCCAAAGTCCAATTTATTTTTGGCATACAGTTTGTTCATATTATTCCAGCCGGTGGAATGGTATGGAAGATGGTTGTTCCAGCCAGTGGGATGATCATTATATACAGTTTGTTCATATTATTCCAGCCGGTGGAATAGTATGGAAGATGGTTGTTCCAGCCAGTGGGATGATCATTATATACAGTTTGTTCATATTATTCCAGCCTGTGGAATAGTATGGAAGATGGTTGTTCCAGCCAGTGGGATGATCGTTATATACAGTTTGTTCATATTATTCCAGCCTGTGGAATAGTATGGAAGATGGTTGTTCCAGCTAGTGGGATGATCATTATATACAGTTTGTTCATATTATTCCAGCCTGTGGAATAATATGGCAGGTGGTTGTTCCAGCCAGTGGGATGATCATTATATACAGTTTGTTCATATTATTCCAGCCTGTGGAATAGTATGGAAGATGGTTATTCCAGCCAGTGGGATGATCATTATATACAGTTTGTTTATCTTATCCCAGCATGTGGGATAATATTGCAGGTGGTTGTTCCAGCAGGTGGGATGATCATCTGACAAAGCTTCCAGAGCCGGTTTGGTAAGCATCAAAGTCCAAATTTAATTTGGAAAAGCTGCAAAAGTCCATCCGAGGATGGCAATTTTGAGATTCCAAAGCCTGTTTGGTAATCATTGAAGTCCAACGACAGATTGGCAAAAATCCAGCACGAACTGGTAAAAGTCCATTGTTTAGAATGGCAGAGCAGCTAAAGTCCACCAGCAGTGTGGCAAGCCAGTAGTCGTCTGGCGTCGTTCAAAAAGACATTTCTAAAGTCCACCAGTAGTGTGGCAAGCCAGTAGTCGTCTGGCGTCGTTCAAAAAGACATTTCTAAAGTCCATCAACAGTATGGCAAGCCAGTAGTCGCCTGGCGTCGTTCAAAAGACAGATCTCTCCGATGACGTTCATTTGCCGATTCAATCTAGCAGTCTCGTTGGGTTTATATCCCTTTTCTTCTTCATCACCCAGAGCAAATTTTTGGTTATATTTGGTATTCAATCACTATATACCTTGAAAGTCTGAAAGCAATCGCTTTCAGGCATTCAGGTTTACAGTGTTTGAATAGGGGCAGCTGTAATACCCCAAAATTTGCTCTCCCCTTTTGGCATCATAGTTTAGCATCATCATATATCATATCATATCCATCTCATTAGCATTACATTGCATTTAACATAGAAAAATGAAGCATAGCATTCCTCTTACCATCAAGGCATATGATCAGGTGGAAGGTGGACAACCAAGGGATCATTCAAAGCACAAAAAGGTCAATCAAGTTGCCTCAAGGCAAGCCAAGAGTCTCTCATGTCTCATACCATCTCAATTGATCATCCACAATCTCAAGGAAGTGAGATCCAATGGGAGATTGAAGCAATACATACTTCAACATGCAAGAGGTTCAAAAACTGAAGGAAAACCCTCAAAAGAGATAGCTCATTGATCCAAAATCATCCTCAAATGGCATATCCCATCATCCTTTAAAAGGATGCACAACATACTCTGAGGAATTTGAAATTGAAGACTGCACTTTTCCCTCCTAACCAGAGGAGGTCAAAATTAGGGTTTCTAATAAAATCAGGATATCTTTGATTTTTTGGACAAAACTTGATGTCATGGTATTCTATATGTTCTTAAGTGTATGTATGTGGAAAATCACCTCTCAATTGGTTTTAGAAGTGGTTCAATTGGAAGAAGGATAAAAAATCAGGAAATTTGGGGCCAAGTCAAATAATCAGAAGAAAAAGTCAACTCTTGACATTTTGAGGCCAAATTCATGAAATTCATGTTATATGTGACCAATCTGCAAAATTTGATCAAGAAAATCCAAAGGAATCATGAAAAAATCAAGATGTGGAAAGTTGCCATTTTTGGATGAAGAAGGGTTACTAAAAATAGCAAGTTTTGGCCATTTTGCATCAGAGTTTGAACCAAGGCCATTTAAAATTGAAGCACCAAATGAAAATTCCACCAGGCCACAACAAAAGGTCTTGCTTTAAGCTTCAAATCCATGTGTAGAACATCTCCATTGGATAAAAATTGAGTGAGATATGATTGATCAAAGTTTGAGCAAAGTAGGTTCAAAACTAGGTCATGACCAAGGATTTTCAAGTCACGCGCGTGTCATTTTCACAAGCACATGGTGGGCTAAATGTATTGATCAATTACTCATGGTTAGAGGCCTCAAATGGAAAATCTTTCAACATGAAAGTTGTTCCTATATGTGAGATCTTCAAAATTGGTGTTAATGGTTTTTTCATTTGATCAAAGGTTAAGAAGTTATGTTGAGTCCAAGTTGGGGTGATATTGCTGAAAATCCATGTCATGCTTGCCTTGTCAACCAACCTCATTGCCACGCCTTTGTATCAGTTCCAAATGTGGATGTTCTAAGTCATTTTGCAACCTCTTCCAAACATCATTTCAACTCATTTTTCACACCAAACATGTTCTCCAATATCTCTTCTTTCCAATGAATCCAAGAACTCACTAAACCATCCATTGAGTAGAGAGAAAAACATCACCAATTCACCCTATCTCCATTGTTCTCAGCTGCCATGAAAAATCAGAAACAAAACCAATGTTGTTGATGATGTTGTTACAAGCTTGCACGTGCATTATTCATACCAGCTATCCATTGCCTTTTTAAACCAAACACTCTTCATACACACCATAGCACGTGCCTCATTATGCATGAAAGTAGAAATGACAAGCTTGCTGAACAAGTTTTGTATTACACAGCCTTGCTATTTCACTTCTTTTCACCTCCACCTTAGTTTATCATGAGTTGCCATCACCATACCATTGCTCTCCCTAACTAACTTGACTCAGTTAGTTAGGGATGACTCAGTTAACCATGATAACTCACCCTAACCCAACTCATTAAACTATAGTTAGCTCACATTATAAATAGAAAACTCCTTCACAAATTCGTTTTTAAAACTTCATTTTCTCACATTCAACTCAGAAACTCTCTCCATTCTCTCTCGATTTCTCCACATTGCAACTGATTTTCGAGCTCCATTTCATTCATCTTTCTCATCTTCATCTCAGAATCTCTCTGATTCTCTCTCCATTTTCATCACATTGTAACTGTTTTGAAGCTTGGATTTCAGATCTTCTCCACTGAAGCATCATCCATTTTTGCATCTAAGCCTTTATTTGGCCAAAAGAAGCTCAAAGAGGAAGCAACATCTCTGGTTTTCTGAAGAACACATCAAGATCATAAATCTTCAGGTACGAATTTCTTCCATTAAAGACATAATGTGAAGATGTTATCAGGTTCTTGATGCTTCCTATAAGCTCAAGAACTTGTCTGGCTAGTTGATAGGCCTTTAGAGGCATAGTTGAAATGTTAGGGCAAATATTCCTCTGTTCGATTCTCTCATGTCATGAATATTTTGTATGTTTTATCACTGGATTCATGCTTTACATAAGCTCAGCTTCATTTTGGTATCATATTTGTGTATTTTGGTGAGATGTGAGGGTTGCAGACGGTGGTGATGGACCGGAGAAGGTGACCGGAGGTCACCTCCGGCCGGTGACTGTTAGAGCTAGGGTTTATGCACGTTTTAATCTCGTCCATCCATTTTCCTTGATCGTGCGGCTTGTATGATGACAGCACATTAAATTTCACATGCACCTCATGTGCATTATTTCTGATTTCACTTAAACATAGTGTGGTGCGGTACATTGTATGTTATGTGTTCCCTCTCATGTGCGCGTTGATCTTGTTTACTTTGACCTTTGTGTTGACTTGACCTAATCCAACGGTGATCCTTGCTTTGACTTGTGTTGACTGAAGAGCATGGTAGTTATTGTGTTATGCGCGCTTATTGGACCTAGTCAAATTGATATCCACACCTCCCATGTTTTCAAGCCCAATTAATTTGAACTGAACAATTACTATGCATGCACCCCCATTCATATTGCATTTCATTTTTATTTTCATTTTTTCTACACGTTTGCTTTTTAATTTTTAAAAATACCAAATTGCATTATAAAATTCCACAAAAATTCATGAGCATCATTAAAACATTTAGAAAATTTTTCATGATTTTATTTCTTGATTTTATGACTTTTTGCCCCTGTTCCATAATTTTCTTTAATTTTTATTTGTATGCATGCTTGATGTGATACATAAATTTGTGCATTTTTTTTCTCAATCATTAAAAATTGTTTTGATGCTCTTCTTTTTGTATTGAGTCATTATCATCTTGAGGTATGTTAAGTGATTTTTATTTGATTTTTTTAGGTCAGTTTATGGCATGTTTGGTGTTCATTTTTGTGCTACTTTGTATGATGTGTATACTTGACCTAAGTGCATTGTTTGACATCATTTTGCCTTGGTTTCTTGCATGCTACTTTGATATGTGAATCATCTATGATTTTTGAACCTCAATACCATGTTTTCATATTTTCATGAGGCCATCTAATTTTTGTTTAATGCATTACCTTTGAAGCATAATAACATGTCATATCATCTCAATATTTGTGCATGTTTACATGATTTCTTTTGTACATACTTGCATGATCATTTGCATATTTGGTGAACCATTCATGTGACATAATAGGTCATTGATATGTATTATATGTCATATTTGCATGTTGATTATCATTTGAATCTTGTGCACCTTTAACATGTTGTGTTTGCACTTTTCTTCTTTTTGACTTCCATTTCAATTCTACCTCTTCTATCACTTCTTAAATGTCTTGATGTGTCATGCATGAACACTTGTGAGATGTTTGTGAATCATTTTTCATTTCATTTCAATTCTTATCCTTAGATTACATGTTCCATTCATGCATGTTTTTTCATTTCTTTTCATCTTTCATTCTCCCTTTTCTTATGGTAGCATGTTCCAATGTCATGGATGATGTTTGTTGCCTATCCACTTGGACTTGCATGATAATGATCATTTGTTTTCCATATGGTGTACATTCTGGTTGTGGTTATAGGATTTGATTTTTCATCTAATTCTTTTGAGCTTTATAGTGCATTAAATGTTCTTTTATTTCTTACACTTCTTATACATGTTTACTAACCATGTAGGGGCTTTGGTAAGTTGCAATTGGGTGTGGATAAGGAATCCACATTCAAACTTATTTCCTTTCATCTTTTAAAATTCATTTTGTTTTGTTAAGCACTTATGTGCTTTTCTTTTAATAACTCATCATTTTCCCTTTTGATTTACATTTCATCTTCTGCTTTAGAAGTGAATTGTTTAATTCATTCTTGCTTTAGACTTTAGGTTTAAACCTCACAAACCATTAGGATCTCTCCCTTTAATCTTCAATTAGGATTGAGTCTTAGTTCACATAGATTTTACCTTTCTCCTCTCTTGAGTCTCTTTCTCATCTCAAAGAAAAATTCAAAATACTTAATAAAGGTAAGCATTTATTGCATTTAGGCCTTTCATATAAAGAAGAGATTATAAGGGGTCTTCTCTTATAATCTTAGAATGTGTAGCATATAGCCCATCTTGGGTCAATGTGTTAAACATTTGATCTTGTATGAGGGACTTAAATGCAATACTTGTTGAAGGTGCAAATAATAAAAAACACTTCTTCATTTCTTAATCAACAAAAACACTTAATAAATACAAGTATGCTAGTGTGTTTGAACCTTGACAATTGGAACTAAGTGTGGGGGTCTTCTTCACTCTTAGTGTGCTTTCTTACTCATTCCATCTTGGAATGTGAGAATGTACACATTCCAATGACTAAGATTCAGATACACTATCATATGCAAACAAATGAAAAAACTCTTAAAAGACAAAAACAAACAATAACGTCTTTCCTTCGGGAATTCTTTCCTCATCTCATTCACTCCTTCCGTAAGGATGCGTCATTTCCGTTCTACCGCAAACAGGTAACGCCTAAGTCTCCCTACAGCGAGCTGCAACACCTAAACTGCTAGGACGCGAACGTTGACGTATTCCACTAAAAAACACAAACAACTTTCCCTAGGTGAGGGGAACTACGTCGCTCTGATTCTCATGCTCCCGATGAGATACGTAGGCAGTGGGGTAGGGCCCATGCGAGCACTTCTTTTATTTTCCCTACATTTGTTTCTCGTTCCTTTTCCATTCTTTCTCTTTTCTTTCTTTCCATTCCTTTTCCAGTATCTTTTTTATCACTCTTTGATTGAGACAAGCAAGCGTGGATCCCATCGGGTACGATGGACGCGTGGGGGTGCTAATACCTTCCTCTCGCGTAACCGACTCCCTTACCCATTTCTCTTGGTCGCAAGATCATGTTCTTTTCCTTCCTTCAGGTTTATGCAGTGTTTCCTTTCCCTCTCTTGGGATAAATACACATTACTGGCGACTCTGTTCGGTGCCACTTTCGCGTTTGTACTTGGATGAAAATCCCAGGAGCGACAAGGAGGAAGCACCATTACCCTATCCTGACGATGATTCGGATGTAACATTGGTGCGAGCTGCTATAGGGTCGTATGTTGCATGGCCGTCAAACCTCATACTCGTAGGATATGAGGTATGCTTAAAACCGTTATAAACCTTTGTTAACCTTAATGTGTAGATTCAAAGATTTTACGAGCATTTTATTTTCATTTTTTACATGGTAATGTTATTTAGACTCCAACAAGATCCAAAACAAAGGATAAGCGGATTCCGGAGCATACGTAGTCCGTTGTTTCAAAAAAACAGGTACATCACAATTATATGATATTTATGCATAGAAAATGTTAAATTGGATATCTTATACTTCATCTAACAAATTATATGATATATAGCCGCCTGTTAAAGAGATTAGCAACATTTCAACGCAAAAAAATGTTGGTGCTAAGAAGAGCAGGGGTAGAAAACAACCTATCTCCAAGTTTAGGTCGTGCCTCCAGACGTATCTACAAGTGACAGATATTATCACCGGAGGTGTTCGTCTTATACATATGGAGAAAGGTATCTATGGCTTTGAACATGACCAAATTATTGGTAATGAAGACTTCGAGCAAGTTTTCAATCATGAAGAATTGGGCGGCACTGTTGTCAATACATACGTGAGGTATATATCCGATCTACTTTGGTATATTAATTGAACAACTTATTTACTTTATGTTTCAAATGAATAGTCTAATGTTAATGATGTTTTTATTTAAGGTTTCTGTATGACAGAGTTATGCGCCCACACGGATTGCAGCAAAGATTTGCATTCCTATGCTCGGCGTCTGTCAACTTAACCTTAATAATCAATAAACCAGATGAGGTCCTGGCGTATATACGCGACGTCTTTATGGACAACCAAGAAACGGAAAAGTTATTCTTTTTACCGTTTAATACTGGGTTAGATTTTCATTCTAAATTCATCTATTATAGTTTTTTTGTATTTTGACGTCGTGTAGAAAGTTTCCATCTAACACTTGTTTAATCTTACAGTGGACATTGGTTGTTGGTCGCAATTAATCCTAGCAGAGCAATGGTGTATTATCTGGATTCGTTAGGAAATGATTGGACAACATACCCGGATTTGAAGAAGTGTATTGACACGTAAGTGAGATTGTTCTAAATATGAATGTGTATATTTATTTGTTTGTTTATTTATTTATGTGAATTGTTCTAAATATTCACTTATATTTTATTAGCGCTATACAAGCTTTCCTAGCACTACGAGATAGCCATCTACCACGGCGGAGAGTCAACCCCATTATTACATGGAATTATGTGAAGGTATATTAATTATCACATGTTTTATTATATTAGTGATGCTACTTGATAAAACTTAGGATTTATCCATATTTTCTTTTCATTTGTAGTGTCCTCGGCAACGCAATCAAATAGATTGCGGCTATTTCATGTTGAGGTTTATGAGAGACACTCTTTTGTTGGATCGAATAGAGATTCCATCCGATGTATGTATTTCTAACTTATGAGTTATTTTAATATTAACACATATCTCTCATGTCTAATGAAATAGTTAAAACTAAATCAAACTATGTTATATTATTATGTAGTACTTTGAAGAATGCAAGTGTGCTCATTACTCAATTTCTCAATTGGATGAAATTAAAGAGGATTGGTGTCAATACATTATGGAGCTCGGAATTTTACAAGGTATAATATTGTACTCTTACTTTAATTGATGAGAATTTAAATATGTGTAACTTTGTTTATGTATTCTTTTAATTGAATTACAATCTTTGTGTTTTCAGGACCTATAATGTAGATTTGAAGCAATGCTTTGGTTGGATGCAAAAGTACTAGTATAAGTAATATGTGCATTTGTAGAAAAAATGTAATGATTTGTAATTATAAATAGGTGTATATATAATTTTGGTTTGTAATTTTAAATATATATATTGGTTTGAATTGCCAATTGTTTTAAATATATAATTTTGGTGAAAAAAATTGCTGGTTGAAAAACAGGTCAAATTCTGGTTGAAAAAACCTGGTAAAAATTGTGGTTTAAAAAAAATTATATAAAATTTTTCGTATACCTTAGACAACGCTTTTGGTAAAAGCGCTGTCTAAGGTGAGGATTAGAAAGCGCTTTTGACAAAAGCGCTGTCTAAGGTGGACCTTAGAAAGCACTTTTACCAAAAGCGCTGTCTAAGGTATACCTAAAAAAGTTCAAAAAGGTTGACCTTAGACAGCGCTTTTGGATAAAGCGCTGTCTAAGGTATACCAAAAAAATGTCAAAAAAGGTACGGCTTAGACAGCGCTTTTCATTAAATATACCCCCTTTTAGACAGCGCTTTTGGGAATACCCAAAGCGCTGTCTAAACGTATAGCAGCGCAGGTTTAGACAGCGCTTAAAAGCGCTGTCTAAGGGCAAAAAAAGCGCTGTTTAAGGTCTTATCTGTTGTAGTGTGTATTCCCAAGGACTCTATCTATCCTAGAATAGATAGGATCCAAGATATGTTTATTGTGCCAAGTGTAATAATCACCACTGTTGTCTATCTCAGCCAAATTACAGGAGTCCATCATATTTTGCAAATCTTTAAATTCACTCTCAAGAACCATTCTACCACCAATTATGTCTTTGCTCCTCAAGACATTATTGAAGCCACTAATGATGCACCAAGGAGTACCATTATTAATAGGCAGCAGGCCAATATCATTCCACAGTTGCTTCCTCTGCTCTTGAGTGTTCAAGGCATACACCACAGTCATCATAAACTTCAGCTTTCCTGCAGTATCACAGACTTTGCAGTGCATGTATTGACTAGAGCAACTAACAACATTAATATCAAACATCCTAGAGTTCCAACTGACCCAAATCCTCCCATTATCATGCTGGCTATAGTTGTCCACATACTTATCATGAAGATTTATTTTGCCTCTAATAAGACTAGCTCTAGCTTATTTCACCCTGGTTTCACTGAGAATGCAAATATCTGGGTGTAAATTTAAGAGATGGGAGCTAATCTCTCTCAATTTACCACCCTTATTTAGCCCCCTTACGTTCCATGACACAATCATATAACAATGGTGTTATGCCCTAGAGGGTCTATCAATCCCTCTAAAGCCCCAAACCCATTGCTACAATTGATACTAGATGTTCCTGGCTAGCTTAAGTGATTTCTCCCCCTCTCAATACCTTTGGCTCTTTACATTTTAAAGATGCGTTATATTTCAAATATATAATTAACGAAAATTGTATAAATTATTTTTGGTTTTTTCTCTTCTTAATTGCCAAAAGCTAAAATCAAAATATATGTAAAAGTTATTTTATTTTTTATTTTAATTTAAAAATAGAATATAATTTTTCAAAATTAATTTAATTTTTTATATTATATTTATGTTTTAAAAATTAGAAAATAACTTCTCTAAAATAAATCATATAGACCACAAATATTCACTCAAAATTATTCAAAGATAGAAAAAAAAATTCAAATATAACTTTTATGTACTGTAACAATAGAGAAGAATTATCCTATATATGCACACAATTAGGTTTGTTAAAAAAAACTGTGAATTTGGATTGATCTGCCGCGAAGCAAGCTGAAATTAAGATAATTGAACTGTTATATTTGATTAGTGAATTGAATCGGTATTTTACTAGTGATTTTAAAACTAAACCAAATTGCAATTAACCAATTTGGCATTTTACTGGATTTTACTAGTGAATCGATTTTTGTAATTCCAATTTAATTTTCCCCCTTTCATAGTAATAAATTATATGTAACATTGCAGGTTTACTGGATTTGGAGCTCTAATTCCTCATAGACCTTTTGACCATTTGGCATTTTCATTAGAAAAGTTTATACAAAAAAGGTGGCTTCTTTATCAGTTATTATATGGTAATATCAGTGTTCTTTGATTTTAGTGTGTTACTGTGTGGATTTTCTGTTAATTAAAATTTAATTAATCCCCATTGTTTTATATGTCCAGCATCCTGTTGGGACAAATTTTGGAGGAATTGTTCACGGTCCTCTTGATGAATATTTTACACTCTAACGACTCAAATTTTTATGATCTACTTCTACTGATATTTAGAGACCATGTTATAGTTTTTACTTGTAATAAATTTCTTTTATTGGGTAGGTACATGGTATTAAGATGAAGATATGCCTTCTCCACGTGGATGTCATTCATGTGAACCAACCGGTCCTTATGTGTTGCTTGAATAAAGAAGTTATTGTTGCGTTGCTGACTTTGTAATGGCCAGGTCTGGTTATTGCTTTCTGCTGCTGAGTTTCTGATGGCCATGTCTGATTGTTGCATTGTGTTGTTGAGTTTGTGATGTCAATAAGTAGTAGGCGGGATACAAAAGGTCTATAGTGCCCAACCTTGCAAAGCCTTGAGATTTTGTGATAGCACACATTGGAGGTTCCATGAGCTTGAGTACCTTGGTAAGATTTTTGTCTCTACATCTCTGCGGTCTTCATTATTGTAACAAGTTGCTAATAAAGTGTTAAAAAGTTAAATAATTTCTTTGGAAAATCTTTCCACTATGTGCTATAACATTGTAATGTATGGTCAGTTTAAAGTCTAATGTGATTTTTGTAATTGTTTGGGATCTTCATGCATCTTATAGCTCTCTTTTAATTAATTGTTCAATTAGATTTCGTTTATACTGTGACGATCTAACGTAAGGATGTCACTCAAATGAAGTTGAAAAATGAGTCTTATTTAAATTACTACATTTCCAGAGATTTGAAGCCCATATTCTAACTGTTCAATTAATAGGTATATTAAAGGCAAATAATACTGTGATTTGAAAATTCCTTTTACTGAACATAAGAGCGATTAGGTATAACTAAGTAAGCAGAGCTTTTAAGTTCAAATCTTAGTACGCCCATTAATAAGATAAGAACCATTAACTTATCCTGGACTAATAATTTATGTGAATTCTAAACATTATTCTCTGATGTTTTTTGAGACATTATTACAAAGTAATAATCATTGAAGTATTAACTATAAACTAGGTTCCAAATGTATTAGTCGAGTCTTTTCCTTTTTAAGTGGATATTTTCTTAACACTAGATGCACTAACATCAAGGAACCATAAGCTTAATGATCATCTCAATATTTTATTTTTTAGGGATGTTAGCTTTAAGATAGAATATTGTAAAAATTACTTTAGTAAAATATCATCTAAAAAAATTTGTTTGACATTATTTAATTCTTTGAGTAACGGTACTTTTAGGTTTCTGCTCTTACATTTTTAATCACCTCTCTTTAGTAAAATGAAATAAAATAGAAAATACATCTTATTTGGTGTTCTATATTACAAATTGTTTTTTTTTAGTATTTGGTTTTTAACAGAATTTAGCATTTTATATAATTTAATTTTATATACATATGTTTGGACCATTAATAGACAATAGATTTTAATGTAACCCATATTTTTTAAACAAGGTAGTAGAAATTCATTTATTCAGCTGGTGGATATGAGATGAAGATATAGACCCTACAACTTCATAAATCTGCCTAATGGGATGTCCTTAAATAGTAATGATTCTTCTCTGCAACAACCATATATGAATCTATATTATAACAACTTACATTCTTGTGGTTAAATAATTTTTAACCTTTAGTCTAATCCCGCCACGTCACAAAATTAGGGGCAATTAGTGTCTAAAACTAACTAATTCCAACTGATTTACGGATTGGTTGTATCATAATTACAGCATTTTCATACAATATACCACTATTCTACCAAAAAGTAATTGAATAGTAGCAAATATTAGGTGAACAGTTTCAAACCTAACGTGATGTTGTCTTTGAAAGGATAAACTTTTTGACATTAACACAACACCAACCAAAACACTTGATTTAATTTAATCACTTATGTTATCTAAAGTTATTACTGATGTCATGTTGGTGTTGTGTGTGGTGTATATGTATGTGTCAGTACTGAATACCATGTGCAAATACTAGCTTCATGTTAAATTAAAATTTCCACAACCATTGACTGTTTGAAAATGTGTGAATATTACAGGTTTTTATGCGGGTGGATGTGTTGAAATAGTGGGCTCGGGAACAACTTTAAGTGTTGGTTCTTCGATCGTTGTTTCTATACTATTTTACTTGTTTGGTTGTTATTGGATTACACAATTTCTCATAGCATGCTCATCAATAGTTATTGTCGTCGTTTATACAATTTGTGTGAGTCTATTAGTTTCATATACTACAATATTTTGTGTGCTAGATTGTGTGTGTTTGTGTTTGAATTTGTTTACATCTTATTCCTTGGTAACTCATGATTTTTAATGTTTCTTGTGGTCTACGTTGTCATCTTTCTATTCGATAAGCAACTCAACAACGTAACAACTTACCAATATTTAGAACTATCATGTAAGTATTTACTTGCTAATTATCATCATGTATATATTATCTTTTGCGATTGGAGTTTGCCCTGTAACTGACATCATTATACCAGAGCTTAGCAGCACGAAGACATGAGAGAAGATCACGAGGTTCAGTTTCTTTACCCATTGGGTGGGTATTTAAGCATCTTCAGTGATTTTTCCTCTATGAAAAACTCTTTTTATGTGTCACTTAACATCTTTTACCTGTGATGGAATTTTTCAGTCTAATAATTTTAATTTTTATTCTTTACATAAAGGTTTGCAACCTTGTGGTGGGATTGTTCTACCTTGAGTTGGTGGATAAATTTGGAGTTACAACTATATATGCTAGCTTTGGAGTTGTTTCTCTGTTAGAACTGTTTGGTTAAGCATCAATAAGAGCATAACCATTCAAAAGAACAGGATATAGGAGACTTCATTCAGAATGGAATCCTCAGTAGTGAAATATGCTAAAAAGCAAAATAAGTCTACAGCTCTACAATATTGGTTATTTCTTATCTTCAATGTATAATGATATTTTGATTCTTGAATGGCTTCCCTACCTTCCGTATGTAAACTATATGTAGCATTGTTATTGTTTTTCCTATGTAAAAAACTACTATTGTTGGTTTATGTTAAAAACGATCTTTATTCTTTCAAAGTACTCCTTTTTTCCTTTCCTTTTCCTTTCTTTATAGCTCATGAACCACTTTATATATCTCAATGCTATGCGTGAAATGAATCAGTGAAAAAGTCCTAGGAGAGAAATCAAACTTTTGTTATGCATTGTAATAAAAATAAGGATCTACCACAACTGACTACTTAATTACGGACAAAAATACAATTTTGATTCAAATTTTTTACGAGCAAAAATATTTTGTATGTCATTGAACAAAATACTATTTAGTTACGGTCAAAAATACATTTTTGATTCAAATTTTTTTTATGCAAATTTAAATATATATTTAATGTCAAAACAAACTTAATATTTATATACGAGATCAAGTTCGTTGTTGATTATTTTATTTATATATACAGGAAAAATATCATTGTTATAATATAGATTCTAATTTCTTATATCTTTTAAAAATAATATCTTTTAAGTTAAACACTTTAATTTTTTTAATATTATTTTTATTATATTTTGAAAAAAAATGCGCGTACCATATCAGTACCCGTGCGAATGCATGGATATCCCACTAATTTGATTAGTGAATTGAATCGGTATTTTACTAGTGATTCTAAAACTAAACCAAATTGCAATTAACCAAATATAAACCAAAATCAAACCATTGTTTTTAATACCCAAAATAGAAAAATGTATTAGCACCAAACTGTTATAATGTATTAGCATTGGAATTTAAGTTATTCCAAACATATTTTTAGTAGCTTTTGATTTGAATGATATCGCTTATTTGTAATTACTCCGTGCTTATGAATCATTGATTGGATATGTTGTTGTTGAATAAATTCAATTGTTCAATTTTCCCTTACAAAATCATGTAAAAATGTAGATTTGAATCACGATTTGTAACAGACTAAAGACTACGACTATTAATTTACTGTAAAAGAACCCGTTGCTAAGTGTTACTTTTTGATTGTGAATGTTTTATTTTACTCCTGTTAATGACTACATGTACTAATCTGTAATGTAATGATTCAATTATTGTTGGTAGTTAAATAATTTATTGAGAAAAATATAATTGTTTCTTCTATTTTAAAGAGTCTACAAAGATAACCAAGTCATTGATTGCAAGTTTGCTTATTTTATGAGTGATTTGTGATTTTTATTTAAACGGACTTGTAATTTTTTTCTTAAAAATGGACTTGTGATTTTGACAGTCAAAGTGTATAGGAAATAACTTTCTTTTTTTTTTTTTTAAATCATGTAAAATAGTATATTGAAAAATTGATTACCCATAAAAAAATGCTAAAAAAAAACAAGTTTAAAAATGGTGTTTTATAAAAAAAAAAACAAGGATAATTGATCGTACCAGATCTGAAACAGATCGGTGGCCAACAATACGTCGTGAACTCTGTGGTACTCCGGTGGTGGTGAGACGGTGGGGGGTGTACCTGCAAGGTACTCTGATATCAAAGTAAGAGACGGAGTAAAAAGTGCAAGTACAGAAAAGGTATAGAGTGAGAATCAGAATTCAGAATACCTGGCCCTTTAGTGATATAGGGTATTTATAGTGTGCCCCCAACGTTGGGCCAACGGTCATCTGCACTGGGTTGGATTGCCACCCCCAATGCAAATAACTGCCCGAGCTTACGTGGCGTAGAGAAGACCAGCACGTGGTCTTCGCCCTGGAGCAACTGTCCCGTGATCTTCGGAAGGTGGGCTAATCAAGTCTTCAGGAAGTGGGTAGTTGCCTGGTGACGCGTCCCCGCGTGGGGGGCACGTGAAGTCCGTGGGGGAAAGATGCGTGATATTTCCCCGCGCTAAGTAGTTCTGAGCGTGCCCAGCAGGGAAGAGGACTGGGCCTTGTCGGGCCTCTCCAATGTGATATTGGGTTGGGTCTGCCCGACTGTGGGGCAGGTACTGGCCCAGTCTAGAACAGGAAATTCGGTTTTTTAACATATTATTTGGTTTGGGAAAAACTATCTTCTAATGGTTTAATACGGTTCAGAATTCTGAAATATTATACCAAACATTTTTGCTCCAGTTCGATTTTCTAATTGAATTATAGCATGAATAACCTTACACATAATAGAAGCTAACTATTATCATATACTTTACAAAAGCTTATTTGAAAATTGTGACAATAGTAATAACAAACTAATAGTTAAAATAAATAATAAATTTTTCTTTTAATGTCCAATCTCCTGTCTTACCTCAAAGTGGATATCTATCTCAAGTGGTCAACAGGTAGCTGATGGTCTACTTATAAGCAATCTGGCTTGGTGGGTGGCTCCCCTTGGACCCCAGAGAACGGTTGGATGTGGACGACGTTCCTTGAGAGACCTGTCTCCCCATCCTATGTGGAAGGAGTAAAGGTTGTTATTCTCGTCCAATCTTTCCTTTGGAACGACGATGCCGAATGGGAAAGCGAGATTATTGTTTATTGGTCTCCTTGCAACCGGAGTTAGGTGTACCTTTCCTTGGGGGGCGTTTGGCAATTTTTGTTCCTTGACTAGCCCAAGCGATAAAGGCAATAAAGAAATGAGGTAGCTAGCTTCCCTCTGACCCGTTGGATCTGACCTGAGGAGACCTCAGCTCATCGAACGAAGATCCTTTGGTACCTATAGGAGGGTCCCTAGTACCTGATATGCTTCCAACGTTAACTATGAACTCGTCGTATTCCAATATCATTAATTATGAACTCGTTATATCTTCGATGTCGCCATGATAAGTACCAATTTGACGATGGGAAGTACTGACGATGTTAGACAAGAAGATGAGTCGTTAACCTTCGGCGTGATATTCAATGAGATTACCTTCATCCTTTAGTAACCTCGGTGCGGATCCATATTTGAATCTAGGATCTTTTCTTCTGCTGCTTTCTGGAGTTCTCAAGGGAATCAGAGATTTAGAATCTTACGAATCATAGTTAAAATGATGATTGATTAAATCGACTGCGACAAATCTCTGTGTTTGCTTCTGAACATTCTTGATTCTGAAATCTAAGGAGGTTACGAACGAAGCAGTTGGAAAGTGAACGTGAATTTGTGGAAATAATAGGAATAAGAAGTCGTTTCCCACAGATGATGCCATTACTTTGTTCAGGAATTTGAAATGGATGCAGTTGGAGAACTCATGCTCATTAGTGGTGGTACTGGTCTCTGTCATGGTGGCATGATTAGCACTCCAACACTGAATTATGTCAGATCAAGATTCAAAACGAGTGTAGTGAAAATGGAGATTAGAGAATGTACCTTGCTCTTTGCGTGTGAATTAATTGTATGCCTTGGGTCATGTGGAATGGGTTTAAGATGAGTTGAGGCTTGGTCATTTGGGCCTCTGGCCGACCCAAAACAATATTTGTTATAATCATCTAGAAAGGATATGAGAAAACTAACAAGTAAATATTTTTTATTGTTTATCCATAATTTATTGGTTGTTATTATCTCTAGTGTTTTTACAAGTGTGCCAACAAGTGTTATACTAACAGGTGTAATTATTTTAACTTATAGGTGTTTAACAATCAGACAACATTCAGAGAAGAAGACATAAAAGACGTTTGTTCACGTTGTGCATATTGTTTCCCTGAGATTTATGAGTCAAGTGCACACTGATTTTGTATGTTAGTTGTTTTCTTATTTAGTATAACTTGTTTGTTATTTTGATTTTGATGTAAATAATTTATAGGTTTGGTTCATAATGTGTGTCATTTTGGTATGATATAAATAATGTATATTTTTTTTTGTAAAAGATGTGTGTTTTTTTGTACATATATAATGTAGTTTCACAAATAATAAGTCATTTATGTTATATTATGTTTTGTTCAGTAAAATTAAAAAATATATAAACGTAAAACTAAAAAATATATATATATTTAAAAAAATAATAATGTATTTTTTTATCTTTCCAACACTCCAATAACTTTCTAAATTCTTCTTCTGGTACCTCTCGTGGACGATTTTTAGCTGCTCGCACAAGGTTTTGTACTGACTAAAATGCTTCCTTTTAAGCGAGCATTTGTATCGTCTCCAAGCATCATTTATAATATCAAATACAATCTTCCTTCCTTATTTTGGGACATTGTATTTTTCCTGCAAAAATATATATTTAGAAAGATATATACATTAAAGTAAGCTAACAAACACACAAATCAAATTAAAAAAAAAACTTACATTGACATAATCCCACACAGGATCTATTTTGTGTTTTTCCCAAAACTTAACCAAATCAATCAAACTAGTGAAAGTGAGAGGAGAATAAATCTGAACTTCTTCCTATTGTCCCAAAAAAAAAATACTAAGTTCAAACATTGTCTTTTCATCTGGCCCAATCAGTTGTCCTTCTTCATTCAAGGTGATCTCTTGTCTATCTTTAAATTCTCGTGCATGAATTTTTTGACATAAAGTTTTCCTCGTTTTCTTATTAGTCCTGAGGATAAAGCACCTAAGGTATTACCTTCAGCTTTATTTACATTTGTTCCCTCAACTTCCTCACCATCAAAGTTGTTATTCTCAATATATTCTTCCATTTCATTTTCTTCTATATCTTCATTGTCAAATTCCTTTACTCCATGTTTCTTTTCAAAGGCTTGTTGAGACTTGTTCTTGGTGTTGTTGAGGCTTTACAGAATCTGATTGTAAAAGAATAATGAGTTTGATATCAACTAATAACAATTAACAGTCCATATAAGAAAACAATGTTTCATTATCTATTAGGGTTGAATTGATAACCTTTGAGAATATACCAACAAATACTTACCCAATTTGATGACAATTGATCTAGAAGGGGGGTTGAATAGATCACTACTTTTTAAAGGAGATTCGGTGCTTAAAATTTGATTTTAAAAATGTTTGCGAAAGCGGCCGAGGAACTATGTCATCTAAACGAACCGTTACCGAAAAGATCGGATATGCGTAAGCCAAGCAGAATGATAGGCTCAATGAGAATTCGAATCACTAATTTGATTGTTAATCAATATACTTGACTTCACTTAATTTTGTGCAATTTCCAATGACTAATAAAAGTAAACCAAATTGACAATTTCACAAACAGTTTGTGAGCGATCAATTTATCCAACACTTGGTGTGCAAAACACCCCAAGTGTTAATTTCTATGTAAATGTAGTGCATAATTTTTCCAATTACAATCAAAGTGATTGTAATGAGTTTTCAAACTAGATTTTCAACAGTACACTATAATAGAATTTTATCGATTCATTGATTTAGGACAAACGTAAACAGTTCAAAAATTAAAGAGATAGGGAAAGAGAGAAAAACACCGAATTTGTTTTCGCAGTTCCCCTTTCATTCTCGCTTTGGGTATGTCTGCCCCCAATCCTAAAACTAGAATTGAGATATGTATTATCTTATTGTAAATGTTTTTACAAGAGAAGCCTTAGTTACGACACACTCAAGAATACTAGTTTATGTTGATACTATGCCTTCTCTCCCCTTGATTCAAGTCGAATCAAGTTCCTCAAATGTGTTGAATAAACCTCCATTTACCGCAACTAGATTTAATAAACTCATCGGTCTTCAATCACCTTCTCTCGGCTGATTTCAATCACACACAGTTCGAACCCAAATCTTTCTTGCACAATCCTCCGATTAACGCTACTAGATTGAACGAACCCACCGTTCTTCAATCACCTTCACTAGGCTGAATCTATGAAGTAAAGATTTGTCCCAAAACCCCCCAAATCCAAACGATCTTGGAGGGTAAAACCCTAATGGTTTTATTCAAGAAAAAACCCACTAAAAACTCACCCCAAACCTAGATACACAATCCTATGTTTGGACGTTATCACCTCAATGATGCAAGAGATCAACAAAAACTGTTATGTGTAATTGTTGAGAAAATGAAAGAATGAGGATGAAGATGATGAGAGAAAAATTCAGTGTATATCTTTCATTTTTTCTTGTTATCGTTAAAAAATGAGGTACAATGTATATATATGAACCTATGACCAACTAACAAAAATAACACCAATTTGAAATTGAGAGAGATCAGAAAAATGACAGGATTTTAGGGAACGGTCGACCAAAGAATAAGGAGGGTTGACCTGAGCAGACCCGTGAGCATAACTATGCAGATTTGGAAGCTATGCATCGACCGGAGTAGGGTCATACGTCGACGCAAGCTTGCTGAAAAAATACAAATTCAAATGTTCTCAGTATGAGTCTATCAGAGGGTCGACGCGAGCGAACCCGTGAGCAAATGACTGAAAAACAAGTTTTCATGAGTCGACTCAAACAACAAAAACTCACAAAAATTACTTTTTGACCATAGTTTGTTCCACCTAAGCTATGTTTATGCAACCCTATGACTCCCAACATGATACAAGAAATATATGAGACTGTTCATATATGTATAGACACATGATTTTGGGATATTTGTGCAATGTGAAGTATGAATGTCGGCTATAACGCGATGATACCGTCCAATTTACACACTACGAGCTAGTACATGCTTTGACATCATTAAAATAAAGACTGAGTGTTAAGACACCTTGCCCTCACACATTCTTGTTTATCATTTTCCTGCAACAGAAACAACCATACAATCAGTTTTTCATTATTAAGCAAATGAGGCATAGTTAATTTCAACAGATTTAAAGGTTTTTCCAAGGTTTTGCAGCACCAACTGAGGGAGAGTTAATTTCAACATCAATAAAGCTTATACATGTTAAGTTGGAAGAGCCATCTATGCCAAAAGGGTGTTACTTCGGGACTCAAAATAGGTCAAATCACTGGCTTAACAATAAATGAACATATTTAATGTTTATTGATAGTTTTTCTTAAAAACTAATATCAAGAACTAATCTATGCCAAAAGGGTGTTACTTCGGGACTCAAAATAGGTCAAATCACTGGCTTAACTTGATCGAGACTTAGTATGTCTATAGATTCTGACTGCAAGTGCACAGTCCTATCGCGTAGTTTTAAAAGATATCGAACCCACAAGGACTTGATAATCAATCTAGTGCTATCTATAGTTACTTTGTTTAGCTAAGGCGGATAATGTCACGGTTTCAGTTTCTAAAGAATTAAAGCGGGAAACTAAATTAGATTAAGAAATATTAATAAAGCAGTCGGTATGTAATATAGTGAACCTATGCGGATTTAATCGAAACTAAGCATATGAAAATATTTCACTTAAGTTATTCTGTAGAGAGTATCAGTTTAAAAACCCTCAACTCACACTCTTGTGGTCTTGTATTAGATTATATCCCTAAAGCCCTATGTCTGCTCTCGCTAGCCCATAAGTGTTTAGAAATATTCTTTGAAAACTTAATAAAGTCTAATTGGTTTTAAAGCGCTCTCGCTGTATTTAAATCCAATGCCTAATCTTAGCTATCCGGTTAAAACCTCACACTCTCGTGGTCTCGATTTTATCCTATTTCACTTTTCTTACTCTCGTAATAAAAAGATTAATTTTAAGTATAAAAGATCTCAGCCAGAAAATTAAGTTAATTATTATTTTAGCTTAGAATAATTAAACCCGATCGGTTACTGTTATCACATACCGATCTATTAAATTAGCTAGACATTATAATTAAATCAAACAGAAAACAATTTATTATTAAAGACATTAAATCATGCATAATAATTGAATAGCAATTAATTAACATAAACAAAATGCGATTAATTATAACGTGATACAAATACCTGGAAAATAAATATTCCTTAGCTCCCTCTTCCACAAGTCGGCAAGATTGGAGCTTGGAACCGGAACGGAAAATACTAAATGCTGGGGCTGGAAATAAAATCTAACAATAATAATTTCCTAATGTTGGAAATTATTATAAAGGTTTGGAATAAAAGCAAAACAATGAAACAGCAAGAAAATGAAATGCTGGAAATAAATTCTGGTGAAATTTTGGCAGAGCTCTCGCAAATCAGTCGCTTCCAACTCTCCCCCTTTTCTCTTCGTATGTTGGCATATTTATAGAGGAGGAGCTTGTAACAGTTCATCTTTGTTCGTGGGCTTTTTGCTGAGAAAGTGCCGGATACTGGGATTGAGTCGTGTGAGAGAATTTAGGAGTTGTTGAAGACTCCTTCTTTTATGGCCACGTCTCTTCTGTTTCTTCATAATATGTGTGTTGCGTGTTACGGCCGTGAGGATATGGTGACGATCATTAATATGCTTTCAGCGTGTTACGGTCGTAACACATTTCTTACGGTCGTTAGACATGAAATAGCGCGTTACGGTCGTGACTGTGGTGTGACGATCGTGAAACTCCCTTGAGCGCGTTACGGTCGTAAGGCATATGGTGACGACCGTCACAGTTACAAAATCTCAGATTTTGACAGTGTTTTCTTCTCATTTTCTGTCAATTTTTCTTCACTTCTTCTTTTTTACTATTTTGACTTGAGATGTATCGCACCTGCAAAAAGGCATAAAAACTCGGAATAATCGGGGATTAGTTGAGTCAATGCACGATAAAAATGTACTAAAAACCTAGTAATTATACGATACGATTTCTCTTCATCACTTAACAATAAATGAACACATTCAATGTTTATTGATAGTTTTGCTTAGAAACTAAGATCAAGAACTAAGGAATGAGAGAAAGCACATTGCAAGAAAAGATTATAAAGTAGCAAATAAATGATAGGACTATTCTAGGTAATCAAAAGTCAGGCTTAATAAGATAGTGGGCATGGATTTCTTCTGCATTTCAAAAAAACAGGATCAGGTGCATTCTTACTAACACATCAACAACACAAAATAGATCACCAACAACTAAATAAAGTCAGAACCACAATAAATACACAAAGAAACTTAACCACCACAAATACATATCTAAAACATGAATAAATTAATACCTCAATATCATTGAAACCCATAACATACATAATCTATTTCAAAATGAAATTCATATAACATACATAAGAAATTGTCATAAATTTGAATCGTCATCAGATTCTATTACATTTGGCATAGGTACAAAATTATCAACAATTGTTGGTGGAAAACAAGAATTTTGAATTGTCTAACCAACTTAATTCAAAATGGTCTTCATGTATAACCTTGTCTCCAAAATGTGTCATCTAGATACAATATGAAGCTCAAATGAGAATATTGCAAAAAAAATACATACTCCAATGTGACAAACATAACACAAATTCCAATTATCTACTGTGTTATGCTAATTTCTATTTATAATTATATAATGTGAAACATAACATATTCTGAATATGGACCATATCATATAGTCTAAAATATTGATCTCTCACTTTTCAAGTAGAATACAACGATACACCATATAGAACTAATAATATTTCTAAACATTTCAATTCAAAATACAACTATGTCAATTAATTAAGATAACAATATTAAGTGTTAAAATATATGAGATTATTTAGATAGCCATGAACTATATCAGTAGTCTATATTATGTGAGTCTAAACACTAGTGACGGGTCATCATGAGGGGGAACCATTCACATTGGGTCAAACACTCACCTAAAGGTCAAAGACTCACCCAAACAAGTGAGAGAGACATCATATATTCACCCAAAACCTTAAGATGTTATGTGTATGGGTTCTCTCACTTATAAAGTGCTCAAACTCCATTTTTTAAGCAATGTGAGACTTAGAACTCATACTTGTTTCACAACACAACTCACACTTGTTTCTCAACTATCTCCCCCTCGAGTGAGAGTCCTGTTAGCTCCTAATTTTGACGCCTGATGTTGGATTAAGAGTTTTCTAAGAGATAGGAATTTTAAAGTTCTATGAGACTTCGACAGAAACGTCGTTATCAGAAAGTCTAGTCGAAAGGTATATTTCTGCAGAGAAGAGAAGGTTTAAAGACTTAGAAATATTTCCAAACTTAGAAGATATTGGTCGACGGAAGTACTACTGAGGGTATTCCGACGCGGAGATTTAAATTCAAAAAAAAGGAGGGAACAATTGTTCTTATCCGTTTCTAAAGAAAGACATGTGGTGTTCATCCAAGAAGCGAAGACATGCACAACGCAATGTGTTTCGCTCTGATTAATAACCCGTTAGTGGGTACTTATTTTTAACCATTATAGATAGAAAGTCTTAGCTTTAGATTTGTGTGTGTTCAATTGTAAACAAATACTCAGTGTGCTCAAAGTACCAGTGTAGAGAAAAGAGCGTGTGAGAATGTATGTTGATGAAACACCACTTTTACAATTCAATGCAATTTAATAAGTTTCTTTCATTAAAGTCTTTTTTTATTCATGCAAGTTAACTTCTGCATTTTACCAGTCTTTTCGACTTAAATCCCTTTTGCATTTTAGTTACTTTATATTTCTTGAAGTAGACCCTTTTTACTTATGAACGCTGTCAGAGTGTTCTTGAAATTTTCCAGAAACTACACAGAAAAACAATTAGTACATGTCCTAGAATTTAGTTTGGTTGATCCTATAAGTTACTCAATTTTACATAAAGTTGATAGACCAGAGGTTGTTTACTATTTTTCCCAGTAAACAAATTGGCACGCACAGTGGGACCGTGCTAAACGAATTTCTTGTGTTTTTGAAAAGAAACTTATAATTCTGTATTTTTTATTATCTTTTCTGTGTCGAGTACTTCGTTATAGGTATTAAGAAGTGGAAAAGTAGCCACCGCAAACGAAGATAGACCAAAAAGAAAGTATACGAGGAAAATGGTAAGCACTAATCAGCCAAATAGTTCCAATCCTCAAACTATGTCGGGTGTCAATGCAGAACCAATCCCAGGGTCTTCGACTGGAGGACCCACAGTTCCTGCGTCCGTATCTGAAACTATACCATCTATGGCAAGTTCGACACCAACACATTCAATTGCCCATATTGAACCAGTTTTAACTTATATTGGACCAAGGGGACCCCCAGTGACTCCCCCACCAATAGGAACGTCTACATATCGACATTTTTAGCCACCGGGTTTTTTGATGCCTTTAAACGGTCGATAACAACCTTATGGGATGCCAACTTCGATGATGGTAAATTTACAAAATGCCCCCAGTATATTCAGAACCCGTGATGACATCACCTTTACAAGGGTCAGGGTCTGGGATTAATATGGGTCGAAATAGCCAATCTTTAGGAATAGGATATTCAACCCAAATGCCAGGCTTGACGAATAACACTGCAGCCTATTTGAGGAAGCAAATGGATGAAAGTAACCACCAAATGGTCCAAATGATGTCCTAAACTATGGGAGAAATCTTTTAGCCCCTAATTCAAATACTACCCAGACTAATCAGCAAATGGCTGCACAGATGACGTGCCTTGCAGATTTCTTTGGTGTGCCTAACCCTCCTCGACTCCCTCAGAGAGAGTATATCGCAGGAAACCAAGGGGTGGTGTTCGAAGAGGACCCCACTATTAACCAGAACCAACAAAATCCAGGAAATATACCTCAGACTAATGTATCGAACCAGGGAATAGTCGAGCCCCCTAGGATTCAACCACAAATTCCTGTAGGAGAACAACCAAGGGTGGTTTTGGTGAATAGAAACTAGGATGCCGACAACGTTGTACAACAAGTTCGATGTAATGAGGTGGTGGCAGATAATAATTTGGAAGCCATGGTCGAAAGGATTATGGTCCAAAATGGGGTAAATTTTGGCCTGCGTAGGCCAAATTATACATCGCCATTGTCAGAATACATTATTCAGTCGGATTTACCCCCTAGAACGAAAGTCCCTAAGCTCACTAAGTTTTAAGGGGACGCCATTGAATCCACTATCGAACACGTGGCTGGAGAAATCGCGAATAATGAGAATCTTAGGATAAAATACTTCCCAAGTTCTCTGACGAAGAATGCCTTCATGGGGTTCACAACTTTGCCACCTAATTCGATTCACAATTGGACCCAATTGGAACGGTTGTTTCATGAGCAGTTCTATATGGGACAAACGAAGATTAGTCTGAAAGAGTTGGCTAGTATAAAACAAAAATTCACTGAGCCGATAGATGGCTGTTGCGGTGAGTATCGGATACTAAGCTATTAATTAGCTTGCATCGCAAAACTTTTAAGTTCACCACCGACTTTGATTTATCCAAAGGAAAGGTTCAAGATCGAGAAAAACCTAAGGGGGGGAGATCTAAGGTTCGGGGGTTGGTTACGCCTAGGGAAGGTATTAGCATCCTAAACGTCCGTAGTACTCTACGGGAACCTCTTGTTTTAGCTTGTTATGTCTTACTCGCTTGCTAAGGGTGCTATGCTAAAGGTTGAAACCCTAGGGCTTAGTATCTAAGTATACTCGACAAAGTATCGCACTTTGCGCCTATGTATGCTGACGGGAGTGGAATCAGAGTATCCGTAGTTCACAAATCTAAGGGTGAAGGAGGAACCATTGACTATGGCCAAAGTTCCAAGGGGAAATGAGTATGAGCTCATTTTAGAGTTCACGATGACTCTCTAAGTCTAAGTTATAGGGGGAAAGTGAGTTCTCATGATGGTGAGAATCACATAGAGTTCAAAACTCTAACCACTTTCTAAGTTATGATTTCTTTGGCTCTCATGAGGCCAAGAAATGGGATAAACCTAAGAGGATAAGGTAGGGTGGATGTTTAGTGACTCATGAGTCAATTTTAGGATGATCTCCCTTTGGAATGGGGGGAAGATAATAGTTGTAAAATTACTAAGAAATAAAAGAGTTATAAATTCAAACATGATGATGTAAGAAGACATAAACAAGATAATGAGATAAAGCAAAGCTTATGAAATCATGCAAAGTTAGAATCATACATTAGACATTACTCAAACATGATAAACAAAGATAACATCAAGAGATGAATAAAAAGGTGCTATAAAACCTTAAAGGAATTTCCAATTTCAACATGAATAAAAGCAAATAATATTAAACATTTTCAACCATTTCTTTTTATAATCAAGAAGTAGATCCAATTAGGAACCAATAGCAAAAAGAATGGAATAAAAATAAAGAAAAATGAACAAGTTATGAAGGTTTGAAATTAAGGCATAAACTTGAAAATAAATAAACAACCAAGTATTAAAAAAATAAGGAAAGGCCACTCCTAGGGATTGAACCCAGGACCCTTCGTGTACAGGCTAAAACCAATGCCACTAGGCCAATGCGCGCGTCTTGAACATACAATGAGAACACACATATATATGTAAAGAGAAGCGAAATCAGAAAATAAAACAAAAGGACTGGGGCGAGGGGGGATTCGAACCCCAGTCCTATAGGTGAAAGGGTGCGTGCTTGTGTGTGCTTGCCACTGGGGCGGCTGTTACATCCGGTAGTAAACTCAACTCAATTAATACATAAGCCTTGCGTGCGTGCATATCTCAAATTAACAACACAAACCAACCATACACGATCTGCTCACGAAAGAGAAACAACTATGCCAACCATTCAAACATCAACCATTGCCAAACCAAATGAAACAGACACATATAATCTAAACTTCAAACCCCATGAATTAACACACATATGGAATACTAAGCAAATGCTTTCATCATGCACCTTGGACATAAAGTAAAGAACATTTAAATGTAATAAGTAACAAATTCACACAGCCATGACAACAATATATAGCAAACATTCAACACATTCAATTGGAAATCAAGTAAGGACATAACTTGAATGCAATGAATAAACACACATGAAGACTATGGAATTTATAACAGCATGACAAGGTTTCATGTATAGCAAAAGTTTCCAAGACTTAACATGCTTTAAAGAAATGTAACAGAGCTGCTTTAGGACTAAATCATATGATTGACAAAGCTAATTGTTCAAAATGCAAGAAATACAAGAGGGTAAGTTAAGGCATGATGCAGTTAGTTCTAAAGATATCTTCTCAAAGCTCAAATAGCAACTCAAATATGTTACAATGAGTGGTGAAAAATAGGGATAGGTCAGATCAAGGCATAGGCATATTCTAAGACTACCCTAACTGTTAGAGACAATTTCTAGGATAAATTAAAGGAGTGCTAAGGGAATGATGGCAGCAACATCAACAATACAAGCAGTCAGCAGCATATGAGTAACATGTCATTAGAGCAATTATACATTTCACAAGTCAATGAGTTCATAAGATTAGATACACAACAATCAATGTTAGCATACCAGTCAGATAACAAGATTCAAACAGTTAAGATTCATTGTGGTTCATGAACAATGCAGCAGACAATTTCACAAAGGTAGCATACAAAACCAATGCAAGATACAACAAGAGTTCATACATCTTAATGCACATCAAGGCCAGATCATGAGCATGCCAATCAAACATAATCTCACATAATGTCAAGGAAAATGCATTCAATCATAATGGTAGCAAGCATAGTGATGATTCATGTATCAAAGTTAGATTAAGGGTACACAAATTTCATGCAATGTCAAGGTTAGTTTGGAACACAGCACTGTCATAAACAAGGGCTCAAACAGAGTTGTTCACACATCGTGGCATCTAATTCAAATAGCAGCTAGGCATGAATACCAGATACAGAAAGCTACACTCATCATTTTGATATAAGGAAAATCAGTCAGGTTTACAATGATAAGTACACAAACAAAACATCATGATGGTCGAGGGCTCTTATGAATCATACACATGTATTCAAGACAGAATAGGACATATCACAAGACAACATAGCATTCAAGTTCATTCAAATGATACCATTAAAACAGACAGTAGTATATGACATGGTAAAGACCAACTTGGGCAACAATCATGCAAACACATTCATAAAGCATACATGGACTAGGTTAAAGGCATAAGACATAATAGCAACAAGTTCACTCCAGTACAGGCAGTGGCAGAGCATAGTAAAACAAATACTTGTTGTGCTAGAATGTAGTGGATGTGAAAACAAACATAAGACATGGATCAAGAATTGGTTCTGATTTAAGGTAATGCAGAGCAAACAAAGTACACAGTTCCATGGTGGTAAGCATGAAGCACCAAGACAAACACTTCAAAAAGCTTAACCATCAAGGTCAGACAAGGTTACAAGGTAGGAAAAAACAAATCATGTTTGACATTTAAAACTTACACACAAATTAGATACCAAACTGACAGCATGCTAATGACAAGGCATATGGACAATGCAAGTTCAAACATAGTAGGGCATACAAAACCATGGATTCTAGGTTACAAACCTGTCATAAATCAATAGAGACAGCAAAAACACAAATGGCATATCATGTATTAAAGATGGATCGAACAAAGACAAACATGCTTAGAAAGACATTTATCACACCAGCAAATTATACAGCAAGTACCCATTCAGCATATATTCAGCAGTTGGATGTTATCAACTCTTAGGCATATAAACAAATAATCACAACACACAAATTTCAGGCAAGTAGTGAAGTATTGCAAGTACAGGGTTGGAGTAAGTACTTAAACCAGAAAGAATAGCAACCAGTTCAAGTTAATAAAAATCATAAGCATAATAGTTGTGTATTTTAGCAACTCAACACTTGAACACATAAGTCAAGAAAAGAAAGTCAAACCATGGACAACAAGTGCATATCAAAATGTAGTCAAATACAAGAGCATCAAAAGGCAACCTCTATGACAAAATGTGACAAAAGCAATAATACTTAGGTAATTTGGATACAAATCGTGGCTATGACCTTAGGTATACACAAGGATCATTCATAGAAAGAGAAAAACAATGCTAATTTAATGAAGACAACTTAACAACATCAGTCAAACATTAACCACCAACAAAAGTGATAGATAGGTTCATCCATTCCACAATGTATGAGCATATCAGAAATGCATAAAGACTAAGATTCAATAACATCCAAGCACATATGACATACATAAGTAGGTTAACAAGCTCATCCATCTAAACTTGACAGTACAACAACCAAAGTGCAATCTTGTAAACTTGCAGCCATTCAATGAACAAGAACAAAAACATTACAACTTAATACAAAAAGCATACATGTATACCTCAACATATCAATAAACAAAAGCATGCTATTTTATGAAATTAAACCATGAGCAAACACTCAAACACACATCAGCAAGCTACATATGTAAAAGAACAACAATGTATATGACATAATGATATCAAATGAGCATGATTAACAAGAGGGAAAGAGTGTGATACCAAGTGAAGTAATGTCCACTGCACCTTCAAGTGGGCTGAATGCTTCCTTTCTGAACTAACTAAAGCACTCCAAAGCAAGTCTTTCTCTTTTCTTGCTCGAAACTTAAGAACTCAGAAGCTATTTGAGTGTTTTTGTGAGAATTGTTGGTGAGTTAAATTGTGGAGGTGAGCTCCTTTTATAGGCTGAGCAAATGGGCTTAAGTTCATTGAGACCAAAGAGCAAACACATGGTATGCTGTATAGAAGACTAGGGTTTGCAACGACTCTTTTTGAATTCAAATATTGGTCCACTCCTTGGAGAAAATGCGCTGCCCTTGCTGCACAAAATCCTCAGAATTTCAGTGCCAATTTCATGACTTCGTGTATTGCTTAAGAGCTCCTTATTTGTTGTCATATGAGAGGGTATCAGATGAGGTAAAGATTGGGATTGCGTGAGGGAATCTGCAGGTGAGAGCAAGCTGTATGCTGAAACAAGTAATTCTTCAGAGACACTTTTAATGAACCAAACCTTTGAAAGCTTAAACAGGAATTGCTTTGGAGAATTCAAAATGAGAAAACGCACCAAGGGATTGGGGTTGTGAGACGATTTTGGATGAATTGATACACTTGTATTTTGAATTCCTCTTCCATTCTGAAGCTCGTGAACATGACAAAGGAGAAGAACAAACTTTGGATTGTTTTGCTTTCTTACTAGCCACGCGTCGTTTTCCCATTGGTCAGAGAGGCAAGGTTGAAAAGTCAAAGCACATTGCTTATTTCCCATTGGTCCTCAGCCAAATGAGTCTCATATCCAATGTAGCTTGTAACATATTTTTGTCACGATGGGCCTATTGTAATGGGCTTGAAAAAAAAATCAAATATTTAAGGCTTGGTTTTCTCTCTTTTTGTTATAAAAAGAAATGGTTAGAAAAAAAAGATAGATAATAGGTGAATTTGGTAATTGAAATGGTTATGGTTTAGGAGAATTAATATTGACAAATGGAGAAATTGGATGAAATTGGTTAATAGAGGACTTTTGAAATTGGTTTGGAATTAAAAAGACAATTGAGGGTAGTGGGTAGAAATTTGGTTATGGAGAGGGTTATAGAGACATCTCTTTGAAATGAGAGACTTGCTTGATTCAATGCTCCATCCAAAATCTTGATTGATCAATTCTTGAATCTTATTAAGATAAAACCTGATTCACAAATGAAACAAACACAAACAAAACCTAATAAAAGGGTTAGCTATGCAGCATGATTGACCTAATATGACATGCAAGAGATCAATGGATCTAAGGGTAAAATTTGGGGTACAACAGTTGCCCCTATTTAAATATCTTCACCAGATGACATGAGAGATGAAAAATCCTCATGAAATCATGGTGAAAGATATTTAAATACAGATAACGAAAATTTTGCCCTTAGATGCAAAGACATGCAATGCTACTAATATGATGATATGATGCTATGATAGATGCAAAAATGCAGACAAAACAGGACACCAAAGAATAAAGAGCTACCAAACACAAATGAGCTTCACTGGGGAAGAAAGAAGGTTAGTAGCCACAAGGGAAACTCCTTGGGGATGCAGGCTAACCAACAAAAGAGACTCACTGGGGAGACCCTGAGGCAACACCGAGGATAGAAATAAAAAAGGTAATCTCCACTGGGGAAGGATCCAGGGAGACGGACGACAGGTTCAAATGTGACCGGATGACACTGGGGAAAAGACACACTCTTACTGGGCATGAAACCAGAAAGAAGACACGATCTCCACTGGAAATCAGTTTGAAATAAAAGGGTAGACACCCAAATAAAAGATTTTCTGGGGATTTCTTATACTGAAGAGTTCAAACGGGATCTCCAAGAAAATCCAGAAAAGACAGAGACGGACTATGCGCGCCAGATAAATAAAACAACTGGAGTTTAAAGGGGAACAAGGTTAATGAGCCAAGAATAGACTCTGGTACTCATAAGAGTTGGTTGAGATAACAAATAATTTTCTTTATGAGGAAGACCAGTATGAGTTGGATTTGTAATTTTGGTCTAGGTTCATATTTGACCTGAGTTTAAGTAATACAGGTTCACGATAACCGGAAATTTAGGCTCACGATAACCTGATATAAACAAATGGTTCACGATAACCGGAAATAAAAGGCTGGTTCATGATAACCTGATAAAAACAGTTGGTTCACGATAACCGGAAGTTTAGGTTCATGATAACCTGATAAAAACAACTGGTTCACGATAATCGGAAGTTTAGGTTCACGATAACCTGATAAAAAACAACTGGTTCACGATAACTGGAAGTTTAGGTTCACGATAACCTGATATAAAACAACTGGTTCACGATAACCAGAAGTTTAGGTTCACGATATCCTGATATAAAACAACTGGTTCACGATAACCGGAAGTTTAGGTTCATGATAACCTGATATAAAACAACTGGTTCACGATAACCGGAAGTTTAGGTTCACGATAACCTGATATAAAACAACTGGTTCACGACAACCAGAAGTTTAGGTTCACGACAACATGAAGTGAACAACTAGTTCACGATAACCGGAAGTTTAGGTTCACGACAACCTGAAGTGAACAACTGGTTCACGATAAAGAGTCAAAATGGGGTGATTAAGTAACAGAATGGTTGCAGGTTAAACTTCCTGGGGGATACTGCATAAAGAGTCAAAATCTGGCGCACAAAGGTGAAAAACCGAACACGAGCAAAACAAAGACAAAGAACCAAAGACCCACAAAGAGGAAAAAGAAAGGGAAAAGGAAGAAAAACGCCCAAATGTAAAGATGCTCAATGCTATGGTATGATGTGAATGCTTAATGATATGCAAGAAACGACACCTACAAGATAAGGCAGACCGGGGACAGCGAAAGGAAAGACACTGAGTCCTCTACAGGGAATCACACTGAAATCTGAGCAGGTAGTCAGCCAATGTGAGAACATCCTTAGTTTGCTGGGGAATCAAATTTTCAACAGTCATCTTGCAAAGATACCGGTGAGACACCCTTTGTATTAGTGGTCAGCCATTGTTGAAACGTTTAAATCAGGAGATACTGCCAATCCTCTTTTAGTAACAAAAAGAGCTCAGAGTTTTCAAAACTTTTTCCGCTTTTAAAACCATTATTAATAAATAAGTGAAGTTTTGCATAACAAGGAAAATATCAAAGCAATGATAAATATCAAACAAGGAATGGCTCAAAAGTCTGATTTCATTAGAATGGTAACTTGCCAATAGCGAAGTTCCATTGATCATTACAACTGAAAAAATGGCTATGGGAAAGGATTACATCATATTCAATGGCCACTATCTCCCTAATGACTAAAAAGTTCTAGAATTCTTGCTGCCGATGTGGGCAAAAGGGCCTAGATTCTCAAGTGTAATATTTCCGTACTGCGTCAGCATTTACAGGATGTGCGAGCTGTTCACCATCCATTGTTGCGAGGAATAAAGAACCTCCTGAAAATACAGTCTTCACCACAAATGGAACTTCATAGTTAGGCGCCCACTTTCCATGAGCATCCCTTTGAGATGGCAGAATCTTCTTGAGTACAAGTTCTCCTTCTCGAAATTCCCGAACACGGACCTTTTTTTCAAATGCCCTCTTCACTCTTTTCTGATACAGATGACCATGACACATAGCAGTTAGTCGCTTTTCGTCAATGAGGTTCAGTTGGTCATATCTCTCTCTAACCCATTCAGCTTCATCAAGCTTAGTTTCCATCAAGATTCTCAGAGATAGTATTTCCACTTCAATGTGGAGGACCGCATCTATTCCATATACAAGGGAAAAAGGGGTTGCCCCTGTTGAGGTTCGAACCGAGGTTCTATATCCATGCAAGGAAAAAGGTAACATCTCGTGCCAATCCTTATAAGTCTTGACCATCTTCTGCAGGATCTTCTTGATGTTTTTATTAGCAGCTTCGACAGCTCCGTTCATCTTGGGATGGTAAGGTGAGGAATTGTGGTGTTCAATCTTGAAATTGTCACATAAATCTTTCATTGTTTTGTTATTCAGATTTGTTCCATTGTCAGTGATGATCTTGTTGGGGATTCCGTATCGACAAATGATATTATTATTGATGAAACAAGCAACTACTTGCTTGGTCACATTTAGTAAAAGAAGCGGCTTCAACCCACTTAGTGAAATAATCAATGGCCACTAAGATGAAACGATGGCCATTAGAATCTTTCGGCTCAATAGCTCCAATCATATCAATGCCCCACATAGAGAAAGGCCAAGGGGATGACAAAACATTCAACAAGGTCGAAGGAACATGCATCTTATCAGCGTAGATCTGGCACTTATGACATTTCCTGGCATATTGGATGCAATCAGCTTTCATAGTTAACCAATAATATCCAGCCCTCAAGATTTTCTTAACCATGGCATATCCATTGGCGTGAGTGCCAAAGGCTCCTTCATGAATGTCATGAATCAATAGGTCTGATTCTCGTTTATCAACACATCTTAGCAGGACCATGCCATGATTCCTCTTGTAAAGCACGTTGTTACTGAGAAAGAACTTGGATGACAATCTTCGCAAAGTTTTCTTATCAAGACTGGAAGCATTGACGGGGTACTCTTGAGTCTTCAGATAACTCATGATGTCGTGAAACCATGGTTTTCCATCTATCTCTTTTTCAACTGACTGGCAATAAGCGGGTTCGGTCTTCCGCTCGATACTGATGAGAGGTGCTTCATTGTGAAACCTGACTTGCCACATTAAAGCTAACATGGCTAGGGAATCAGCTATGTGATTTTCGGTGCGAGGTACGTGACAGAAAGTGATTTCATCAAAACACTTAATCAATTCCATAATGTAGGCACGGTATGGAATGAGCTTTTCATCCTTGGTTTCCCATTCACCCTTGACTTGGTAGATGACCAAAGCAGAATCACCCATAACTTCAAGAACATTGATTCCAAGGTCAATTGTAGCTTCTAGTCCCAAAATACATGCTTCGTACTCAGCAATATTGTTTGTGCATCCAAAGTCCAATCTTGATGTGAAAGGAGTATAACCACCATCGGGATTTATCAGAACAACACCTACACCATGTCCTTTGAAATTGGAAGAACCATCAAACATCATCTTCCATCTAAAACTGGTCTCAGGACCTTTATCAGGGCCAGGCTCTTCACAATCCTTCACTACCATAATGTCTTCATCCGAGAAATCAAACTTGAGAGGTTCATAATTTTCAACAGGCTGATCTGCAAGGTATTCTGATAATACACTCCCCTTGATAGCCTTCTGAGGTACGTATTGGATATCATGTTCTGACAATAGCATATGCCAACGGGCAAGTCTTCCTGTCTGAGCAGGCTTCCTAAAGATATATTTTATTGGATCCATTTTCGAGATCAACAAAGTAGTGTGACATATCAAATACTGCCTTAAGCGTTTGGCGGCCCATGCTAAGGCACAACAGGTTTTCTCAAGCAGTGAATAACGGCTTTCGCTATCAGCGAACTTCTTACTCAGGTAATAAATAGCATGTTCTTTGTGACCAGTTTCATCACGTTGGCCCAATAAATAACCCATGGATCCCTCTAAAACAGTCATGTATATAATGAGAGGTCTTCCAGGAACAGGAGGAATCAGAATAGGTGGTTCTTGCAAATAGTTCTTGAGTTTTTCAAAAGCTTGTTGGCAATCAGAATTCCACTCTACAGTCTGGTCTTTGCGAAGCAGTTTGTAGATTGGTTCACAAATTGGATTCATGTTGGAAATGAATCTGGATATATAGTTTAAACGACCCAGAAATCCTCTTACTTGAGATTCAGTCTGCAAAGCTGGCATCTCTTGGATAGCTCGTACCTTGTCAGGATCTACTTCAATTCCCTTTTGGCTGACGATAAAGCCAAGCAATTTCCCTGACCTGACACCAAAAGTACATTTGGCCGGATTCAACTTCAACTGATACTTCCGGAGTCTATTGAACAACTTCAAGAGATGGTCCAAATGTTCCTCCTCACTTCGGGATTTAGCAATCATATCATCCACGTATACTTCAATTTCCTGGTGGATCATGTCATGGAATAAAGTCACCATAGCTCTCTGATAAGTTGCCCCTGCGTTTTTCAAACCAAAAGGCATAACTTTGTAACAGTAGGTTCCCCACGAGGTGATAAATGTAGTCTTATCCATGTCAGCTGGGTCCATTCTGATTTGATTGTAACCAGAGAATCCGTCCATGAAGGAGAAAACTGCAAACTTGGTTGTATTATCCACAAGAGTGTCGATATGTGGTAGGGGGAAAGCGTCTTTAGGACTAGCTTTGTTGAGATCCCTGTAATCTACGCACATTCATACTTTATCATTTTTCTTCATAACTGGCACGATGTTGGCTTCCCATTCTGGATATTTTGAAACTGTCAAGAATCCTGCATCTAATTGCTTCTTAACGTCATCTCTGATTTGGAGAGCCATATCAGGTCTACTTCTATGGAGCTTTTGCTTCACAGGTGGACATTCAGGCTTGAGTGGTAGCTTATGAACTACTATATCTGTATCCAATCCAGGCATGTCTTGATAAGACCAAGCAAACACATCTACATATTCTTCCAAAAGAAGTACTAGCCGTTGTCTAATTTCTGCCCCAAGTGTTGCCCCAATCTTGACCTCTTTCCTCTTTTCTTCAGTGCCAAGGTTGATGATGTCAACTTTCTCTTCGTGTGGCTAGAGATCCGTGTACTGATACTCACACATTTGTGCCAAATCATTGGGGACCTCATAATCCTCTTCTTCCTCAGCTTGATAAATAGGTGAATCAAAGTCGATAGTGAGAGTAGGGTCATTGAATACAACGGGTTTGGGAATCACTCTGCATGATGAAGGGATTTATTTTATTAAAATGCACAAACATGAATGCAAGAAGGAGAAATTTGTAGTTTTGAAAAGGTTTCCATTTTTCTTAAAGTGAAAACAAGAATAATGACAAAGGATTTTAACAAAATAAACACTTTCATTGATTAATAAGATTTAAAAGCGGTGGCTCATACAAAATAATCTGAAAGCCTCGGGCAAGGCTGCGGAATTGAAAACATCAACTAAGCAAACAAATTAATCTGTCATAGGGTACAAAGTGGGTATCACAATAGCTTCCCAGTTACTTAAAGCGACGTCACACTGAAACACCAAGTGATTTATATCTTCGTCTTCAGCGTCTTCAATAATGGCATGGACCTGCTGTCCTCCACTGATGAACACCTCTTGAATGGTCCTTGGTCTTCCACTTGTTGAAGCAGCTCTTTCCTCAAAAGTTGGTTTGTAACCCAACCCTTGGTATTTCTCTCTCTCTGGGACTTCAACGATCTTGCCCCAGCCTTCAGGTACTCATCCTCGTAGAGCAGATTGAATGCTTTTGAAAGAAGCAAAAGATGGACAACCGGAGGCCACTGGTTCCTTATCATCAAGCATAACGGCATTTGCTATTTCAAGAGCCTGGAAGGAAGTTTCCAAAGCATCTTCATCCGCTTCAATGTAACGAAACGAGGACAGATTGCTGACCATCAGGTCTTCCTCCCCATGTATAATAACTAACTTCTCTTCGGCCACGAACTTCATCTTCTGATGTAAGGTAGAGGTCACAGCACCAGCCTCATGGTTCCATGGTCTACCCAACAAACGACTGTAGGCAGGGTTGATATCCAGGATCTGAAAGAGGATGTTGAATACTTGAGGGCCAATCAAGACGGGTAGCTCAATCTCTCTCATCACCGATCTCCTTGATCCATCAAAGGCTTTGACAATGAGTAAAGTGGGTCTCATTATAGCTCCTTGGTAAGATAACTTCTCAAGAGATCTTTTTG
This sequence comes from Lathyrus tuberosus, assembly GCA_022829125.1. Classification (NCBI taxonomy): domain Eukaryota; kingdom Viridiplantae; phylum Streptophyta; class Magnoliopsida; order Fabales; family Fabaceae; genus Lathyrus; species Lathyrus tuberosus. The sequence continues at coordinate 1,621,278 of JALAZF010000523.1, read as the reverse complement.
GCAAAACATTCAAGGATGAACTGGTATCTACAAGAACTCTGGCCATCGTATCCTCCTGACATTTCACTGATACGTGTAAGGCAAGATTATGATTCCTTCCCGTTCGAGGTAAGTCTTCGTCACTGAAGCTGAGAGTGTTACAAGCTGTAATGTTGGCGACGACATGGTCAAACTGTCCAGCTGTTATATCTTGGGCTACGTGTGCCTGAGCTAACACCTTCTGCAAAGCTGATCTGTGAACAGGCGAATTGACTAACAGAGATAAGATCGAAATCTTGGATGGTGTCTGATGGAGCTGATTTATCACTTTGTAATCACTCCTCTTGATAATCCTTAGGAACTCTTCGTCTTCTTCTCGAGAAATTACCTCTTTTCCTTTGTCTCCAGACGGTGTGGGGATAATAGTTTCCCTGGGTGCAGTTTCCTTAGAAGAAGAAGTGTATACTCTACCGCTTCGGGTCATCTTCCCAGTTCCAACTATATTGGTTACTTCTTCAACAGTAGTTCCCACCTCTTTCCTTGGAACTACGTCTTAAACAGCGATTCCCACCTCTTTCCTTGGAATTGCGTCTTCTCGCCTTTTGCTACTCATAATATTCTCATAGACCCATGGCACGGCCTTGGTCCCTCTGAACCTAAATGGAACAGGTTGTCGGGTGTCATATTGCTTGGAATGACTAATAGTGGAAGCATCAGTCGTTCCAGGATTATTGAAATCTGGTACTGGTTTATTAAATACAGGAACTACAGACCCAGACTTAGGTGTGTTGGACTCGGATACCTGCCCTCTTGGCTTTGGTAAGTTGAATACAGGCTCGATTGCTACAACTTTGTTCTCCTTTTCTCTGCTGAACACCTATAGGAACCCTTCATTGATTAGATACTGAACATCATCTTGGACTAAACGGCAGCCTTTGATACTGACATTACATTCTTCACAGTCATCGTGGCAAACTTTAACTAACCCAGCTTCAAACAGCTTAGCATTAAAAGCCTTGATAGGAGTTTTAATCTTTGTTGCATCTAAAACTAATACTTCATCTTTTTCATCTTCGATGGCATTAGTAGCCCCATGGGTAGGTAAAGGATTGTTTTTCACATTCGGTTGATTATCAGCAAATGAAAGGATATTCTTCTCCATCAGCCCCTTCACTACATTTTTCAACGCTAAACAGCTCTCCAAGTCGTGACCAGCCCCTCCTTGATGAAAAGCACAAGTTGCATTTGGGTTAAAGAAAGGCATAGATTTCTCGGTTGGTGGTCCCAAAGGTCTAGTGACGATCAACCCTTGATCCACTAAAGAAGGGTAGAGCTCTGTATATGACATTGGTATAGGTGGAAATGTTGGCTTTCCCCCTTGCCTTTTGTGGGGAGAATTCTGCTGTGGAACCTGTGGCCTTGGTTGCTGATAATTCTGGTTTTTAGGCCATTGCTGATAAGCTGCTTGTTGATAGGCTGACGCCTGTTGTGCTGCTTGGTGGTTGAAAGTAGGTGTAACAGCTGCTATGTAAGGTTGCTGAGCATACTGTACTTGGTAGATTGGATGCTGAGAGAAGCTTGGTTTCTGTTGTTGCTGATACATTGGTCTCTGATGTTGCTGGTACATTAGTTTCTCCTTCCCTCTTCTTGTGAGAATGACTGGGAGACTTCTTGGCACTGAAGCTAGTTGAACTGTTCGGAGAACTGATTACCTTTCCACTCTTTAATCTTGCTTTTACCTTCACGCCAATTGCAACAATATCGGCGAAATTAGCACTGACACTACTGATCATCCTCTCATAAAACTCAGGCTTTACTGTGTCTACAAACCAATCAGCCAACTATTTTTCAGTCAAGGGGTGTTCAACCTGAGAAGCAGTCTCTCTTCACCGTTGTGCATATTCCTTGAAGGTCTCGGTACTGTTATGGGCCATACTCAATAATTGCCTATGGTCAGGGGCTAGATCCATATTGTATTTGTAGTGTTTTACAAAAGCATCAGTCACATCCTGGAAACAATGGACCTGGGACTGGTCTAAACTCAAATACCACTTAGCAGCAGCCCCCTTCAAACTGTCCTGAAAACAGTGGATAATCAGCTTGTCATTACCTACGTGCGCAGCCATTCTTCGGTAGTACATGATCAAATGGTATTTGGGACACGTGGCCCCTGAGCACAAATCAAAATTTGGTAATTCGAATTTGGGTGGAATTACCAAGTCTGAAACCAAACACATGTCCTTGATATCAGTACTGAAAGCATTACTTAACTCCATCGCCTTCATCTCCCTCTGCATTGTTTCAACACTTTCTCTCAATTTCTCGTGTCGATCATCCCCTTCTTCTGACATATCAATGTAATCGTAGGGATGATGGTTTTGGAAAACCGGATGCACTTGCGTTTGTACTGCTGGGGGAGCATAAGTAGGAATAACTTGTAGAGTCTCATTACCCGAAGGAACTATTTGCTGTGTTGTCAATGGAACTGTAGCACGGATGAAATCACCTGGCATGCCCACCGTGTGGCTTATGACAGGGATCATAAGAGGTTCTACCGTTGTAGTGATGATTTCGGAAACCACAGTGGCCTGGGTGTCCATCTTTGCTCTCATAACATTAATAGCCTCGAGGATTTGTCCCATCCCTCCTCGTATTTCATTCAATTAATTGTTGACTCTGTCCATTTCTCCGTATATCTCTGACATTCTGAATCGAACTTGGGCCCGAGTGTTGTAGTTGTGTCTGGGATTCAGTGTGACGATTCTGGAGAGAACACGATGACATGAGATAGAGACAAGGAAAAATGCACATGATGATGCAAATGAGGATGCAAATGCAAATGCAAGCTAAACTATCAAGAAACCAAAGAAATTTTGAAAATAATATAGACGATAGATTCTTTGATGAAATAAACTTCTTCATTTACGAGCTTGGTGAGCATTACATCAGGAGCAGTGTATCCTCATACTCCAAGTACATAAGTAGAAATACATTAAAAGGGAACATTAACAATAAAGGAAATAACAACAGTAACATCAAAGGAACTAAGAATTGGATCCGCGGGTTGATGATCCCTCTCCTCCATTAATCACTCTCATTAATTTGCTTATACGCTCTTTTGTTTCCTCTCTTGCAAGAACCAATTCTCCTAAGACTTCAACCATCCTCTGCTTCGTCTTGGAAGGTGATTCATGGTGAGGATGTGGCTTCATCATTACACGAGCTATATCACAGGACCATTATAAGTGGGCCTCTGTGACTGGGCATTCAGCTTTCCACAGTTGTCTGTTAATTTGGCGCCAAGCGCACTCCAAACGCATCTTCATTTCAAAACCTCCTCTCTCGTCATAAAACATCATCTGCATATCCTCTTCATCTGGAACTCCCTCCTTCAGATGACCCAGTTGACGGCGTGCAAGGACAGGGTTGTAGTTGATACACCTGTTTCTTCCCATGAGCGGCACATTGGGGCAATCCCCACAACTATGGATTATAATAATTCCTTCTTCAGTCGAATCATACCACTCGATGTCGGTATGCTTCAACTCTATCAACTTTTTGGACCAAATCTTACAGTCTTCAACCTCCCAAAAAGCCGGAGTCTTTGGCAGATAAGAGATGAACCACTTGTAAAAGAGGGCTACGCAGCAGACAATTGGCCCACAACCTCTTGTGTATTTGGTCTGTATTGCATGGTAGACATCAGCTAGCAGCGTCGGGACCGGATTGTTGACTGTAAAAATCTGAATGGCTTGGGTATCCACAAAGTTCTTGGCATTTGGGAACAGAAATAAACCATATATCATCAGAGCTAGGGTTGATTCAAACAAAGCCTCGCTTCCTCTGTTCTTGAAGTAGAGAGCCTTTTCCAGCAAGAACTGGGCGGGAAGTCCACGCTTTCCTCCTTTGTTAGTCAGGTTGGCCTGGATGTCAGATAATCTGATTCTGGTTGCTCTGGCGATGTCTCTGGCGGAAGGCATTTCTTCAATCCCAGAAAACATGGGAGCTTCTCTGACAGGAATCCCTATCATGGCTGAGAACTCCTCTAGGATTGGCACTAACTGGAATTCGGGGAATACGAAACAGCGGTACGCAGGATGATACAACTGGACCAGAACTTTAAGGGACCCCACAGTCACTGGTGTCTTCATCAGTGGAATGATACACCCATATCCGTCAGCGAAGGCTGACTGGTCTTTAACCATCTCTCCCAACCACAACAAACGCTCCACCTCTGGTAGTTCAAAGAAATAAGGCTAAATTCTTTTCCCTGCAGTATCCATTTCTACAAAATCTGCAAAACAAAATTAGTATCTTGATAGTTTAGCAGAGAATGCAAGATGCAATGCAAAGTTTCATGGAATTCAGACACTCGCAGAATATCAAGAGATATCAAAAGACCTCATTTTCATAAAAGGTGAATTACAAGAGTGGATACACTTTCAAAAGCCCTAAATATGAAGCTAAACAAAAGCTAGAAAGTCCTAAGGAAATTCTCCCAAGAGTCTCGTATTGAGTCTTCTGATTTCTTCCTCCATCTGATCCCTTTCTGCGACGAGGTTGTCGAGGATGGATTTCCAAGCAGGAGGCTGAGTGTTAGAGGAGCTTGGATCTTCTAGGGTTTTCCTCTTCTTGCATGAGAGTAACTCTTCATTCTTGGTCTGTAGCTGCTTTTGGAGTTCTAGGTTTTCTTCAATGACCACTTGATGCTTGAGCTTCCAGGCTTCTTCTGACCGTTGGGCTTGTCTTAAAGAAATCTCCAGCACTTCTTCTTTCTACATGAAGTATAAAATAGGTTCTTTCTTCAAAGCGATTGGTTCTTGCCTCTTGTAGGGCATCTTTAACTCTATAGCTCTTCTTCTGACCCATTGGAGATAGGGCTCCAATGACACACAATTAGGTCTCCCTAAAGAACTTCTTCCTCTTTTGCGCTTGCTACCCCAAGCGTTCAAGATCAGCTTCTTCTGTTCTTCGTTCTTGTGATATGTTTCAAAGTAGATATTTTCCACATGAATACTGAGAGGTTTATCTTCCAAAGGATATCCTAATTGGCGTCGTGCCAATACAGGGTTGTAGCTGATTCCACCTTTAATGCCAAGAAGAGGTACGTTGCCATTATTTCCACAGCTATCTATAATCAGGATTCCATCATACACCCGATTATACCAGTCAATGTCTGCATGGGAGAGTGCCATAATCCTCTAAGACCACCATCCTCTCTTGGAATCCCAAAATACACTTGCCTTTGGTAGATGCGAAATAAACCATCTATACAATATGAGGACACAACAAATAATATGTCCATTTCCATGAGCGTTTCTTGTATGGACTGAGTGGTAAACTTCAGCAAGCAGGGTAGGTCTAGGATTCTGTTTCAAGAAGATTTTGATTGCATTCAGATCCACAAAGTTGTCAATGCTTGGGAACAAGAAAAGTCCGTAGATGAGCAATGTAAAAATAGCTTCAAAGGCATCCCGGTTTGAGTGTTTAGCAAAATAACGAGCCTTTTCAACCAAAAACTTAGTAGTTAACCCAAAAATTCCTCCCTTAGAAATTAAATTGCTTTTGATGTCAACTAACTCCAGATGAGTTTTCTTGGCTATTTCTTCCTCTTTAGGATCCTTTTCGAAGATGGGGACTCATCCTTGATAGGCAAACCAATTATTTGAGAGTATTACTCAAGGGTGGGTAAACGTTGATAGTCAGGAAACATGAAGCAGTGATACTTTGGGTCATAAAACTGAAGCAGAGTTGAGAGAAGTCCTTCATCAATGTTCTTCTTCAACAAAACCCACAACTTCCCATATCTGTCTATGAATCCTTCAGGGTCTGTTAGCAAATCTCCCAATCTCTTTAGGTCATCCAATTTTGGACTCTTGAAAGTGTATTTGATGGTGTTTCTTCTTGAGCTATCCATGATATCCCTCTGATATTCACAAAAAGAAATCTGAGTTCCATGAAACAGATGCAACATGAATGCTTATGATGTATGAATGCAAAGCACAAACAAAGACACACAAAACACAAACAAAAGGGATAGGTTCAAGCATGGAGCCAGGGTTTACCCCTCCCATTGGTATGTACTACTGGTTTTCATCTGCTGAACAGGGTTCTAAGAAGTTCCCAAAGTCGACAACCCATCTTTCGGATTTTATTGACTTCCCAGATGACTTGGTAATCAATAAAATTCTCAAGAGAATCTCGTCTGAGTGTAGTATCGCGTGACAACCAATTCAAAAATAGACTCCATCATGGTCACCGCACTACATCCTAAAAAGGCTTAAGTGGGGTTTGGTAACTACGGTCCTCAATATCAAGGGCTCTTAGGTCGAGAGTAGCACGTTTTCACTAATAGACTCGTTCAACATGACTAGATTCTCAAGAGGGCCTCAACTGAGTGATGGTGTCTCAAGTTAACTTTTTCAGGAATCGACTCCCTCAAAGCCTCCTTGAATATACCATCGTCCTATCATAAGTGCACTCAAATCCGGGTTAGGATTTATCTCACCACTCAAGAACCATGTCAACAAAAGATCTCAAACAAAGCATATATATAGGCAATCAAACAGATATACACAAATATAGCTAACAAGTAAAACAAAGGTGGGCTTAACCCTAAAAAATTTATCGTTCCCCAGTGAAGTCGCCATTTCTGTTGCGGTGAGAATCGGATAACAAGCTATTAATTAACTTGCATCGTAAAACTTTTAAGTTCACCACCGACTTTGATTTATCCAAAGGAAAGGTTCAAGATCGAGAACAACCTAAGGGGGGAGATCTAAGGTTCGGGGGTTGGTTACGCCTAGGGAAGGTATTAGCATCCTAAACGTCCGTAGTACTCTACGGGAACCTCTTGTTTTATCTTGTTATGTCTTACTCGCTTGCTAAGGGTGATATGCTAAAGGTTGAAACCCTAGGGGTTAGTATCTAAGTATACTCGACAAAGTATCGCACTTTGCGCCTACGTATCCAGACGGGAGTGGAATCAGAGTATCCGTAGTTCACCGATCTAAGGGTGAAGGAGGAACCATTGACTATGGCCAAAGTTCCAAGGGGAAATGAGTATGAGCTCATTTTAGAGTTCACGATGACTCTCTAAGTCTAACTTATAGGAGGAAAGTGAGTTCTCATGATGGTGAGAATCACATAGAGTTCAAAACTCTAACCTATTTCTAAGTTATTATTGCATTGGCTCTCATGAGGCCAAGAAATGGGATAAACCTAAGAGGATAAGGTAGGGTGGTTGTTTAGTGACTCATGAGTCAATTTTAGGATGATCTCCCTTTGGAATGGGGGGAAGATAATAGTTGTAAAATTACTAAGAAATAAAAGAGTTATAAATTCAAACATGATGATGTAAGAAGACATAAACAAGATAATGAGATAAAGCAAAGCTTATGAAATCATGCAAAGTTATAATCATACATTAGACATTACTCAAACATGATAAACAAATATAACATCAAGAGATGAATAAAAAGGTGCTATAAAACCTTAAAGGAATTTCCAATTTCAACATGAATAAAAGCAAATAATATTAAACATTTTCAACCATATCTTTTTATAATCAACAAGTAGATCCAATTAGGAACCAATAGCAAAAAGAATGGAATAAAAATGAAAAAAAATGAACAAGTTATGAAGGTTTGAAATTAAGGCATAAACTTGAAAATAAATAAACAACCAAGTATTAAAAAAAGAAGGAAAGGCCACTCCTAGGGATTGAACCCAGGACCCTTCGTGTACAGGCTAAAACCAATGCCACTAGGCCAATGCGTGCGTCTTGAACATATAATGAGAACACACATATATATGTAAAGAGAAGCGAAATCAGAAAATAAAACAAAAGGACTGGGGCGAGGGGGATTCGAACCCCAGTCCTATAGGTGAAAGGGCGCGTGCTTGTGTGTGCTTGCCACTGGGGTGGCTATTACATTTGGTAGTGAACTCAACTCAATTAATACATAAGCCTTACGTGCGTGCATATCTCAAATTAACAACACAAACCAACCATACACGATCTGCTCATGAAAGAGAAACAACTATGCCAACCATTCAAATATCAACCATTGCCAAACCAAATGAAATAGACACATATAATCTAAACTTCAAACCCCATGAATTAACACACATATGGAATACTAAGCAAATGCTTTCATCATGCACCTTGGACATAAAGTAAAGAACATTTTAATGTAATAAGTAACAAATTCACACAACCATGGCAGTAATATATAGCAAACATTCAACACATTCAATTGGAAATCAAGTAAGGACATAACTTGAATGCAATGAATAAACACACATGAAGACTATGGAATTTATAACAGCATGGCAAGGTTTCATGTATAGCAAAAGTTTCCAAGACTTAACATGCTTTAAAGAAATGTAACAGAGCTGCTTTAGGACTAAATCATATGATTGACAAAGCTAATTGTTCAAAATGCAAGAAATACAAGAGGGTAAGTTAAGGCATGATGCAGTTAGTTCTAAAGATATCTTCTCAAAGCTCAAATAGCAACTCAAATATGTTACAATGAGTGGTGAAAAATAGGGATAGGTCAGATCAAGGCATATGCATATTCTAAGACTACCCTAACTGTTAGAGACAGTTTCTAGGATAAATTAAAGAAGTGCTAAGGGAATGATGGCAGCAACATCAACAATACAAGCAGGCAGCAGCATATGAGTAACATGTCATTAGAGCAATTATACATTTCACAAGTCAATGAGTTCGTAAGATTAGATACACAACAATAAATGTTAGCATACCAGTCAGATAACAAGATTCAAACAGTTAAGATTTGTTGTGGTTCATGAACAATGCAGCAGACAATTTCACAAAGGTAGCATACAAAACCAATGCAAGATACAACAAGAGTTCATACATATTAATGCACATCAAGGCCAGATCATGAGCATGCCAATCAAACATAATGTCACATAATGTCAAGGAAAATGCATTCAATCATAATGGTAGCAAGCATAGTGATGATTCATGTATCAAAGTTAGATTAAGGGTACACAAATTTCATGCAATGTCAAGGTAAGTTTGAAACACAACACTGTCATAAACAAGGGCTCAAACAGAGTTGGTCACACATAGTGGCATCTAATTCAAATAGCAGCTAGGCATGAATACCAGATACAGAAAGCTACACTCATCATGTTTATATAAGGAAAATCAGTCAGGTTTACAATGATAAGTACACAAACAAAACATCATGATGGTCAAGGGCTCTTATGAATCATACACATGTATTCAAGACATAATAGGACATATCACAAGACAACATAGCATTCAAGTTCATTCAAATGATACCATTAAAACAGACAGTAGTATATGACATGGTAAAGACCAACTTGGGCAACAATCATGCAAACACATACATAAAGCATACATGGACTAGGTTAAAGGCATAAGACATAATAGCAACAAGTTCACTCCAGTACAGGCAGTGGCAGAGCATAGTAAAACAAATACTTGTTGTGCTAGCATGTAGTGGATGTGAAAACAAACATAAGACATGGATCAAGAATTGGTTCTGATTTAAGGTAATGCAGAGCAAACAAAGTACACAGTTCCATGGGGGCAAGCATGAAGCACCAAGGCAAACACTTTAAAAAGCTTAACAATCAAGGTCAGACAAGGTTACAAGGTAGGAAAACACAAATCATGTTTGACATTTAAAACTTACACACAAATTAGATACCAAACTGACAGTATGCTAATGACAAGGCATATGGACAATGCAAGTTCAAACATAGTAGGGCATACAAAACCATGGATTCTAGGTTACAAACCTGTCATAAATCAATAGAGGCAGCAAAAACACAAATGGCATATCATGTATTAAAGATGGATCGAACAAATACAAACATGCTTGGAAATACATTTATCACACCAGCAAATTGTACAGCAAGTACCCATTCAACATATATTCCGCAGTTGGATGTTATCAACTCTTAGGCATATAAACAAATAATCACAACACACAAATTTTAGGCAAGCAGTGAAGTATTGCAAGTACAGGGTTGGAGTAAGGACTTAAACCAGAAAGAATAGCAACCAGTTCAAGTTAATAAAAAACATAAGCATAATAGTGTCGCTCCCGAGGATTTGCATCCATGGTACAAACGCGAAAGTGGCGCGGAAAACAGAGTCGCCAGCAATGTGTATTTATCCCGAGAGAGGGAAAGGGAACACTGCGTAAACCTGAGGGAAGGGAAGGAGCATGGTCTTGCGACCAAGAGAAACAGGTAAGGGAGTCTGTTACGCGAAGGAAATGTGTTAGCACCCCACGCATCCATCGTACTCGATGGGATCCACGCTTGTTGTCTCGATCAAAGGGTGTCGTCATCTGGAGCTCCACTGCTACTGGAAAGGAGAAGAAACAGGAACGGAAAGGAACGAAGAAACGAAGAAGAAAAGAAAAAGAAGTGACTCGATAGGACATCGCTCGTCCTACGCCTACGTACTCCCTCGTGCATTGGGAAAGTCAGAGTCAATGTAGTTCGGACACGAACCAAGGGGGGAGGTTGCTCGCCAAGACATCGCCGTCTTGTGCCTACGTATCCTCAATCGGACTTGAGAGAGGAAATCATAGCAGCCGTAGTTCGACCTAACGAGGTCGGTTAGTGTTTTTTATGAGCGACGTTAAGTTCGCGTCCGGCAGTTAGGGTCGATGCCTGTTTGCGACAAACGGAAAATAGCGTGCTCTTTTCTGAAAATAGGTTTGAAACTGAAGAATCCCGAAAGATGAAAAGGTTTGAATTTGTTTTGTGTTTTTTAAGACAGAAATGGTTTAAAGTTAGTTCATAACTTGCATTGCACCCAAGTCTGTAACATAGGAACGAATACTTCGCGCATCGTCCCCAACAGGACGTACACTAAGTACCCTAGAAGAATGAAGGGAGACCCCCCATACTTCACTTCCCATATGTAAGGCTCATGCACAATACATGTTAATCCTTTTTTAAGTGTTTTAGGATTGTTATGAGATGAGAAGAGAAGACTCAAAGGAAAAGAAAACACTAAGGGGAAATTAATTGTTCCTAATGTCGTCATGCAAAGGTGGCCCTATAGTTGAGTTTGAAAAGGGAAACATCTACCTAAGTTAGCATGCAAAGGGAATCCTAATGCTAATCCTACTCCAAGCTTAATCAGAAATTAAGTTGGACTAGGTAGCTCTAAGGGAGTGAATCCAAGACTTAAACAAGTCTTGAGACTCAAGGGAAGAGAGAGAGTGAAAGAGATGAAGAAGAAAGAGAGGTACAAGATGAGAAATAAGACGGGGCAGCAAGCACATCATACACGTCATATCCAAATCATATCATTAATCATGCTTCAAAAGATCACACAAGAAAGCTCAAGTAAGCAAGTAAAAGCAAACAAGAAAGGATGCAAGCAAACTTGCATAAGAAGCACAATTAAACATCATTGAACCTCACACAAAGATGACATGAATAAGGTAAGATGAAAGTAGGTCCAAGTCAGAATTCAAGTCATGCCAAAGGTCAATCAATTCACACATTAGAAAGTGGCATCAAGAGCATCAAGTATGTATCTTAACAACACTCAAACGATTAGCAACAAATAACTCATGCACAACATAACTTCAAATGATCAAACAAAGTGTAATCAAGGCATGAAAGCAAATGGCAGCAAGGTGAACATGTATATCAATTAAAAGATCAACTCATGAATATCAAGAAGAAGCAACAAGAATCACATTCAAAACATGCCCCATAATTATGCAAACATCCATTTCAAACACCTATGCAAACAACACATGATAAAGTGAAACAAGAAACAAGATATGATCACACAATGGACCCAAGATCAAGAGGATCAGAACCTTAAACATGTCATTCAAATCAAACAAAAGTCCTCAAGTATTGATTAGATCAAACAAGGAAGCATCTTACAAGATTAGGTCAAGCATGCCAAAAGATCCAAGTCGAAACATTGTCAACTTATAAAATCAAGAACAAATAGGAAAATGGACAAATGAGGATGAATCCAAAGCCACAAACAAGCTAAGACAGTACATGATCATACCAAATAATCATCTCAAGCATCATTCAAACACAAGTAACCAAAAGCATTCAAACTAGGTCAAATATCCAAGCATGCTTCAATCAAACTCAAACCACAAGTAGGTATCAACCAAAAATAGAAACATGCTTCATAAAAATCCAAATAAATTTCAAAACTCATGCTAAAACAGTCAAGAACAAGTGTACAAGAGATTTGAACCAGAATCACAAGATTTCAATATCAATTGGATCAAAACATCACACATAGGAGGCTAATCGAGCACTCATTGAAGACTAATTAAAACCAATCAAGAATTAATCAAGAATTCAACATCTCAGCACCAAATCACTCCTCAAACATCCACCAAAGGTGTGCCAAAGCATTGTAAAAATATTGTATCAATAAGGCAAGTACATGGCATCAAAACATAAACCCTAGCTCAAGGACAAAAGTGTAAAAGTACATCACAAATTAAATTCAAATAAAGTATGAAAATAAAGTGAAAAATAAAATAAAAATCATGAAAAATAAGTCAAGACATCCAATGATTAGAAAACAATTTTTATGGATTTTTAATATGTGTTTGACAATTAAAACGAAATTGAAAGTTAAAAAAAGAAATAAAAGAAGAAATAAATGAAACAAGTGTTTAGCTAAGGGGTGTGTGAGTAATCCAGCAACATCATGATTCACCTTGCACGCGTGTTGGGCCTTACAAAGGGGGGTGGGGAATGTAATAAAGCGCAGGCCTATGGAAGTTATTAAACATGCCATCAGATTTTTAAAACAAAATAAAGGAAAAAGAAAGCGTAACAAAAACCATGTGACATTCTCATCAATCGGTCAGCCTCATTTTAAATCAGAAAAAGACAAAAATAAGAATCAACCACTCAGACAATGACAACGCATCGTCTTCCCCATGAAGAACCCTAAACATGTTTTCATGCATCGTGAAATTGCAGACTCGAGCAGCACAATGTCATCACCTTCCACAACAAAAATCTCCATGGATTCTCAACCAAATTTAATGAAATAAAATAGCGAAATGAAGTACGAAAATCATAGATCACCATGGTACCATTAGTTTTGCAAAATAAACACTCAAACACATAGAAAAGTGCATCCAAAGCCACGGGTTCCAAACAAATTTCCACAAACCAAACAAAATCAAATGAACTTCAAATCAAGCAATAAGAGTGTGCCATCATTTCAGGACTTCCTAGATGCAGTGTATGAATAAATTTTGAGAATTAAAAAGAGAGAAAACAAAGTGTATGAAGCTTACTAAGTGGAGGAAGTCCACTGCTTCTTCACTTCCAGAGCTTAAGAGAACCAATAATCTTGCTCTTCACCCTTCAAAATATGTGAAAACCAACAAGAGAATGAAGTTCTTTCGAGTGAAAACTAGAGAGTTCTTGAGAGAGAGGAGAAATTTAGATCTGGAACCAAAGAGAGTGTGTAATTTTTCTGAACTTACAAGCTGCTGCTCTCGTCTCCCTTCATTCTAGGGTTTCTTCTCTTTAAATATGATGGGTTGGAAAGTTTTTGCAGGCCCAAATTGAGAGAATTGGGTTGGTTAGAGGATTTGCTAAAATGAGGTGAGGAAAGAGTGATACGGGTTGAGGGGTGTTTTTAGTGATTATGCTGAGTGAAAAGAGTGGAGTGAGGAGTGTGGACAAAGCTGGCACTTGAGAGAGGATGTAGTAAAGTCAGAATTTGTGCAAAGTTTCTCTCTCTCATTTTTCCTTTTTATGGTAAAGGTAGTACATGATGCATGCCTTGCACATTATGGAATGTTTGGACATCTTGGGCACAAATTGATGAGGTTATGCGTGTGATATTAGCATGTACATGATCATGCTGCCATATAATCTCAAGTTGCCTCAAAAATATACACCATGACATGCCTTGAAAATCAATGGAGATCCTTCACTTTAAATGGACATATAACTTAATGAATCTTGCTCTATTTGGGACAAGTTTGTGATCAATGGAAAGTAGGAAAGATGTAGAGCAAAACTCATGTTGAAATGATCTTGAAACAATGTTTAAATGGTGATGAAAAACAACCAAGAACATATGAACTCACAACGGCCAAAACAGAATGAGAATATTCTAGGTTATAAACACGACTTGACCATTTGATGACACCAACTTTGCACCTTCATAACTTAAAGAAGTCTAATCCAAATGAGACAATCTTGGATTCATTGGAAAGCTAGCACAATAGAGAACAAAATTGATGTTTGACTCAAGTTGAAATAACATTTGGACATATGAGAAAATATTCCTTGAAATCATGTCCTTGGAGCTGCCAAAAATAACTTAGAAAAAATTCTAAGTTTTGAAGATATCATAGGTTGAAAATGTCCCACTTTGAACATCCATAGCTCCATGAAAAATAACCCAAATGGTATGGTTCTTGTATCCATTTTGAAGGGAAAGTTTCAAGCTACAACTTTCATGTGAAAAAGATTTTTGGATGAGGCCTTGAACATGGTGAAAAATGGCTTAGAAAGTGATTAAAAACTTACTAAAAATAGTAAGTTTCTAAAAACCTAATTTTCCATATTTAGTAACTTTTCCAAGTTCTTGATTTTTCATGAACCCTTTAACATTCCTTGAGAAAATCTTGTCCATGGACCATATTTGACTTGAAAATCATGATGTTGACCTCAAAGAGTCAGGAGTTGACTTTTTCACTACACAGTTGACTTTATCCCCAATTCTCTTGATTTTCAATCTTCTGATCAACTGAAATCCTTCTGAAACAAAATGATGGACAATTCACCAATCCTAGACACTTAGGGACATTAGAAATACCATGGAATCAAGTCTTGCCCAAAAAATCAAAAATAAACTGATTTTATGGCAAACCCTAGTTTGGGTGCCTTCAGTCTAGGAGGAATCAGCACATCCTCCAAATCCAAATTCCTCTAAGTATAATGTGTATCCTGTCAGACAATGATGAGATGTGCCATTTGGTGATGCTAAAAACTCAAAGATCTTGCTCATTGTGGTGTTAAACTCAGAAATCTCAAAAACCTACTTTGAGAAGTCAGGCTAGGAGAGCGTGATTCACTTGAAATTTCTTGTCAAACTTGATCATATGATGAGGTAATGGACCAATTTGGATGCTCTGAGGCTCAAGGCTCCCTTGTGGCTCAAATATTGGTAGCATCAAGAACCATCTCTCCTCTTAGCCCCTTGGACAATACACACGAACTTTTGCTTGAACCTCTGAAAGACATCTCTTCCTCTTGAGCTAACCCAAACACCTTGATCCCATGCTAAGAACCAATGATATACACAAATGATAATGCAAGAATTAAATGAAACATAAGCCAGTTAGGGTTAAAAGTAAGGGGGCAAATTTTGAGGTGTTACAGCTGCCCCTGTTCAAACTTCTTGGATCCGAGGGTATGGAAGCAACGGCTTTCCGACAATCGGGATACACGTAGATTGAATAACAAAATAACCTGGAAATTTGCAACCTGTGGGGATGATGAAATAACACGAATACGAGAACGGCCAAAGGCGAACTCGGAAAAGCAGACCGGTCAAAGGCGGACCATGCTGGGGAGATATAAAGGTACTACGAGAACGGCCGAAGGCGGACTCGATAAGAAAGACCAAGTCGAAGGTAGAGAAAGACCAAGCCGAAGGTGGGCTTTCAAAGAAAGACTATGCCGAAGGTAGACTTTCAAACAAAGGATACAAGACTATGCCAAAGGTGGACTCTAAAAAGAAAGACCAAGCCGAGGGTGGAGAAAGACCAAGCCGAAGGTGGGCTTTCAAAGAAAGACTATCCCGAAGGTAGACTTTCAAACAAAGGATACGAGACCATGTCGAAGGTGGACTCGAAAAAGAAGCCAAAGGTGGGCTTTCAAAGAAAGGCTAAGCCGAAGGTAGACTTTCAAACAAAAGGATACGAGACCATGCCGAAGGTGGACTCGAAAAGAAAGACCAAGCCGAAGGTGGGATTTCAAAGAAAGACTATTTCGAAGGTAGACTCTCAAACAAGGGATATGAGACCATGCCGAAGATGGGCTCGAAAAAGAAAGACCAAGCCGAAGGTGGGCTTTCAAAGAAAGACTATGCCGAAGGTAGACTCTCAAACAAGGGATATGAGACCATGCCGAAGGTGGGCTCGAAAAAGAAAGACCAAGCCAAAGGTGGGCTTTCAAAGAAAGACTATGCCGAAGGTAGACTCTCAAACAAGGGATATGAGACCATGCCGAAGGTGGGCTCGAAAAAGAAAGACCAAGCCAAAGGTGGGCTTTCAAAGAAAGACTATGCCGAAGGTAGACTCTCAAACAAGGGATATTAGACCATGCCGAAGGTGGGCTCGAAAAAGAAAGACCAAGCCGAAGGTGGCCTTTCAAAGAAAGACTATGCCGAAGGTAGACTCTCAAACAAGGGATATGAGACCATGCTGAAGGTGGACCCGAAAAAGAAAGGATGCGAGACCATGCCGAAGGTGGGCTCGAAAAAGGAAAGACCAAGCCGAAGGTGGGCTTTACTGGGGAGAACAAGATAACAGCAGGTGTGAGGACGGCCGAAGGTGAACTCGAGAAAAGAGAGAGACCAATCCGAAGGTGGACTTTCAAAGAAAGAATAAGCTGAAGGTAGAATTTCAAACGAAGGATACGAGACCATGCCGAAGGTGGACTCGAAAAAAAGAAAGACCAAGCCGAAGGTGGGCTTTCAAAGAAAGACTATGCCGAAGGTAGACTTTCAAACAACAATATGTAGAATCGACAGTTCCACAAAGATGACTCCGCCGGGGAAAAGAGAAATCTAAACAGACAACTCTACTGGGGAGTATAGGAAGAACCAACAAGAAGGACGAATCCACTGGTTGCGGTGTAATGTTAAGCAACATCTCCTGAATCATGTTACTTTCTGCTGGGGAAAGAAACTGGTAAAGGATATCAAACCTGGCTTATGCTTCGAATGCATATGTTTGAATTTTTCTATGGCGTAATGCTCTATACGAAATGGAAATGCTACGCGTTTGGGAGGATGCCATGCAAAATGCTTATGCAATGCAAAAGAAGCGTCTCAGCAAAATAAATGCTGAAGACCAAGGCAGCTCCACAGGGATGACAAACTAAATTGTCCTCTGAAATAAGAGACCCCGCTGAGAAAGACTTTACTTTGCTGAGGAAGATCCTGATCACAAACTCTGCTGGATATGACAACTCCGAGAGAAGATCCACTCTGCTAGAGATGGATAAAAACGAATACTGAAGATGGAACCCAAAGAGAAATTCTCTCTGTTGGGGATTACCAATGACTTCTACCTGGATCTGAAAGAATACCAATAACAATTGGACTTAAGACCTGCTGGGGATGCGTCAGCATCAACCGCTATTGAACAAACCACTGAGAAGATCACCACCAAACTCTACTTAGGGAAACAGGTCAATAATTCTGAACCTGCTTGGGGATATTACCGAACTCAAACTGCTGCTGGGAGATGCTCTTACCTTTACCCTGCTGGGGAATATCAGCCAATACCAGCAAGTCTGCTTGGGGAACGGTAGATGGTGACATTAACTCTGCTAGAGGATAACATCAAGCTTACTCCTGTGAGGGGATTAACTTATACCGTTGCTGGTGGGAAAAATATTTCTTGACTAGCTGAGTGCTCAGACCCTGTGGGGAGAATACGATCTTTGTCCAAAGAAGATATTCCATAAGTCTCCTGCTGGGGATGCATCAGCATCAACTTCTGACTGCTTGCTGAGAGAGTAATCGATCACAACTCTAGCTGGGGAATTAATCTTCTGTACTCTACTGAGGAAGATAATCCTCGACACTCTGGCTGTGAAAACAACAACCTGCTGAGGAGGATGAACTTTTCAATGTCGAAGAGAGTAGCTCTACTGGGGAAGAACAAGCCTGTTACCCTGCAAACAAAATCAGCAGAAAGTTCTATACGCAAAAGGCTACTTCTATTATCATCACAACGACCGTTGCCTAAGCAATTTCCACTGTTTTCTGATATGCTTCGCAAAGCTTAACATTTCCGCATGCAATGTTTTATCAAAATATCGGACGTTTTCACAAACAACACAGTAAAAGTAAAAACACAAATGGAAAGCTTTTGAGAGAAATGAAAATTTTATTGAATGAATTGGTCTGTAAATAGGCATTTACATCTGGAAGCAATTCCTGAAAAGAGGTAATTGCGCAAAAAGAAATAAAAGAAAATACACATGTCGGCAATGTGGGGAACAGATATCCACCATGATTCAATTCAGCTATGACCCAATATGCCTTGCTTATCCGCAGATGCTTTGACCTTCGAAAAGACTGACTGGACTGATTCCTTTCCTTCGAAATTTCCATGCATCCAAAGTGCTCACAGATCGAGCGCAGATCATAGCCGTTTGCTTTTAAATCCCTAACTTTTGCCTAGATCGCCCTTTTCGGGTTTTCAATTCACCTGGATACCCATTTTTGCCAAAGTTTCCTTTTCAGGTTTTCAACTTTGCGGGTTTATTATTTTTTTCTTTTTTATCCCTAACATTTGCCCGAACCCTTTTCTTTTTATGGTTCGCCGAGATGCCCCTTTTTTTCCTGGACTTTCTTTTTATATCCAGCGGGTCTCTTTTATGCAAAGTATTTTTTTACTACGTCTGCGTTCACAGGGGACGTAAAATCCTCGCCATCCATAGTTGAGAGTAATAACGCTCCGCCAGAGAAAACCTGTCTTACCACATATGGCCCTTCGTAGCGTGGAGTCCATTTGCCCCTATGATCTGTTTGAGGAGGAATGATCCTTTTCAAAACTAATTCACCAGCCTGAAAACACCGAGGACGTACTTTCTGATCAAAGGCTTTCTTCATCCTGCTCTGATACAACCGACCATGTGCAATGGCTGCCAATCTCTTTTCTTCAATAAGGTTCAGCTGATTCAGTCTGGAACGCGCCCATTCAGCTTCATCAAGCTTCACGTCTGCCAGAATTCTTAAAGAAGGAATCTCAACCTCTAATGGTAGAACTGCTTCCATACCATATACCAGTGAGAAAGGAGTTGCCCCAGTCGATGTGCGTACCGAAGTACGATAACCATGTAAAGCATAAGGAAACATCTCATGCCAGTCTTTATACGTCACTACCATTTTCTGCACAATCTTCTTGATATTCTTATTTGCTGCTTCAACAGCCCCATTCATCTTCGGACGATAAGGAGAAGAATTATGATGTTCAATCTTAAAGTTCTGACATAGCTCCTTCATCATCTTGTTATTCAAATTTGAACCATTATCAGTAATGATTCTCTCCGGGACTCCATACCAGCAGATGATGTCCTTCTTGATAAATCTGGCGACCACTTGTCTGGTGATGTTGACAAACGAGGCTGCTTCCACCCACTTCATGAAGTAATCGATGGCAACAAAAATGAAATGATGCCCATTGGAAGTAGTAGGTTCAATCTTTCCGAACATATCAATGCCCCCACATAGCAAAGGGCCAAGGCGATGACAATACATTAAGAGGAGTAGGCGGTACATGCACCTTATCAGCATAAATCTGACATTTATGACATTTCCGGGCATATTTGAAACAATCAGATTCCATAGTCATCCAGTAATACCCCGCTCTCAACAACTTTTTAGCCATAGCATGCCCATTGGCATGAGTACCGAAAGATCCTTCATGAACTTCCTCCATTAACAGGTTCGCCTCGTGTTCATCAACACAACGTAGCAAGACCATGTCAAAATTCCTTTTGTATAAAACATCATCTCTATTCAAAAAGAAATTTCCTGCCAACCTCCTCAGAGTCTTCTTATCCTTGGTGGATGCACCCTCTGGATACTCCTGACTCTTCAGAAAAACCTTAATATCATGATACCAAGGTTTGCCATCTGACACATCTTCAATTGCAAACACAAAAGCTGGTCTGTCCAGACGCATGATTCTGATCGAAGGAGTTTCATTCCAACGATTCACCTTATACATTGAAGACAATGTTGCCAACGCATCGACCATCTGATTCTCCAACCGGGGTATATGATGAAAGTCAATTCTGTCAAAGAAAGGTAACAACCTTCTGGCATAGTTGTTATAAGGCACCAAGTTTGCTTGACGAGTCTCCCATTCACCTGTAATCTGATTAACTACCAACGCGGAATCACCATAAACATCGAGGTTCTTGATTCTCAAATCAATTGCTTCTTCTAACCCCATAATGCATGCTTCATACTCCGCCTCATTGTTGGTGCATACGAACACTAACAGGGCAGTAAAAGGTATATGAGAACCTTTTGGAGTCGTAATGATTTCCCCGATTCCGTTGCCGTATGAGTTAACAGCCACATCAAAGACTAGCTTCCATTGGGACCCAATTTCTGGACCTTCATCAGGTAGAGGCTCTTCACAATCCTTCATCTTCAGATACATGATATGCTCATTAGGAAATTCAAACTTCATCGGTTGATAATCCTCAATTGGTTGTTCAGCGAGATATTCTGACAGAACACTTCCCTTAATGGCCTTTTGGGAAACATATTGAATATTGTATTCTGTCAGAACCATCTGTCAACGGGCTATTCTTCCAGAAAGCGCCTGCTTTTCAAACACATGCTTGATCAGATTCATCTTTGAAATCAAGAGGGTTGTGTGGTTTAACATATACGGCCTCAACCGCTTGGCGGCCCAAGCGAGTGCACAACATGTTTTCTCCAGCATTGAGTACCTCAACTCACAATCAACAAACTTTTTACTCAAGTAGTAGATGGCATGTTCTTTTCTTCCTGACTCGTCGTGCTGACCGAGCACACACCCCATTGAATTCTCAAGAACCGTAAGATACATAATCAAAGACCTTCCTGGCACTGGCAGCATAAGGACCGGAGGTTCCTGCAAATATTCTTTTATTTTTTCGAACGACTTTTGACAGTCTTCGTTCCATCTGACCGTCTGATCTTTTCTTAACAACTTGAATATTGGTTCACACGTGGCTGTAAGATGAGAGATGAATCTAGCAATGTAGTTCAACCTCCCTAAAAAATCACGAAGCTCTCTTTCTGTTCTTGGCTCAGGCATTTCTTGAATGGCTTTTACTTTAACAGGGTCAACCTCAATACCTCTTTCGCTGACAATAAAACCCAGTAACTTTCCAGATCTCACCCCGAAGGAGCACTTGTTCGGATTCAACCTCAGTCTGAACTTTCTCATCCTTTCAAACAATTTTTTAAGATTAACCAGATGTTCTTCCTCCGCCTGTGACTTCGCAATCATGTCATCAACATAGACCTCGATCTCTTTATGAATCATATCATGAAAGAGAGTCACCATCGCCCGCTGATATGTTGCCCCAACATTTTTTAATCCAAAGGGCATCACTTTGTAACAGAATGTTCCCCACGGTGTTATGAACTTCGTTTTCTCCATGTCCTCTGGGGCCATCTTGATTTGGTTATATCCAGAGAAGCCATCCATGAAAGAAAACACAGAATACTGAGCGGTGTTGTCCACTAACACATCAATGTGAGGAAGCGGGAAGTCGTCTTTTGGGCTTGCTCTATTCAGATCTCTGTAATCAACGCACATCCTGACCTTTCCGTCCTTCTTAGGTATAGGTACAATATTAGCAACCCATGGAGGATAATTCGTTACAGTAAGAAACCCAGCATCTAACTATTTATGAACCTCTTCTTTAATCTTGACGGACATTTCCGGTTTCGTCCTTCTCAGCTTCTGCTTAACCGGAACACTTCCTTCTTTGAGCGGCAGCCGGTGTACCACGATGTCAGTGTCGAGCCCAGGCATGTCTTGGTAAGACCAGGCGAAGATATCCATATACTCTCGGAGCATTTCAATCAATCTTCCCTTGATAGAGTCTTCCAAAGCAGCCCCAATCTGTACCTCTTTCTTTGCGTCCTCGGTTCCCAAGTTAACAACCTCGATTTCCTCCTGATGAGGCAGAATGACCTTTTCCTCTTGTTTACAGCCTGGTTAATTCCTCTGGTAAGGTACAATCTTCATCAGTCCCCTCTTCAGCCTGATATATGGGATTATCGAAGTCATATCGAGCCATAGTTGAATCATGATGGGTGGAATATGAACAAGAAAACCTACATGATTGATGATATATGTTTATTATGGATGCATCAAACAAAAAAAAATTGCCATTTTGCTGTGGTTTTAATGCAAAAAATAAAAACAGAAAAACAGGGATCAAAACATTTGAATGTGAAAACGTCCTTTATTAATGATAAAGAAAAGCATACAAAAACATTCAAGCCCTACAAACAAGAATCGCTACGTCTTGGGCAGAACGTAGGATTAACATAGATGATAAACAGGAGCAATTACTCTGGTCCGGTCACTTGAATGGCTCTCTCTGATGACCAGTTGAGAAGGCTTTGACCTGGGACACATAGGCGGATCCAACTATCCATATCACAATCACTATCCCCATCCTCCTCAATAGCACTGACTTTGTCGAAGAACACACCGGCACTGGTGAAACGAACTGGACCATAGAACTTGGGAGGCTCTTCAGGACGCCTGGGTGGCTTATAACCCTATCCATGAGTATTCCGCTTTTCTGGACATCAATAATCTGACCCCACTTTTGTGAACCGCCGACTTCAACCACGGCTTGAGCATCTTTAAAGGAAGACATAGAAATCTCCGGCTGATGTACCACTATAGGCTGAACCACTTCAGATTGGCTACCTTCCTTGAGAGGCTTCTTAGTGATCTTCACTGCTTCGAAACCATGACATAGAGTTTCATGTATTTCACCATCTACCTCCACATACTTGAAAGTAGATAGCTGGCTTATCATGATATCCTCTTCTCCACAAACCGTCACCACATGCCCGTCTACCATATACTTTAACTTCTGATGCAATGTAGACGTCACATCCCCAGCACTGTGAATCCATGGACATCCCAGCAGACAACTGTAGGCAGGTTGGATGTCCATGATATAGAAGGTAACATCAAAAACCTCTGGCCCAACCTTAATTGGTAGCACAATCTCACCAAAAATAGACCTCTTCGAGTCGTCGAAAGCGCGCACCACCAAATCACTAGGTGTGCATATCAACCCTCGGGTGTCCAGCTTCATCAAGGCTTTCTTAGGCAGAACATTTAAAGAGGGCCCAGTATCCACAAGCACATGAGACATCAACGATCCACAACATTCAACAGAAATATGCAAGGCATTATTATGGTTTCTCCCAGCTGGAGTCAAGTCAACATCAGTAAAACCTAGACCATTGCCTGCATTAACATGAGACACTACCCCCTCCAACTGATTAACCGAGATCTCCTGGGGTACGTAAGCAGCATTCAGTACTTTCAGAAGTGCATTCCGGTGTGCCTCGAAACACAATAATAGGGACAAGATAGAGATCTTGGACGACGTCTGATGCAATTGATCAATGATTTTATAATCACTTTTCTGAATCAGGCTCATAAATTCTTCTACATTCTCGGAGAAAGAATTATCAACTGGCCCTACTGTGGAGTCATTCACTACTAGTGCTTGCACAGAATTATCTACAACCTGCTTCCCTTTGTCTTGTTTAGAACTACCAGCTTGATCATTAGAAGGGATGAGGACCCTACCACTTCTCGTGATAGCCCCTGCTTCAATACTATTTTCAACACAAGAGCTCACTACAGAAGTTCCTACCAGTTCTTGTTTCTGTCCATTGACGAACACTTCGGCTCCATAGTTCCAAGGAATGGCCTTGGTGCTCTCATATGGAATGGGCCCGGGAGCTGTAATAATAACCGGTGCTGGTCTTACCAGCCCTGAAATAGTGTTTGTTTTGAAAGGGATAGTAATGGTAGCAACCTTACTTTTCCTGCTGATAACTTCTTTCGGTTGGCCACATCGGTCAAACTGCAATAGACCTTCATCTATCAACTTTTGAATTCCTGACTTCAACAAACTACACCCATTCATTTGCGACATATAATCTGAACAATTCTCATCACATCCGGGGGACACCCCACCCCTCAATAACCTCTCCTTTACCACCATCAAAGGAGTCCTTAATTCATTAACATCCGTAACCAAATTCAAAGATTCATTCTCCTCTAACACGGCGTTAACCCTTGGCCCACCATGGTTCGGTATTGGGTTTTGGATGACATTTGGTCCATCATTTGAAAAGTTAATGGCCTTTGAATCCACCAAGTCTTGGACTGCGTGCTTAAAAGCTTTGCAGTCTTCAATATAGTGTCCGGGTACCCAGAATGAAAGTCACAGTGGGCATTAAGATTATAACCCGGAGGTGGATTACCTGTGGGGGGAGCTAGAGTCCTTTTCTGGATTAACTGTAACTGTAGCAAATGCTGAAACAACTGTGAATACGGTAGAGGTGGAGTATAAAAATGTCGGTTCTGTTTAGGCCTTGGCTGATACTAATGCGGAGCCTGATTTTGCTACTGCTGAGGAGGTGCTGCAGGAATTGTCACCGAAGCTACTTGCTGATTATAACTCTGATGCTGCTTCCCTTTACCTCGGTAAGACGACATAAAATTTGTTTCTTCCTTCTTCTTGTAATTAACATAGGGTTTCTTCCCCTGACCAGAAGACGACCCATCATTACCTGACACTTTCCCAGCTTTGATTCCACTCTCTAACATTTCCCCGACCATGATTAAGTCAGCAAACCTCCCTGACGCGCAAGGTAACAGTTTCTCATAATAATGTTCCGGCAAAGTATCCATAAACAAATTCAGCATTTCTTTTTCCAACATGGGCGGCTGTACCCTTGCCGCTAGTTCACGCCATCTCTGCGCATATTCTTTGAAGCTTTCATTATTCTTCTGAGACATATTCTGTAGCTGGGTCCTGTTGGGAGCCATATCAGTGTTATATTGGTAGTTCTTGATAAAGGCCTCGGCCAACTCTCTCCAATTACGGACATGGCATCTCTCTAATTTCATATACCATTCCAAGGATGCCCCAGACAGGCTGTCCTGGAAGAAATACATCAGCAATTTCTCATCTTTAGAATACGCAACCATCTTTCGTGTATATGCCCTGACATGCGTCTTGGGACAAGTGGTACCATTGTATTTCTCAAAAGTGGGCACCTGAAATTTATGCGGAATTACAACACCGGAAACCAGCCCTAAATCCTCCAGATCCATACCCACAGAATTTTGATTCACAACCCCCCTTAGTTGTTCTTCAATCAGTCTGAACCTTTGATCGTTATCCACCTGAGGAATAGCATCAACACCTTGCATAGAAAAAATGTCGTCCTGTTGGTCATCATAACGACGGCCATGAACAGCACAAACACTATTTCCTCCTCCGACAACAGGGGGAATCACCACCTGCTCTCCTCCGCCCGGAGGTATCACAACACCAAGAATGGGGATCTCTGCGCCTACAGAACCTCCCTGAGCACCATTACCAACAACGGCATTATGGACTCCGCCATAAAGAACCCTGTCTTCATCCACTCTCGCCACTAAGGGCTGGACCAGAGTCCTCAATCGCTCTTGCCCTTGGGCAACACCATGCATCAATTCCATGAATTGGGCCATGCGAGCTTGCATGGAGGCCATCTCTTCTTGCATTTGCTTCATAATTATCTTCTGATTTGATCTAGTAGAATACTGGTGAATTGGCTGGTTATCAATCCTGCCTACAACCAAATAAAGGTTAGAAAAGCCTGGGACGAACACCTGCTATGCCAAAATGATTATGATTATGAAAATGCAAATGCAAAATGCAAACAAACATATTTGAACATTTCCAGGACATATCCTTTTTGATTCCATTCCATGAAACTGGGCAAGGGATCAGACACACTATCGGAAAATAAATCCGAACCCAGAAATACTACCGAATCAAACCATGGGGACAAACCCTCTCTGAAAACCAGCACTGCCAGAGCACATATAGTTAACCCAAATATTCCATTATCGAAAATTATTATGACAAACCCTCTCTTTAAATATGATGGGTTGGAAAGTTTTTGCAGGCCCAAATGGAGAAAATTAGGTTGGTTAGAGGTTTTGCCAAAATGAGGTGAGGAAAGAGTGATACGGGTTGAGGGTGTTTTTAGTGATTATGCTGAGTGAAAAGAGTGGAGTGAGGAGTGTGGACAAAGCTGGCACGTGAGAGAGGATGTAGTAAAGTCAGAATTTGTGCAAAGTTTCTCTCTCTCATTTTTCCTTTTTATGGTAAAGGTAGTACATGATGCATGCCTTGCACATTAAGGAATGTTTGGACATCTTGGGCACAAATTGATGAGGTTATGCGTGTGATATTAGCATGTACATGATCATGATGCCGTATAATCTCAAATTACCCCAAAAAGATGCACCATGACATGCCTTGAAAATCAATGGAGATCCATCACTTTAAATGGACATAACTTAATGAATCTTGCTCTATTTGGGACAAGTTTGTGATCAATGGAAAGTAGGAAAGATGTAAAGCAAAACTCATGTTGAAATGATCTTGAAACAATATTTAAATGATGATGAAAAACAACCAAGAACATATGCACTCACAACTGCCAAAACAGAATGAGAATATTCTAGGTTATAAACACGACTTGACCATTTGATGACACCAACTTTGCACCTTCATAACTTAAAGAATTCTAATCCAAATGAGACAATCTTGGATTCTTTGGAAATCTAGCACAATAGAGAACAAAATTGATGTTTGATTCAAGTTGAAATAACATTTGGACATATGAGAAAATATTCCTTGAAATCATGTCCTTGGAGCTGCGAAAAATAACTTAGAAAAAGTTCTAAGTTTTGGAGATATCATAGGTTGAAAATGTCCCACTTTGAACATCCATAGCTCCATGAAAAATAACCCAAATGGTATGGTTCTTGTATCCATTTTGAAGGGAAAGTTTCAAGCTACAACTTTCATGTGGAAAAGATTTTTGGATGAGGCCTTGAACATGGTGAAAATTGGCTTAGAAAGTGATTAAAAACTTACTAAAAATAGTAAGTTTCTAAAAACCTAATTTTCCACATTTAGTAACTTTTCCAAGTTCTTGATTTTCATGAACCCTTGAAAATTCCTTGACAAAATCTTGTACATGGACCATATTTGACTTGAAAATCATGATGTTGACCTTAAAGAGTTAGGAGTTGACTTTTTCACTGCACAGTTGACTTTATCCCCAATTCTCTTGATTTTCAATCTTCTGATCAATTGAAATTCTTCTAAAACAAAATGATGGACAATTCCCCAATCCTAGACACTTAGGGACATGAGGAATACCATGGAATCAAGTCTTGCCCAAAAAATCAGAAATAAACTGATTTTATGGCAAACCCTAGTTTGGGTACCTTCAGTCTATGAGGAATCTGCACATCCTCCAAATTCAAATTCCTCTGAGTATGATGTATATCCTGTCAGACAATGATGAGATGTGCCATTTGGTGATGCTAAAAACTCAAAGATCTTGCTCATTGTGGTGTTAAACTCAGAAATCTCAAAAACCTACTTTGAGAAGTCAGGCTAGGAGAGCGTGATTCACTTGAAATTTCTTGTCAAACTTGATCATATGATGAGGTAATGGACCAATTGGGATGCTCTGAGGCTCAAGGCTCCCTTGTGGCTCAAATATTGGTAGCATCATGAACCATCTCTCCTCTTAGCCCCTTGGACAATACACACACGAACTTTTGCTTGAACCTCTGAAAGACATCTCTTCCTCTTGAGCTAACCCAAACACCTTGATCCCATGCTAAGAACCAATGATATGCACAAATGATAATGCAAGAATGAAATGAAATATAAGCCAGTTAGGGTTAAAAGTAAGGGGGAAATTTTGAGGTGTTACAAATAGTTGTGTATTTTAGCAACTGAACGCTTGAATACATAAGTCAAGAAAAGAAAGTCAAACCATGGACAACAAGTGCATATCAAAATGTAGTCAAATACAAGAGCATCAAAAAGCAACCTCTATGACAGAATGTGACAAAAGAAATAATACTTAGGTAATTTGGATACAAATCGTGGCTTTGAGCTTAGGTATACATAAGGATCATTCATAGAATGAGAAAAACAGTGCTAATTTAATAAAGACAACTTAACAACATCAGTCAAACATTAACCACCAACAAAAGTGATAGATAGGTTCATCCATTCCACAACTTATGAGCATATCAGAAATGCATAAAGACTATGATTCAATAACATCCAAGCACATATGACATACATAAGTAGGTTAGCAAGCTCATCCATCTAAACTTGATAGTACAACAACCAAAGTACAATCTTGTAAACTTGCAGCCATTCAATGAACAAGAACAAAAGCATTACAACTTAATACAAAAAGTATACATGTATACCTCAACATATCAATAAAGAAAAGCATGCTATTTTATGAAATTAAACCATGAGCAAACACTCAAACACACATCAGCAAGCTACATATGTAAAAGAACAACAATGCATATGACATAATGATATCAAATGAGCATAATTAACAAGAGGGAAAAAGTGTGATACCAAGTGGAGTAATGTACACTGCACCTTTAAGTGGGCTGAATGCTTAATTTCTGAACTAACGAAAGCACTCCAAAGCAAGTCTTTCTCCTTTCTTGCTCGAAACTTAAGAACTCATGAGCTATTTGAGTGTTTTTGTGAGAATTGTTGGTGAGTTAAAGTGTGGAGGTGAGCTCCTTTTATAGGCTGAGCAAATGGGCTTAAGTTCATTGAGACCAAAGAGCAAACACATGATATGTTGTATAGAAGACTAGGGTTTGCAACGACTCTTTTTGAATTCAAATATTGGTCCACTCCTTAGAGACAAATGCGCTGCCCTTGCTGCACAAAAACCTCAGAATTGCAGTGCCAATTTCATGACTTCGTGTATTGCTTAAGAGCTTCTTATTTGTTGTCATATGAGAGGGTATCAGATGAGGTAAAGATTGGGATTACGTGAGGGAATCTGCATGTGAGAGCAAGCTGTATGCTGAAACAAGTAATTCCTCAGAGACACTTTTAATGAACCAAACCTTTGAAAGCTTAAACGGGAATTGCTTTGGAGAATTCAAAATGAGAAAACGCGCCAAGGGATTGGGGTTGTGAGACGATTTTGGATGAATTGATACACTTGTATTTTGAATTCCTCTTCCATTCTGAAGCTCGTGAACACGACAAAGGAGAAGATCAAACTTTGGATTGTTTTGCTTTCTTACTAGCCACGCGTCGTTTTCCCATTGGTCAGAGAGGCAAGGTTGAAAATTCAAAGCACATTGCTTATTTCTCATTGGTCCTCAGCCAAATGAGTTTCATCTCCAATGTAGCTTGTAACATATTTTTGTCACGATGGGCCTATTGTAATGGGCTTGAAAAAAAAATCAAGTATTTAAGGCTTGGTTTTCTTTCTTTTTGTTAAAAAAAAAGATAGATAATAAGTGAATTTGGTAATTGAAATGGTTATGGTTTAGGAGAATTAATATTGACAAATGGAGAAATTGGATGAAATTGGTTAATAGAGGACTATTGAAATTGGTTTGGAATTAAAAAGACAATTGAGGGTAGTGGGTAGAAATTTGGTTATGGAGAGGGTTATAGAGACATCTCTTTGAAATGAGAGACTTGCTTGATTCAATGCTCCATCCAAAATCTTGATTGATCAATTCTTGAATCTTCTTAAGATAAAACCTGATTCATAAATGAAACAAACACAAACAAAACCTGATAAAAGGGTTGGCTATGCAGCATGATTGACCTAATATGACATGCAAGAGATCAATGGATCTACGGGTAAAATTTGGTGTACAACAATGACTACTTGAATAGATTCCGACTGCTCAAGGCGAGATGTTTTACACAAGTGCTAGAGCATGAGTTAGTCGAAATGGCCGCTGGAGGCCTAGATTATTTCATTAGAAAGAAATTAGATGCTCAATATCTAAGAGATATGGCTCAATTGGCTGATAGAGTTCGACAACTAGAATGCCTAAAAGAAGAAAAGGCTAGGGCAAATAAGAATAAAAGGGTGCCCTACGTCGAAGTTAATGACGAATATTAAACATATTATAATGAGCCAGTAACTTTCGACGAAGGCGAGATCGATCTCGCTGAATTGAAACAAGGCCCACCTTACTCTTGTAAGTTGTTGGCCCATTCGAATGGGAAAAATCATGTCGAACCAGAAAAAAAAATGACAATTTCCCCAAGAAAACTTATACTTTCGACGTTACTAAATGTGATGATATTTTCGATTTGTTAGTTAAGGAAGGTCAAATGATAGTGCCTCCTGGTGCTAAGATGCCTCCTTTAGAGCAAAGAAAAAAGAGAGGATTTTGTAAGTATCATAATTTCTTGGGCCATATGACTTCTCAATGTTTTCTTTTCAGGGATCTTGTTTAAAATGCAATCCAAGAAGGAAGGCTAAAGTTCAGGGAGAAGTCCAAAAACCAGATGAAGATTGATTCAAATCCCCTACCAATGGTTGGTGCTCACTATGCAGAGCCAACAGAGGTTAATATGGTCGAGGTTACTGAAGGCCTCAACAACGATGTCAATATGGTCGAAATTGCTGATGATTTCAACAATGAGGCAGTCATGGTCAGGATTAATGAAAATCTCGACCAAGAATTCATAAGGAGTTTTGATATCGGGGTTGTCAAAAGTTTCACCAACAACACTACTGATGGTGTTGGCATAAGGGTCACAGAAGGCGCCGACGAAGGAGTTACTGAGGATTCCCAGTGGATGAAGGTAGCCAAAGAAACTGTTGACGGTTTTGTTCTGATGGATAAGGCTGCTGAGGGCCTACAGATGGAATTGTGTAAGCTTGACATCATTGAGGATGTCAAAATGGAAATCAATATGGTGGAGATTTCTCAGGAGGCACCTGTGGAAGTTAAGGATGAACACCGACAGGAAAAATACAACAAGTTGGCCTTCCCGAAAGAGGAGGAAAATTTGATTGACTTTATACACAGGTGTCAATGAAAGAGGTCAGAAGTTATGTTGTGCCCCAGGTGTAGCGTTGTATTCGACAAGAAAGCAGCGCAGAATCTTGAAGAAGTTCGAAAGGCCAAGCAAAGGTGGGAGGAGAAAGCCCGTCATGGCCCGAGGAGTTTTGACCCTAGGAGGTCTGCTTCGAATGAAGAACAGCCAAAGGCTACAGTGACAGGGGCAAGATTTCGACGTCAACAGGGGTTCTTAAATTATCTATCACAAGGAATTTCAATCCTCCAACAAATTGGCCCACATTTCTGAGAATAACAAAGGTAAAAATCCTATGTCTAGGTCGCAGTGGAGGAGGGAGCAGCGAAGGAGGAAAGCCCAAAGGGAAGCTGAGTCGAAAGATAAGGCGGAATCAAGTACAAACATACCTACCAAAAGCAACAGAAAGGAGAAGACAAAAGTTATCGAAAAGTTGCCAGTGGGGCAAAAGTTGTTTAAAACCCAAGACGAAGAGGCCAAAGAGAAACATGATCGGGCCATAGCGGAAGACGAGATGATGACAGATAACTTCGATTCTGAGTCGGAGGCCTCATTGGACATCACTGTGAATATGGTATCAGTGTTGCCTAGAGAATTTGATCAAATCACAGAGGTCGAAGAGGCCGATGCCTATACAGAAGCTAAAATGGCGGCACACAAACCAGTGTGCTACTATGTAATGAACAATGGCTGTGTCGAAGAGCAAAATGTGTTCTTTGAACTGCCAAATGAAGTAATGAAGAGCCATCTGAAGCCTCTATTCATTACTGGAAAAGTTGAAAATGTTCCGGGAAAAAATTTTTGGTTGACTGCGCCGCTCTAGTGAATTTGATGTCGTACTTTATGCTGAGAAAGATTGGAAAATTAGATACAGACACTAAACCACACAACATGGTTTTGTCGAATTATGAAGGAAAAATTGGCACCACTTTTGGTGTTATACAGGTTGATCTAACGGTTGGGACGGTTACGAGGCCTACAGTTTTTATGGTGGTCGAAACAAAGGCAAACTATAATTTGTTGTTGGGACGAGAGTGGATACATGGAATTGGAGCTGTACCATCTTTTATGCACCAGAGGATTGCAATATGGAGGCCAGACAACATCGTTTAGAATATTGAAGTCGATCAAGGATATTTCAAGGCCCAATTAACCATCTCGATTGGTGCCAGTTCGATAAGCATTTAGCCAATATTGCTCCATGCAATCCGGCTGCTTTTGCTTTTACCCCAGACGATGAAGCATACTGCTCATTGCATCTGCATCCTGTCAATGGTTTTAGTTGGGATAGAGAGATTGTGGGTGAGGATGATTTTGCATACCCTGCCTTTGTACCAGGATTAATCCCGACAGGTTGGGGAAGCGAATTCAGTGATGATGTTTGAATTTGAAGTGCTAATAAAGATTTCGGCTTATGTAGCCGAAAACAAATTGCAAGCGGACTTAGAGGCTGAAGTTAAAAACATGGCTGATAAGGCCAACAATGATTCACACAAAGGAGGTCCTGGTAAGGACTTCGATCCAGAACCACCTGATCAGGTTCGGGATGAAGAATAAAGGATGGACGCCATCTATGATGATGAGCCTTTGGGTTTCGAGAAGGATCCGTTAGCAACCAATATCAAAATGCTAGGGCAAGATCCACTTGAAGAAATTGACTTGGGAGAAGGGGCAGTGAAAAGGCCTACTTACATCAGCGCCAACTTTAGTCCACAACTCAGAGTCAAAGTAATCCAATTGCTGAGGGAGTTCAAAGACTGTTTCGCGTGGGATTACGATGAGATGCCTGGTTTGAGCAGAGAGCTGGTCGAACTAAAGCTGCCAATCAAGTCTGGAAAGAAGTCGATCAAGCAAAATCCCAGGCGGTTTATGCCAGCAATTCTCTCGAAGATCAAGGAGGAAGTCGAAAGGCTCCTTCGTTGCAGATTTATTCGAACGGCCAGGTATGTCAAATGGCTTGCAAACATTATGCATGTTATAAAATATAATGGTACTTTGAGGGTTTGCATAGACTTTAGAGACCTAAATGCCGCGACCCCAAAGGACGAATACTCAATGCTAGTGGCAGAAATGCTAGTCGACTCTGCCGCTGGCCATGAATACCTTAGCATGCTCGACGGGTATTCTGTGTATAACTAAATATTTATTGCTGAAGATGATGTCCCTAAGACTGAGTTTCGATGCCCTGGGGCCTTAGGCACTTACGAATGGGTAGTTATGCCTTTTGGCCTAAAAAATGTTGGGTCAACATATCAAAGAGCAATGAATACAATCTTCCATGATTTCATAGAAACTTTTATGAAGATTTACATTGACGATATTTTTGTAAAGTTTGTTTCAGGGAAGAATCATATTGACCATCTTCGACAGTCATTTGAAAGGATGCGAAGGCATGGTTTCAAAATGAATCCTCTCAAATGCGCTTTTTGTGTGTAGGCAGGAGATTTCTTAGGCTTTGTGGTCCACAAAAAGGGAATCGAAATAAATCAAAATAAGACCAAGGCCATTATGGAGGCAAAAGCACCATCGACAAAGAAGGAATTGCAGTCATTGTTGGGAAAGATCAATTTCTTGAGAAGTTTTATCTCAAATCTCAGTGGGAAGACTCAAGCCTTTTCACCTCTACTCCGACTAAACAAGGAGGGATTCGAATGGGGGCAAGCTCAACAGGAATCTTTCGACAAAATCAAAAAGTATTTGAGTCATCCTCCAATCTTAGCACCACCTTGTAGAAGTAAGAGCATGAGATTGTACATATCTGCGTCGGACAAAACCTTAGGGAGCATGTTGGCTCAAGAGGATGAAAATGGCATCGAAAGAGCCATTTATTACCTTAGTATGGTTTTGAACAATGCATAAACTAGGTATAGCATGCTTGAGAAATTGTGTTTATGCTTGTATTTCTCCTGTACAAAATTAAAGCACTATATAAAGCCAGTTGATGTTTATGTTTCATCACATTTTGATATCATTACGCATATGTTATCTAAACCTACTTTGCATAGTCGAATTGGTAAGTGGGCATTGGCATTAACTGAATACTCCCTAACGTATAAACCTTTAAAGGTTGTTAAGGGACAAGTGGCAGCAGACTTTATTGTCGACCACTCTATAAGTGAGAACGTGTCGAATTATCTTGAGCTTGAACCATGGAAATTATATTTCGACGGTTCTACTCATAAAGATGGCACAGGTGTAGGAGTCCTGATTATTTCTCCTAATAAAATCCCAACAAAATTCAAATACAAAGTCGAAGGTCTCTGCTCTAACAACGAGGCTGAATATGAAGCCTTAATAGCCGGACTTGAACTTTTGTTGGAATTGGAGGCAACTCGAGTCGAAATAATGGGAGACTCAGAGTTAGTCATCAAACAGATTACAAGGGAGTACAAATGTGTGAAAGAAAATCTCATCATGTACTTTGTAATAGTCAATAGATTACTGAAAAAATTCGAGATGGTGAGTGTTCGATACATACCTCGACTAGAGAACCATGTAGCCGATGATTTTGTTCAAATTACTTCTGGGTACAAAATTTCGAAAGAAAAGTTGCAAGACGCAATTGAAGTCAGAGGTAGAGTTGTGTCAACCAGATAATCCCCATCAGATTTGGAAGCTACAAAGCTAGGGTACGCTGATAAGGAAAATTTTGAAATCTTAGACGTAGATAGTTTGACGGACGAAGATTGGAGGAAGCCAGTAGTAGAATATTTTCAAAATCTAACAGCATCCACATAACAAAAAATCAGGTATCGAGCTTTGAGTTATGTTCTTTTGGGTAATGAATTGTTTAAAAAGACCCCTGAAAGAGTCTTGCTTAAATGCCTTAGTGGATCAGAAGCATACCTAGCCCTTTCGACTGTCCATGGTGGGGCATGTGGGGCACATCAGGTAGGCCACAAAATGAAATGGCTTTTGTTTCGAAAGGGCATGTATTGGCCTATTATGTTGAAAGATTGTATCGAATTTTCTAAAGGATGTCAAGAGTGCCAAGTACATGCAGGTGTACATCATGTTCCTGCAAGCAAATTACACTCCATAGTCAAACCATGGCCCTTTAGAGGTTGGGCTTTGGATTTAGTCGGAGAAATTCGACCAGCATCATCTAAAAGTCAAAGGTACATTTTGGTAGGTATTGATTACTTTACGAAATGGATTGAAGCTATACCTTTACCAAATGTTGACCAAGAGGATGTGATCGAATTCACTAAGAAACACATCATCTATAGGTTTGGAATCCCAGAAACTATTACAACGGATCAGGGATCTGTTTTCACTGGTCGGAAGATGCAGGAATTCGCAAAAGAAATTGGTTTCAAACTTTTAACCTCAACGCCTTATTACGCTTAGGCTAATGGTCAAGTCGAAGCAGCAAATAAAGTGGTAATTAGCCTAATTAAGAAGCATGTGGGAAAAAAGCCTATAAATTGGCATAAAACATTGGACCAAGTCCTTAAGGCATGTCGAACTTCCCCCAAGGAGGCGACGAATTCCACGCCTTTCCAATTGACCTTTGGTCATGATGCGGTATTACCAGTTGAAATTTATCTTCAGTCGGTAAGAATTCAGAGGCACCATGAGATCCCATCTGAGTCGTATTGGAATATGATGTTGGATGAATTGGTCGACTTAGATGAGGAAAGGCTCAATGCTTTAGAATTGTTGAAGAGGCAGAAGAAGAGAGTAGAACAGTCTTACAATAAGAAAGTCAAAGTGAAGACTTTTTCGTCTGAAGAGTTGGTTTGGAAAGCAATTTTGCCTATGGATCGAAAGGATAGGTCTTTGGGAAAATGGTCTCCTAAGTGGGAAGGTCCTTTTTAAATCTTACAATTTTTTTCAAATGGTGCTTATGAGATCGAAGAATTAGATCAAGATAGGAGGATCTTGAGGGTAAATGGGAAGTACTTAAAGAAGTACAAGCCTGCTCTTCGAGAAGTAAAAATAGCTAGGGAGTAATCACACATGCAAAATAAACGAAGCTAATATGGAAAAATAAAAAATAAAAAAACACAGTGACAAAATGGCTAAATTCGTTACATAAAAAAAGGAAAACAAGCATTACAGAATTCAAGGAATAGTGATGAAGCATAAAAAAAAAATAAAAAGCCTTTGGAAATTAGAACGGCAAGTTGCCTTTCATGGTGGAGTACTTCGCCCTCAAAAGTTCTAACCGTCTCTCACAAAGGGATTGGTTCGACCTCATGGTCTCCAGTACTGCTTCTAGTTTCTGAGCTTTGCCACTAGAATCCAGACCTATGTTAAGCTCTTTCGCCATCTGGGAGTTGTCAAATTTTTCAAGCTCGGCGTTCTGCTTCGTAGCATTCGAAATCTTCACTTGCAGCTCTTTGATCTGTGCCTCCCAGGATTTGATACTATGGTTATTGGCTTCGATCTAAGCCTTATTCTGTTCTTGGATTTGCTCCAAATTTGCCAGTCTATTGGTGGATTCTGTGACAGCGTCCCATGCAGTCGCGACTGAGCCAGTATGATTTTCAATATCTTTTGAGATTTGTTTGATTTTGGCAAGGTCCGTAGCAATTCGATCAACCAGCGAGGTCAGCTCCAAGATGATATTTGCAATTTCTGGAGAAGCAGTTAGAATATCAACCTCTTGGAAGAGAATCTTTAAAACAATTGGAGAAGTTGGGTCAGATTCAATAAGTCGAAACAAGTCACCCTTAAAAACCTTTTCTTTAATCTTTGACAATATCTGGTTGGAAGGATCAGTAGTGGTTTGACCACCAGCTATAGAAGGCGAACTGAGGGTTTTGTCAGACGAATTTCCCCTGGAACAAAGTAAAAATTTTAAGTACTCACGGGGATTGTTCTTTTTCAGGGTCTCTAGTTCTTCTGCAGAAAGGATCGTGGAGGTTTTGCTCGAATCCTTTGCAGTTGACAGATTAGGGTTAGGAGCTGTTTCGACAATTATCTCCTCTTGAACGTCTCCTTCCTCTTTTACATCGTGATTATTACCATCTTTGATGTTTTCATCACCGTTCATAAAATCCTCAATAGTCATTGATTGGTGAGGGAACGTAAAATGTTTACCTCCTTCTTCCATAACATCATCTTGAGCGGCACCAGAGATTTCGACTCTTCGAGACCTATCATCAGCTTCTTCTTCGACTTGCGCCTCAAGGTTATCCACCTCCATGTCAGCCCTAGTTGTTTCAGCTTGTGTGTCTTTGTCTTGGTCATTTTCATGGTCAGATTCACTAATGTGAGAAGTTTGTGTGGTTGTCTTGGGCAGAGAAGTTTCACGTTGTCTCTCGACCACTTGGTTGATTTTGCTCAGTGAGCTCTTCTCAGAATCCTTTGTTGAAGTAGGGTGGTATGTTGGTTCACCTTCACTATTGAGGATTGTTGGGTTAGTTGATTCGACGGCTAGTTGAGTCGAAGTTCCTGCGTCATCCTGAAAGGCATCCACAAAGTTAATAGTCGAAGAGAAATACCAAGGGTAATGAGGTATATGTGTGAATCATTTTTGTACCTTAGGAGCTTCTGTCTCGGGACTTGAGTTATCACTTTCAGGTTGTTCTGCAGCATTTCTCGACATCTCCTCAGGTTTTGGCTCCAAGACGATCAGTTTGGTGGGTTTCTTGATCACGACCTTCAGGCCTTTCGCCTGAGATTAAGTGATGGCTTCGTTTATCTTTTTTCTTCTTCAGAGGTTGTTCAGCAGTTGGAGATAAGTCTTCATCTTCAGATTCGATTATCACTAGTGTATCATTCGTGGCCTTCCTTTTCTGGGGAGTCGGAGGTTGTTTTCGAGCGCCCTAAAGAAGAAAATGTTAGAAAATAATGGACATAAAGTGACAAATTTAATAAAGGGTGTGAAAATACCTTTGTTGTTGTTGCTGTCTTGCTTCCTTCTTCTTCCTTCACTTCTGCCAGCTTTCTAATTGGTGGTTTCTTCGGAGGAATCTTCACGGCTAAAATAAATAATCCTTACGAGTTGGCTCCAAGATGGTTAGTTTGGTGGGTTTCTTGATCAAGATATTCACGTCTTTCGCCTGAGATTGAGCAATGGCTTCGTTTACCTTTGGTTGCCTTTTCTTCTTCTTCAGAGGTTGTTCAGCAGTTGGAGATAAGTCTTCATCATCAGATTCGACTATCACTAATGTGTCATCCTTGGCCTTCCTTTTCTGGGGAGTCGGGGGTTGCTTTCGAGTGCCCTGAAGAGGAAAATGTTAGAAAACAGTGAACATAAAGTGAAAAACTTAATAAAGGGTGTGAAAATACCTTTGTTGTTGTTGTTGTTGCTATCTTGCTCCCTTCCTCTTCCTTCACCTCTGCAAGCTTTCTAATTGGTGGTTTCTTCGGAGGAATCTTCATGGATAAAATAAACAGAAAAACAATCATTATATGCGAAAATAAATAGACAAGGAAATGTTGGGTCGAAGTTCCTCCCGTTCCACACCTTCATATATTTAAGATTCAATGCGAACATCTTCGATCCCAATATGAAGATGCCCTTTAAAACTGTCTAGTGTATGTTTGCTCGGAACCACCCGCTGTGCTTTCAGTTTTGATTGCTGGTGAAGGATTTTGATAGAATCCCCACAGAAGAACCAGTTTGGAAATGGAGGGGCAAGGGCCACTCCAAAGTCAGCACTTGGCAGTCAAGGGAATTTGGGAGGAAACATATTGAAAGTCGTTTCATATTGTTTCTCAGGAGGAACGTACGATGGTATCTTTAAGTTCTCCATTTTCTTTTAAAAAAATTCCTTCAGAGTAACAGTTGCATCGCGGACGGTTCGACCAAGATCATTTGGTTTATAAACAGTTTCAAAGTAATTTTGGAAGGCTTGGATTTCTTTGATGTGTGTCGAAGTACCTTTCTTCATGTTTTCCTGCACAGAGAGGAAAACCTTGTTAATGTGGTGCATGAATGCAGCCACGTCGAAAAATTCTTCAGCATAATAAGTCTTCCACCAGTCATTAAATTGTTGAGTACAAAGGAAGCTTGGTTTGAAAGCCACTGGAAGAAGTTGTGTTTGCCCAGCATATCGTGCAATCTGCTTGATCGCCATTGCTTCACTATGATTGGCATTGTAAAGAAGGAGAGCACTTTTCTTGTCATAGATCGGTCGGGGTAAGACTTGAACCAATCCAAACTGTCGAGCGACAAGATTTGGTTGGTAAGTGATTAAGGAGACTTGGCTTTTTGAAAGGTTAAACCTAAGGGTTAAGACCCTAGGTTAAGAAGGCTTCCTAAATCGCAATGGATTCTGCTGTTTGTGCTTTCGACGGCACTGGGAATGGCCTGGTGAACCATTCAGGGCCACACTTCCTTGCAGCAAAAGGAGCCATGTTGGGTGTAAAATCATAACGTTTGGTGAACATCATGATGAAGTTGGTGAAAGCCTGTTGGACAGGTCGACCATCATCTGCAGGTGTCAATTTAGCTAAACGAGGGCCTTCTACTCTTCGATTATTCACATCATCAGCATCTTCATTAATCTGATTCTTGAGGGGGAGACAAGCTTCGAACGAAGCATTCAACCACAACTGAAGCAGCCAGAAGGGTCCAGAGAGTAGTAAACTTCCCTTGTCAGCTAGGCTTTTGAGCTGGGTGACCCCTTCGCTCATGGACTCATAGAGGCTGGCTAAGATCAATTCACTCAAATATAAGTCATGGCCAGAGTGTAATTGGTTCGCCATGGTCAAAAAATTTCTAGCAACTTGCAGTGACTTCGAGCAGAAGACATAGTGTGACTGCCACAGAGCTAGGAAAGCTATATGTTCGACGTCCGACACTTCCTCTCTGTTCTTATCGTGATAGTGAGCTATGTGGGTCGAATAAGTTGCCTCCTAAACCCTAGGACAAGGTAATAATGATGGAGATTTTGTGTGATTTGAAAAGACATGTCAGAAGTAGAAATAACGGGTATGACGTCATAGGTCTGCTGAAAGGAAAATGAACAGTTGGAACCACTGACAAGCGTCGAAGCTATACAAGGACTTGAATAGGGCGTCAAATGATGTTCTAAAAAAATGCCCTTTTCTTCAATGATGTCGAAAATGACATTTTTGGGGGGCAATTTGTTAGCTCCCACTTTCGACGCCTGATATTGGATTAAGAGCTTTATTCTAAGAAATGGGATTTTTGAAGCTTTAGGGACTTCGACAGAAATTGTACTTGTAGAAGGTTTAGTTGAAGATGTCTTCATGTAAGAGGGGAGTATTTCAGGGACTTAGAAATATTTTTAAACAAATTAGAGATGTTCTTCGACAGAAGGTTAATGAGTGTCGTTCGATTTGGAGATTCAAATTTAAATAATGGAGGGAACTTTGTCCTTATCCATTTGAGAGAAAGGACATGTGTTGAACATTTGAAGGATGAAGAGATGCAGGATGCCATGTGTTTCGCTCTAATTAATAGGCCGTTAGTGGGTAGTTATTTTCACCATTATAAATAGCAAGTCTTAGTATTAGGATTTGTGTGTGTAAAAATTGTACAAATTTCTCAAATCACTCAAAGTATCTGTGAGTAGCGAGAAACGAGTTGCTGAAGAAATGTACGTGCTATGTAACACCATTTTTCTTATTCAATGCAATCCAATTAATTTTTATTCAGAAGTTTACCTTTTTTCCTTTACTTTGTTTAGTCACTTTCTAATGTACTTTTAATTTCTTCGTATTATCTTCTTTTCAAGTCTTGTCGAAATGGTTGTGTTTCCAAATATGAACGTAGTCGAAATGTTCAGTATTATTTCCTTATCTTTTTAAATCATTTTAGCACATGTCATAGGATCTTGTTTGGTCGATCCTGCAAGTTACTCATTTTTTTTATAAAATTGATAGACCAGAGGTTGTTTACTATTT
Source organism: Lathyrus tuberosus (assembly GCA_022829125.1). Classification (NCBI taxonomy): domain Eukaryota; kingdom Viridiplantae; phylum Streptophyta; class Magnoliopsida; order Fabales; family Fabaceae; genus Lathyrus; species Lathyrus tuberosus. Next base: position 1,580,487 of record JALAZF010000523.1, on the reverse strand, counting down.
TTCCCAGTAAACAGATAGTCTTGTTGATTTTAGTCCAAGCAAATCCTCCATCTTAATGTGATGCAAATGTCTCTTTCCTATACTTTTGGGTAATTAGTTGAGTATTCTCTCTTGAGAATGACGGGTTGTCTTTTCAAGATAAAATGAATCATAACTAATAAATTTTTGTTATTTGTACCACGAACTACGAGGTTTTGATCCTATATTGCATTTTGTGGGTACGTAGGCATGAGGTGATAAGTCTCTCCAAACACAAAAATCTAAAAAATATTTCTCTTCTCATCTCCCCAATCTCTTTTCAAACAAACCTTTTCAAACCAAAAAGCGTAGATATTTCAAAGGGTTCATATAGAGTACTATAGACGTTTTGGGTGCTAACACCTTCCCTTAACGTAACCAACCCCCTTACCCATTCTTTGTTTTTTCTTGTTTTTTTAGAACTCTTTAGGTTTTGTTCGCTCTTTTTCCTTTCCTTTTTGGATAAAATAAAAGTGCGGTGGCGACTCTTTTTTTATGAGTTAAGTTAATCAATAGCTTACACTCACAATTTTTACCGCTACAAAAAAGTGGCGACTCTGCTGGGGAATCTAGTTCGTTTAGCCTACTTTGATTTATTTTTCGCTTTTTGTTTGATTTGTTTGTTATTGGTTATTCTGTTTGGGTGATCTTGAGAGGTGAGATAGATCATATACCCGGATCTCAGAGCTCTTATGATAGGCGGTGGTATAGTCAAGGAATCTTCTAGGGAGTAATCCTGAACAAGTGAATTTGAGAACCCACCACTCAGTGGAGGCCCCTTTGAGGATGGTATATGTCGATCGAGTAATTGTGAAAACATTGTTGTTTTCGACATGGGAGCCTGAGAAGCTAAGGACCTTAGTTTTCCTTTAACCCATCTTGGCCAATTAGGACGTAGTGCAGTGACTATGAGGATGTAAACCTAAAATAGTTGATACACGATACTATACTCAGATGAGTTCTCTTGACAATATTACTGATTCCCAAGTAATCGGCGGGCTAATAATATCCGAAAGAGGATTGAGGACTCTGGGAACTTTTTAGAACCTTGTTCTACAGGTGCTGATATAACCCAAGTACATACCATTGTTGGAGGTTCTTAACCTTGACTCCATGCTCGTGACTCGAACCTTTAAACTTGTGTGCTTTGTGTGATCTTGTTTGTGGGTGTTGCATCCATGCATCCATGCATTCATAGCATCATTTTGACCAAGTCTTCAAGGAACTTAAAGATGTTTGTTGCAAACATTGTAGGGATTTTTCACCATGGATTTTTGGGGAAGGAACACTAAGAAGTACACTTTCAAGAGTCCTAAGTTAGAAGGTCTGTGAGAGCTAGGGTCTTTGGTTGTTGATCATGAGGCTTCCAAAGATAGATATGGAAGGTTGTTGTCTCTTTTGAGGATCGATATGGTAAATGGAGTTTTGGCTACTGTGATTCAGTTCTATGATCCGGTGTACCACTGTTTTATGTTCCCTGATTACCAACTCATGCCCACACCTGAGGAGTATTCTGGTCTACTTAGGTTGCCTATCCCTGATCGAGTCCCTTTTTATGGTTTGGAAGAGACTCCTAAGTATCAAGATATTGCTAAAACTACTCATTTGAAGGTATCTGAGATTAAAGCTCACATGGCTAACAAGAAGAGAAAAGTGCAAGAGGATTTATTTTCCTATAGCATTCAGAGTTCAGACACTCCCTCTACCTCAGTTGCTTGGAAGTTGGTTGTCGACAAGCTCATAGTTGAGAAGCCTCAGATGGAGGATCAGATCAAAGAGCTCAATAAGAAGTTGCAAGAAGGATCTTCTTCTCATGGGATTTCTTAGGATTTCTAATTTCTAGCTTTCTATTATCTTCTGTTTTGATTAGGATTCTTGAAAATGTACTCCAAAAGTTGTAATCCTTTTCCATTATCAATAAAATGAGATTTTCAATATTTCGCAATGTGTTGTCTCAATATAATGGTTGCAATATTTTCTTTATATCTTTGAAGTTCCTTGAAGGCTTTACATTTACATACTGAATATTAAGCATCATCTTTTGTATTATTTCTTGCTTTTTTCCAGGTGTCTTATTGTTTCTCTTGGTCTTCATTCAGCCAAGTTGTCGCACCAGTATAATACTCGGGCTAATCTGAAGAAGAAGATGGATCAGTTGCAACAAGAGAACCTTGAGCTTCGTGAGGAAGTGACAAATTTGAAGGATAGTTTGGAGAGACTTACTGCCATGATGGAATCGTTGGTTGCTGCTCAGAATCAGCCACCCCCTCCTCCTCCGCTTTCGACTCCTGTGCAAAGAACAGTCATTTCTGAGATTGTCTCTACGCCCATATTTGTGGCGCCTGTCAGTGTTCCTTAACACTCCATGCCTCCTGGCTTCCCCTGGGGCATGCCTATTAACTTTGTTCCTAAAGGTTATCAACCACCACCACCTCCTGAAGTTCTAGTTGTTCCTGCTGTCCAGCCTGTGATGTCTGTACCACCGCCAGTGGTTCATACCATTCCTTTTGGTGAAGATCAGATTTTCCACACTGCTCCAAGTGAGAATGTCAGTGCTTATGATAGAATGGAAGAGATTCAAGACCAGTTTGCTGAAATGCACTAAGAAATCAAAGCTTTGACGGGTAAAGAACTATTTGGAAAGAATGCTCATGAGTTATGCTTGGTTCCTAATGTGAAGATCCCACATAAGTTTAAGGTTCCTGACTTTGAAAAGTATAAGGGTAATTCTTGTCCATTGAGCCATTTGACTATGTATGCTCGTAAGATATCGACTCAGACTGGTAATAATCAGCTCCTCAATCACTACTTTCAAGATAGTTTGTCTGGTGCAGCCTTGAAATGGTATATGGGACTCGAATTCGCACTTTCGAAGATTTGGGTGAGGCTTTTGTAAAGCAGTATAAGTATAATGTGGATATAGCTCCTTATCGTGACCAGTTTCGAGCAATGGCTCAGAAAGATAAGAAGACATTCAAAGAATACGCGCAGAGGTGGCGCGAGATAGCTGCTTAGATCAATCCTCCTTTGGAAAAAAAAGACCAAAATCTTCTTAAAAACTCTGAGTCTGTTCTATTATGAGCGTATGATTGCTAGTGCCCTGGGTGACTGCACTGAGATGGTTAATATGGGGATGAGTTTGTAAGAAGGTGTCTGTGAGGGACGATTGTCAAAAGATGGTAATTCTGCTGGAAATTCCAAGAAATATAGTGGAGGACTTGCCAAGAAAAAAGAAGGTGAGACCAATGCTATTTCCCGTGGAGGACGCAAAAAGAGTTATGGTAAGAACAATCGGTGTCAGCAACATGTTGCATCTGTTACTCCTGTTATCAATTCAACTCTTGTTGTTCAAGCTGCTTATCAACAACGTTCTAATCAACAAAATAATCAACAAGGTTGTTATCAAAAGGATTTTGATCCAATTCCGATGACCTATATGAATTTGCTTCCTGGTTTAATTCAGGAGAATCTTGTTCAGATCCGTGCACCACCTGCTGCTCTAAAAGATTCGCCATGGTGGTATAAGCCTGAAGCTCATTGTGCTTTCCATCAGGGATGAGCTGGGCATGATACTGAGAATTGTTATCCATTGAATATGGAAGTGCAAAGGTTGGTTAGAAGTGGTATTTTTTCTTTCGAAGATTCTAATCCTAATGTACAATCGAACTCGTTGGCCAATCATGGTAAGACGTTTGTCAATATGGTCTATGGTTGTCCTAGTACATTCAAAATATTTGATAACCGTTGGATCCAAAGATCTCTTGTGGAAATGCATGCACTTTTGAGTGAATACCATGATATTGATCATGATTATGCAGCTTGTTGCATCTGTTCTGTGAATCCGCGTGGTTGTGTGATAGCAAAGAGGGACATTCAAGGGATGATGGATTAAAATTTGATTGAGGTCACTACTAAATGAGATGAATATCAGAATAAGGTGAATGTTATTGTACCACACTTTAATATTCCTGAACGAGTTGTTATCTCTTATGACAGTCGGAAGACCGTTGTTACACCTTTGGTTATTTGGTTGCCCGGTCCAGTACCCTATGAATATGACAAGGCTGTTCCGTATAAGTACAATGCTACCTGGTAGAAGATGGTAAGGAAGTGCCCATTCCTTCTTTGTCTTTTGTGGTAAGTATCATTGTGTTAGTAGAGTGACTCGGAGTGGTCGTGTCTTTGCTTCTGATCCTCCAAAGATTATGGAGAATGTTGTTGTTGGCAAACGACCTCAAGATAAGAGTAATGTCGATATTTTCGGTTAATCCAGTGGTTTGAATAAGAAAGCTTATGAGGATGAGGTTTTGAAATTAATCAAGAAGAGTGAGTGCAATGTTGTAGATCAGCTCTTGCACACCCTGTCCAAGATTTCAGTGTTGTCCCTACTGATGAATTCTGAAGCTCTTAGGGAGTCGTTGTAGAAGGTATTGGAACAAGCATATGTTGAGCATGATGTGACTGTTAATCAGTTTGATGGAATTGTTGTCAACCTCACAGCATGCAATAATTTGAGTTTCTATGATGAAGAGTTACCTAAGGAGGAGAGAAATCACAATTTAGCTTTACATATCTCTATGAACTGTCAAGAAGATGCACTTTCCAATGTGCTGGTTGATACTGACTCTTCTTTGAATGTGTTGCCAAAACGTACTTTGTCGAGATTTTCATACCAATGTGCTCCCATGAGGTATAGTGGGGTTGTGGTTAAAACTTTTGATGGATCTAGAAAAACTGTGATTGGAGAGGTGGACCTTCCAATCAAAATAGGACCATGCTTCTTCCAAATTGCTTTTCAAGTAATGGATATTCGTCCTGCTTATAGTTGTCTGCTTGGCCGACCCTGGATTCATAAAGTTGGAGCAGTAACTTCGACTCTTCATCAGAAATTGAAATTTGTTAAGAATGATAAGCTGATAATTGTTAGAGGCGAGCAAGCGATGTTGGTGAGCCATCTTTCATCCTTTTCGTATGTTGATGCCGATGAAACTGTTGGGACTCTGTTCCAAGCTCTTTCCATTGATGATAAAGCTGTTAAGAAGAATGGGTTGCCCATGTCTTCTTTGAAAGATGCTCTGCATGTATTAGAGACTGGTCGGTCTGACGGTTAGGGCCGAGTTATTGATGTGGTTGATAACCTGGGCTAAACTAGTTTAGGCTTTACAGCTGGTATAGTTAGAAGAGATTTGAAGCGTATTAATGTGTCCTTTCACAGCGTCGGATTCATCAACAAATATCACTCTGCTGCTGCCATCACTGAAGACGATGAAGAGGAAGAAATTCCCAATTTCGTGACACATGGACAAATCTGCCAGATATTTCAAAGTAATTTGTTTTTGTTTCTTTCAAAAATCCATTCACTCTGCCCAAAGTGAAAGTGAGTTTGTGAGGGCTTTGTTTCAAATTTTATCATCATCAATAAAATGTTATTTTGTTTATCCATATTATGTTTTCCCTTTTTTGCTTTATTTATGAAAAATGGTAACATAAAAAACAAAAATAATGATAATGTGATGATCACTTTTATCTGCATAATACTTGCACTTCTTGTTCATATTCTAAAATCAAACATAAATCACGATGCAGATTGGTTGTTAAACCCATTGAAAACAATGACCCTATGCCCTCTCCCAATTTTGAGTTCCCTATGTTTGGAGCTGAAGAAGAGGATATTGAGGAGATTCCAGATGAAATTTCTCGGTTGCTTGAGCATGAGGAAAAGGCCATTCAGCCCCATGAAGAGCCGGTAGAATTGGTTAATTTGATTTCAGATGATGATATAAAAGAAGTCAAGATTGGGGCACTGCTTCAGTCAGATGTTAAGAAGAGGATTGTAGAGCTTCTTAAAGAATATGTTGATGTGTTTGCTTGGTCTTATCAAGACATGCCTGGTCTTGGTACATATATTGTGGAGCATAGATTGTCGTTGAAGCCTGAATGTCCACCTGTGAAGCAGAAATTGAGAAGAACTCATCCCGACATGGCTGTGAAGATCAAAGAGGAGGTTCAAAAGCAGATTAATGCTGGTTTTCTTGTGACTTCTGAGTATCCTCAATGGGTGGCCAATATTGTGCCTGTTCCAAAAAAAGACGGAAAAGTCTGAATGTGCGTTGACTACAGAGATTTGAATTTAGCGAGTCCGAAAGATGATTTCCACTGCCACACATTGATATGGTGGTAGATAATACTGCTAAGTTCTATATCTTTTCTTTTATGGATGGATTTTCCAGTTATAATCAGATAAATATGGCACCCGAGGATATGGAAAAAACAATATTCATTACACACTGGGAACATTCTGTTATAGAGTGATGCCCTTCGGTTTGAAAAATGCTGGTGCAACGTACCGGAGAGCTATGACTACTTTGTTCCATGATATGTGCATAAAGAAATTGAGGTTTACGTGGATGATATGATTTGTAAGTCGAAGACGGAAGAAGATCATATTGAGTACTTATTGAAGCTGTTTCAACGTTTGAGAAAGTTTAAGCTCCGTTTGAATCCTAATAAATACACTTTTGGTGTCTGTTCTGGAAAGTTGTTGGACTTTATTGTCAGCCAAAAAGGCATTAAAGTTGATCCTAGTAAAGTTAAAGCTATTCAGGAAATGCATGCGCCCAAAATAGAAAAACAAGTAAGAGGATTCTTGGGAGGTTTAAATTATATCTCCCGATTTATATCCAATATGACTGCCACATGTGCGCCGATCTTCAAGCTTCTCCGCAAAGATCAGGGTTGTGTATGGACAGAGGATTGTCAGAAAGCTTTTGAAAGAATTAAAGAGTGTCTGCTTGAACCTCCGGTTTTGTCTTCTCCCGTGGAAGGAAGACCTTTGATTATGTGTTTAACTATGCTTGAAGAGTCTATGGGTTATGTTCTGGGTCAACAAGATGAATCTGGTCGAAAAGAATTCGCCATTTATTATTTGAGCAAGAAGTTCACCGATTGTGAGTCTCGGTACTCAATGCTTGAAAAGACATGTTGTGTTTTAGCTTGGGCTGCCAAGCACCTCCGCCAGTATATGTTGAATCATACAACTTGGTTGATATCTAAGATGAATCCAATCAAGTATATCTTTGAAAATCCTGCTTTAATTGGGAGGATGGCTCGTTGGCAAATGTTGTTGTCAGAATATGATGTCGAGTACCGAACTCAAAAAGCAATAAAAGGAAGTGTTTTGGCTGATCATTTGGCACACCAGCCAATTAATGATTATCAACCAATCAGGTTTAATTTTCCTGATGAGGATGTGAAGAACCATTACCTGATGAAGGGCCTGAGCCTGAATCCTGTTGGGGTTTGATTTTTGATGGAGTTGTTAATGGGCATGCAATGGCTAAGAAAATGTTGAGGGCAGGTTACTATTGGCTGACAATGGGATCTGATTGTTGCAAATATGTGAAGAAATGTCATAAGTGCCAGGTTTATGTTGACAAAATTCATGTCCCTCCAACTCCTCTCAATGTTATCTCTTCTCCATGGCCTTTCTCCATGTGGGGTATTGATATGATTGGAATGATTGAGCCCAAAGCGTCGAACGGACACCGTTTCATATTGGTGGCTATTATCTATTTTACCAAGTAGGTTAAAGCGACATCATATGCCAATGTGACCAAGCAAGTAGTGGTCCGGTTTATCAAGAACCAAATCATCTGTCAGTATGGTGTTCCGAGCAAGATTATCATTGATAATGGGTCGAATCTGAACAACAAAATAATGAAGGAATTATGCGAGGAGTTTAAGATTGAGCATCATAATTCTTCTTCTTACAGACCTAAGATGAATTGGGCCGTTGAAGCTGCTAATAACAACATTTAGAAGATCATTCAGAAGATGGTCGTTACATACAAGGATTGGCATGAGATGCTCCCTTTTGCTTGCGTGGGTATCGTACATCCGTTCGCACTTCAACAGGGGCAACCCCTTTCTCTCTTGTTTATGGTATGGAAGCAGTGCTCTCGGTAGATGTTGAAATCCCCTCTATGAGAGTTTTGATGGAAGCTGAATTGTCTAAGGCTGAATGGTGTCAAAGCAGATACGATCAGTTGAATTTGATTGAAGAGAAAAGAATGACGGCCTTGTGTCAATGCCAATTGTATCAACAAAGAATGAAGAAATCTTTTGATATGAAGGTCCGACCTCGTGTGTTCAGAGAAGGTGACTTCGTGTTAAAAAAGATCTCGACTTTTACCAATGATTCTAGGGGAAAGTGGACTCCTAACTATGAAGACCCATATGTTGTTAAGAGAGCCTTCTCTGGCGGTGCATTGATTCTTACAACTATGGATGGTGAAGAGTTCACTCGTCCTGTGAATACCGATGCAGTCAAGAAATACTTCGCCTAAAATTAAAACGAACAGCTTGCTAAGTTGAAAACCCGAAAGGGCGGCTTAGAAAAAAAATGAGCATCTCAGTGGATTGGAAACCCGAAAAGGCGGTCCAGGCAAAAATTAGAGACAAAAATAGAAATAATCATCCCGGTAAATTGAACACCCGAGAGGGAAATCTAGGCAAAAGTTAGGGATTATGGCAAGTAACTGCATCTGGCCAGTCTTGATCGTTGAAAGCAACATTCTCCATTAAAGATTCTGCGTTAATCATCCTCAACTGAAGTTTTGAGCACAGTTGAATTTGAAGTTTTGTAATGATCCATGGAGTTACGCCAGTTGCGGACTACCATTCTATTAATAAAATTTGAGCCTTCGTCCCTTTGTTTGTGATTCTTACTTTGTTTCTGTTTGCAAAATTTCATTTATTGCTAATGATGATTTTTGAAACAAAATGTGAATAATTGATTTAAATTTTTGAAAATTATAAAAACATTTTCCTTTGATTTTATGAATACAAAAAGGAATGTCAAGGGTTATTCCAAGAATGGTAAGATCAATGTTTTCCTCAGCAGGGTTTGTTCTTACTCCTCTAATAGGATTTATTGACAGCTCCCCAATAGAGTTTGTTGATATTTTCCCAATAGATTTGTTGGTATTTCCTCAGCAGAGTTTGTTCATGATCAGTTGTTGACAAGATGGTGGGTTCCTTCAGAAGTTTGTTATGATATGATAGACTTATATTCCAGTATTTCCGAGTTGAATACCGGTTTGTGTTTTCTCCAGATGAGTGTTGTTCGGTTGTTCCCCAGCTATGTCTCGATTCAGATCTTCAGCATTTGATTATATTATTGGTCAGGCAATTGAGCAGTTTTGAAGGCCATCTCTCATTGGTGTCAATGCCCACGCAGAGATTCACTCTTATTATCCCCACCAAAAGTCATATGAGGAATCCTCACTCAGAGTTGTATCCTCTAGACGTGTTGTTGCTGCTTTTGATTTCCTTAAACTGAGAGCAATGTTGTCTCCCTCTAAGAGTATTGACACGGTAGCCACTTGTCGGGTTTTATCTTGCCTTGTAGATATATTTCTCTCCAGGTTGTTGTACCCAGAGATTTATCCTTGTTGATTCCCCAACGGAGGCAGTGCATTACTGTTTCGATTATTTCCCAAGCATAGAGCAGTGATGTTAATTTCTTATCATCCCCGGCAAGTCCAGGATGTACTTCTTGTAACACCCCCAATCTATACCCCCAAGCTATGAAAGCAGTAAATAAAAATTCAAAATAATTTCATCAGAGTATATTTAAAATTATCATGGCATAGACAGGGAGCATCACATCAATTTGAAACAAAACATACAACACCTGCTCATAAAGATATGCAACAGTGGGGTAGCAATCAACAGAGGAACTCAGTTCCTTACACCCACATTTCCATCAGATTTTAGAATAAAGCGGAAAATCTAAAACTGATTATCATAAATATAAAAATTTTTTGTCATACAAGTACAATCCAAAATATACATATTCATAATACACAATAACCACAAACGGCCTTCCTAACTACCTGATGTCACATATCAGAGCCGACCGACAAAAGAATGAAGTCCTAAGCTTCACAAAAAGACCTCCAGCAACTAATCTGCAATGCCTCATAGAGCATTATAAAACAACAGAAGGGTGAGAAACACAATTATAATATAATTGCATACAATTATATATAACACAAAATACACATATAGAATATTCTCACCACAAATGCACCACCATCAATTCAACACATATTCCTTATATACATACGTCACCATACATCTCAATAATATACAACACACTCATCATCAACACAATTATACATGTTTCAACTCATCAATCTCATTCCCAATTATTACACGCCAACACCCAAGGCATATAAAGATTATATTCACATAATCACATCTTCACGCATAATGCATATGTTTATACACAAATACATATCATTCATAATTCAATACATTTATCACAAATGCACATCACAGTGTCTCGCACATAATCAACTAAATCATGATTTTCCACATATAACCAATGCAATCATAACTCATGCAGATGCAAAGAGACCGACACACGACTCTATGCAAATGCATATGCGGTACCGACTCCATCAAATATCAATACCAGTTCACTCAGGAACTCTGCAGAACCATCGCTCGTTACATCACTGTAACTCCCCGTCGGGCCTACGATGTTCACCCACCGCTCACACCACACACACGGGCACACGGTGTTTATGGATCGCTCACACCCCACACGCGGGCACACGATCGTCTATAATCATCGCTCACACCCCACAGGGGGCACACGATATTATAGTGGATTCCCTCCGGAACCACCATCACTCAGTGACGCAAACGGCTATAACCATCGCTTTAGGTCCTCAGGCAATTCTTACCTCATATTTTCGAGGCTCACGATGTTATAGCAGATTCCCCCACGGAACCGCCGTCACTTAGAACGCAAACGGCTATAACCATCGCTTTAGGTCCTCAGGCAATTCTTGCCTCATATTTTCGAGGCTCACGATGTTATAGCAGATTCCCCCACGGAACCGCCGTCACTCAGGACGCGACAACAATGCACATCATGATGCTTGGCATACAATGACTCATGACAACCCATGCATTTCCACACATATACGCAACCATAAACATGCATATATAATCGAATACAACACATTGCATTTATTTGCCCTTCGGCCACAATTCATCACCACAACATGCCATCACCTGTATTCACATCATATAACATCATACAAGTCATACGATATCCATATTCAAAGCACATTACATAATACACACCAATTACACACAATTATAACAACAAAAGTCGACAAAACGACTCTATTCCTAATTCTCGACACAATTAAATCGGCTAACAAATTCCAAACCATCATACTAAGAAATTAAAGCTCAATAGCTTTCCTACGCATCAAACCACGCCTCAAACCGAACCACAGATCAAAAGTTATGCAGAAAACAAAATTATACAAACAGCACTGTTCGCTGGGCGAACCCTCTCGCGAGCATTCGCTAGTACCTTCGCTAGGCGAATGTTCCAGCGAACCAATTACTAGCTAAAAACAGACACAAAGTTCGCTAGGCGAACCAAGTCAGAACCAAACAGAACCAAAAACACCCAAAGTTCGCTAGGCGAACAACTCAGCTAACCTTCGCTGACCTTCGCTAACTGGTTCGCTAGGCGAACTCGCGAAAACATCACTCGCTACTGCTCGCCCCAGGTTCGCTAGGCGAACCAAGGAAAACTCAGAATTTTTCTGCGCTGTTTGAAACCCCAAAATCCATATTTTTCCAACCCAAACATTTCCAAATCAACATATATCAATCAGAACCTATTCTAATCATGTCAACAAGCAATCTACCACATTTACATCGATTTCCAACGGTTAAACCATCGATTCTACTCATTTTATTGTTTTCGACCTAGAAGTGAAAAACATAGAAAATAAGAGAATCATCCAAACACATACATACATAATCATACACAAGCATAATATAATCGAGTTTCGCACCCTTACCCGATTAAATCGATTCCTAGAAGTTGTTTTCTTTGATTTCCAAGCTTTTCCTCTTCTTTTCTCTCTTCTTCCCTTCTCTCCTTTTTCCTTCTTTCTATTTCTTTCTCTCTATTTTCTCTCTTCCCTTTATATTTCTATTTTCTTTCTTTTCTAACTTAGTAAATAATTAGGAAAAGACTAAAATACCCTTACTCTCAATTATCCCGCAAACGCTCTCAAAACGCGACAAAACATAATCACGATGTAAAATAACATATTATCACACCAAAGTCATAAATAAAAATAATATAATACTCAAAACAATTAAATCGACTCGATTAAATAAAATGATCAAAACTGGGGCGTTACAACTCTCCCCCACTTGGAAATTTTCGTCCTCGAAAATATAGCCAATCCCAACAACTCCAAACACGGCCCTCGCATCCGACCAAACGAACATTAGACTAACCAAAAGCACACCACAATTAACACAACTGACTAACCACCTGGCTAACAGCAGCAACAACAATGACAAGACGTAAAGCCCATACAATGCACTCGCCGACCAACTCCCAACTCAAAGAATACACAAGCACAACTTGCTGGTTCACTCTCAAATACAAAAGGTGCCACATCACGCTTCCGCTGCACACTCTGATTACCTGAAACCATCAAGACTATTAATCTCACGCTCAAAACCTAACTCTTTCTCATATTCACCAAAAATCACTCTTCACTGCCAATATATCCAACCACACTAAACACGAGCCTCTGTACTGCTCAAATAATTCCAATTCTCTGACCATCAAAACAGACACGCATAAAGATTCTCGACTTACACATCAGGCATAACAACATCCCTTCCCCAAGGATAACCTCAAACAATTCATGACTCGCCACGAATCCTAATCATCCCCGTTGTCTCTATTCTTTCAGACCAACTCAATATTCAATATTCAATGTTCTTATAATTACCAAACACTTCGAATCTAGAATCATAAAGATAATACTTCCAATATTCCAACATAATACAACTACCACCAATTCCAATTCCACAATAGTACCGATCCTTTCACGAATCCTCAAATGTCGAAAAACATAAGCCACGACTTCCCTTTTTCAAGTCCACTGAAGCAACGAAACGCAATTCTTGGAAAAACCTTCCATACCCTTCGGTAATAACCAACAAAATCCAAAAAGTTTCTAATCACCTTAACTAACTTCGGAGCCTCTCATAGTAGCACCGTATCTACTTCCGATGATAACAAATATAACCCGTCACACAAGGTCGATCAAGGCCTCCACTCAAGCAAATCACCACTCTTATCAAACATTCCAACAATTGTAATTCTAACCAAACACAACCAAACCATTCCAGTTACCTCATCCTGAACGTGAACACTTATTCCCAATCGTCAATCTATATCACTGTCCGTAGTCCATACACAATTCTTCCATTGACATTCCAAATTCCAATCTATTGCAACAACCAACCAAAAAGGACTCTTAATGACTTCACAACTTAACCACATACCAGAACCTCTAATCCATCTCATCTTCTGATATAAGAATCTTCATCGACACAACAAACAATCTGTAACCATTTCCTTAAATTTCAAATAACCCATTCCGCACCACTATCAAAGCCGAAAAGACACGTCCATTCCATCCAACATAATTCCCGTCTGCTATCAATAAGAGATTAAGGGTGATCAGTTCCTCAATTTGTCAATAGACAGCCGACAACCATGATGAGGCATAAACCGTCTCCACCAAACTATAATAGCATTCTTTACCTCATACACAAAAACTACCTAAGGCACAAATCCTTAGTTGACGTAACCTTACCTCCGCATTCCCTTCGGAACCGGGAACCACACTGTCCAAAGAGCACTTACAATCTTGCAATTCACAACACACTGAGCCAACGCTCCACACCTGAAGCAACTTGGAGTAGTACCAGCTTCTCCCCCACTTATTTCATTCTAATCCTTCCAACTATAAACACACCAAATCCATCACAAATCCCTTACCATAAACGGTCAAAGAACAAATTAAACAAACCCAAGAAGTAATTACCGCCCCTAAGCAGAAGTATCGATAAACAACTCACCACTCCAAAAAGACAACGCAAATTCAAACTCTTCGTGCACTCATACGAAATAAACGAATGAGTCGCTCTAGTATCAATAATAGCAAAATAAAGGCGTTCTATTAATAAAACAAGTACCTTGAGTCAAACGATCCGCACTAGTAGTCTCATCTCCTGCTAATGCAACAACCTTCCCACTAGTCTGAGCTCTCTTCGGTTTCGTACACCTCGTACTAATATGACCTATTCCACCACAGTTGAAACACTGCACCCTAGTTTTCTTACAATCAGCTGCGACATGTCCCGAACCTCCACAATGAGAACACCTAACCACATCTTTCTTTCATTCGAGCTGACGATGTCCTACTCCCCCACACTTGTAACACTTAATGTAACACCTCGGAGGACTAGACATTCCTCCACCACTTGCCTTATTCTCAAAGTTACTCCTCTGCTTACCATGGTTAGCGGGTGTCACTTAAGGCCCACTACGAGACGGTTGTTTCCCTTTCCTGTCATTCACACTCTTACAGGAAGTAGCACGCGCCCTACGATCCTCTTCGTAAATCCTACAACTGTCCACCAAATCAGAAAACCTTCTAATCCTCTGATAACCAATTGCCCGCTTAATCTCCGGACGCAATCCGTTCTCATATTTCACACACTTAGAAAACTCAGCAGTAGCTTCAGCATAATGAGGATAAAACTGCACCAGCTCAACAAACTTAGCACCATAGTCAACAACAGACATATTGCCTTGTTTCAACTCCAAGAACTCAATCTCTTTCTTTTCCTTCACACCCTCAGGATAATACTTCCTCCGAAACTCTCGGCCAAATAAATCCCAAGTAACCTCTTCATCATCCACTTCCAACACTTGGCGCAAACTAACCCACCAATCAGCTGCTTCTTCCTCCAGCATGTGAGTACCCAGTCTCACCTTATTCTCTTCAGCACAATCCATCACATGGAAGATTCTTTCAACCTCCTCAAGCCAAAATTGTGCACCATCAGGATCATATCTTCCCTTGAAGATAGGCGGGTCGTTCTTCCTGAACTCATCATTACCCGCAACATTCGGTACACCTTGCACAGCCCGAGCCATATTCTGTTCATTTCCAATAACAGCAACTATGGTTAAACAAACAGCTCACCGAACTACAAGACCAACAAGGACTGACACAACTGACACGGACTGGCTCTGATACCACTTAATGTAACACCCCCAATCTATACCCCCAAGCTATGAAAGCAGTAAATAAAAATTCAAAATAATTTCATCAGAGTATATTTAAAATTATCATGGCATAGACAGGGAGCATCACATTAATTTGAAACAAAACATACAACACCTGCTCATAAAGATATGCAACAGTGGGGTAGCAATCAACAGAGGAACTCAGTTCCTTACACCCACATTTCCATCAGATTTTAAAATAAAGCGGAAAATCTAAAACTGATTATCATAAATATAAAAAAAGTTTGTCATACATGTACAATCCAAAATATACATATTCATAATACACAATAACCACAAACGGCCTTCCTAACTACCCGGTGTCATATATCAGAGCCGACCGACAAAAGAATGAAGTCCTAAGCTTCACAAAAAGACCTCCAGCAACTAATCTGCAATGCCTCATAGAGCATTATAAAACAACAGAAGGGTGAGAAACACAATTATAATATAATTGCATACAATTATATATAACACAAAATACACATATAGAATATTCTCACCACAAATGCACCACCATCAATTCAACACATATTCCTTATATACATACGTCACCAATACATCTCAATAATATACAACACACTCATCATCAACACAATTATACATGTTTCAACTCATCAATCTCATTCCCAATTATTACACGCCAACACCCAAGGCATATAAAGATTATATTCACATAATCACATCTTCACGCATAATGCATATGTTTATACACAAATACATATCATTCATAATTCAATACATTTATCACAAATGCACATCACAGTGTCTCGCACATAATCAACTAAATCATGATTTTCCACATATAACCAATGCAATCATAACTCATGCAGATGCAAAGAGACCGACACAACGACTCTATGCAAATGCATATGCGGTACCAACTCCATCAAATCTCAATACTAGTTCACTCAGGAACTCTGCAGAACCATCGCTCGTTACATCACTGTAACTCCCCGTCGGGCCTACGATGTTCACCCACCGCTCACACCACACACACGGGCACACGGTGTTTATGGATCGCTCACACCCCACAGGCGGGCACACGATCGTCTATAATCATCGCTCACACCCCACAGGCGGGCACACGATATTATAGTGGATTCCCTCTGGAACCGCCGTCACTAAGTGACGCAAACAGCTATAACCATCGCTTTAGGTCCTCAGGCAATTCTTACCTCATATTTTCGAGGCTCGCGATGTTATAGCAGATTCCCCCTCGGAACCGCCGTCACTCAGGACGCAAACGGCTATAACCATCGCTTTAGGTCCTCAGGCAATTCTTACCTCATATTTTCGAGGCTCACGATGTTATAGCAGATTCCCCCACGGAACCGCCGTCACTCAGGACGCGACAACAATGCACATCATGATGCTTAGCATACAATGACTCATGACAACCCATGCATTTCCACACATATACGCAACCATAAACATGCATATATAATCGAATACAACACATTGCATTTATTTGCCCTTCGGCCACAATTCATCACCACAACATGCCATCACATGTATTCACATCATATAACATCATACAAGTCATACGATATCCATATTCAAAGCACATTACATAATACACACCAATTACACACAATTATAACAACAAAAGTCGAAAAAATGACTCTATTCCTAATTCTTGACATAATTAAATCGGCTAACAAATTCCAAACCATCATACTAAGAAAGTACAGCTCAATAGCTTTCCAACGCATCAAACCACGCCTCAAACCGAACCACAGATCAAAAGTTATGCAGAAAACAAAATTATACAAACAACACTATTCGCTGGGCGAACCCTCTCGCGAGCATTCGCTAGTACCTTCGCTAGGCGAATATTCCAGCGAACCAATTACTAGCTAAAAACAGACACAAAGTTCGCTAGGCGAACCCTTGGCGAACCAAGTCAGAACCAAACAGAACCAAAAACACCCAAAGTTCGCTAGGCGAACAACTCAGCTGACCTTCGCTAACTGGTTCGCTAGGCGAACCCGCGAAAACATCACTCACTACTGCTCGCCCCAGGTTCGCTAGGCGAACCATGGAAAACTCAGAATTTTTCTGCGCTGTTTGAAACCCCAAAATCCATATTTTTCCAACCCAAACATTTCCAAATCAACATATATCAATCAAAACCTATTCTAATCATGTCAACAAGCAATCTACCACATTTACATCGATTTCCAACGGTTAAACCATCGATTCTACTCATTTTATCATTTTCGACCTAGAAGTGAAAAACATAGAAAACAAGAGAATCATCCAAACACATACATACATAATCATACACAAGCATAATATAATCGAGTTTTGCACCCTTACCCGATTAAATCGATTCCTAGAAGTTGTTTTCTTTGATTCCAAGCTTTTCCTCTTCTTTTCTCTCTTCTTCCCTTCTCTCCTTTTTCCTTCTTTCTATTTCTTTCTCTCTATTTTCTCTCTTCCCTTTATATTTCTATTTTCTTTCTTTTCTAACTTAGTAAATAATTAGGAAAAGACTAAAATACCCTTACTCTCAATTATCCCGCAAACGCTCTCAAAACGCGACAAAACATAATCACGACGTAAAATAACATATTATCACACCAAAGTCATAAATAAAAATAATATAATACTCAAAACAATTAAATCGACTCGATTAAATAAAATGATCAAAACTGGGGCGTTACACTTCTCTCCAGATTGTTTGTTTTCAAAGAAGATTGTGCATCATTATTGCGACTATTTCCCAGTGAAGTTGTTGATGATACCTCTATTCAAGAAGTATTGATGTATTAGTCACCTATAGTGTTTTCTCTCATTTATGATGAGTATTGATCTAAAATCCCCCACAGTTTGACCTTTTGCTATTTTCCTCAGCAAGTCCAGGATGCTTTGCTCAGATTTGGTTAATCCCCTAAGAGTGTTCACGTATCTCCAGTAGATCTGCCTTGTTTTCCCAGTGGATTTTGCGTACATGTTTATATGTCCATAATCCCCAGCAGATTCATTTCTTTTTTCCGCAGCAGATCTCCTCATCTTATTGAAGGGGAAGTTCCTGCGAATTCTTTATTATCCCCAGGAAAAGTCAGAAAGATTTGGGTTGTTATGATTCCCCTATAGCTTTCCTGCCATCCTCAAAGAAGAGTTTATGTGGTCATCCTCTTTGTGGATTATTGATGTTAGAAGATTGATATTTTGGTTTCTCCCCAAGGAGTATCTTCCTTTCTCCAGCAAGATTTGAGCCTTGTAATAGGATTTATTTTCCTTTGATGGCTTCTGTTTATCTCTTGCTAAATTTCTTCAGCTAAATCCCTAGCAGAGCTGCTAATGATATCTCCATTTTATTGAGATTAACCGAGTATTCAGTGGTGTTGTTTTATTTATTCCACTCTCTATTTATCCTTATGTCTATTTTGTCAACATATTCATGCTCATATGCATTGCATGCACATTCGTTTGTTGTGCATAACATTTTTGTTGTTTCATTATGCATCTAGCATTTCGTGTTGGTGCTTCTTTGCTCTCTAGCGTTGTTATCCCCGCAGAGCGAGTGTGTCCTATCTCCATTAGAGTGTTAAACCGTAAGCAGAAAATTCCTATCTTTGTTAATTCCCCACCGAGTTTATGCCTCGTGGAAGATTTTTGTTTTAGTTTTCCTCCCCATTTCATTTGTCTGGATGGAATTAATCCTCAGTTGAGATATTTCCTCCTCGGGATGAGACTTCTTTGACCGTTTCTCTCTGGTTTATTCCCGTATTGAATTTTGGTCCCTTGCCTTGACAATGGAAGCTTAACACCTTTGTCGTCCTACCCATTTTGTTGGTAGTAGGTGATATAACTGGCTTATTACCTTTGTCGTTCTGCCCTTTAGTTGGTAGTAGGTAATATAGTCGGGTTTGATTACCTTGTTATAGTTGTCACTTGGTTGATAGCTGGTAATCTTTCCCTCGTTCAGGTTTATCACCTTTGTCGTCCTGCCCTTTAGTTGGTAGTAGGTGATATTTCTCGGACCTTTTGAGATTATTACCTTTGTCGTTCTGCCCTTTGTTGGTAGTAGGTAATATTTCTCTTACCCTTGGTTGATTACCTTGTTGTAACTGTCACTTGGTTGATAGTTGGTAATCCCTATTTTTGAGCTTATCACCTTTGTCGTCCTGCCCATTTAGTTAGTAGTAGGTGATATAGCTGGCTGTTTACCTTTGTCATCTTGCCCTTTAGTTGGTAGTATGTAATATAGTCGAGTTTGATTACCTTGTTATAGTTGTCACTTGGTTGATAGCTGGTAATCTTTCCCTCGTTTGGGTTTATCACCTTTGTCGTCCTGCCCTTTAGTTGGTAGTAGGTGATATTTCTCAGACCTTTTGAGATTATTACCTTTGTCGTCCTGCCCTTTGTTGGTAGTAGGTAATATTTCTCATACCCTTGGTTGATTACCTTGTTGTAACTGTTACTTGGTTAATAGTTGGTAATCCCTCTTTTTGAGATTATTACCTTTGTCGTCCTACCCTTTGTTGGTAGTAGGTAATATTTCTCATATCCTTTTGGTTGACTGCCTTGTTGTAGCTATCACTTGGTTGGTAGTTGGCAATCTTTCCTTTTCATCATGCTATTACCGGATGTCGGGTAGTAGATGACCTTTTCTCCAGCGGAGATTTTTTTCCCTCCTTGTTGGGACGAGTTTTTCTCTTTTATTCCTGGTGTTGGTAATTTTCCATCAGTGGAATCTTACTCTTTATTCTTCCCCAGCGGAGATTGTTTCCTCCCCTGTTGGGATGTGCTTTCCCTGTTTTGTTTTCCCCTGTGGAGTCTTTTCTTTTTGCTCCCCAGCTTTTTTTTGTCTCCTGTGGCGTTTTCTCCCCGCAGAGGTCTTGTGTCTGCATATCATTTGCACGATCATATCATTTTGTGGTCTCTTAGGGCCAAAAATTGGGTTGTTGTTATATTTAAGTCTCTTCTATCTCGTTGAGGAAAAGATGCCCATCTTCGTATCTCCGAATAGAAGAAACTTAAATAGGGGCAGCTGTAATACCCTAATTTTACGCCTAAGATCCCACATGTCTTTTTGCATTTCATACCACAAACAAGATCACAAGATTTGGTTCTTTTGCCCTCCTCTGAAGGTTTGTTCTTGAGTGAGATCGCCAAGCACCCGTGTTTTTTTGTTGTTTAATCTTTGTTTTTGTTTATGTTTACTAATCATTAATTAAAATCCAAAAATATGTTTTTCCTTTACTAAGTTTTTCAGGAATAATTTGGATTAAGGATATTAAAATCAGTCCCTTAGCTCGAATGAATTTCATCTGAACAAAGTCAAAGTTGATCTGGAAATAGTTCAAAAATCATTTGATCAAGAGTTTCCAAGATTTAATTGATTATTATTCAAAAGACTCCAAGGTTCATGTGTTTATTTCCAAGCCTTCTTTGACAAGCAAAAGAATTGAGCTGGACCACATCAGTGCACTCAAAAGGGCAATTTTTTCAAAATTTGCACTGAGTAATCGGTTATCTCAATCAGGGTAATCGATTACCCTCGTGGAAATTTGAAAAATGGCAGCAAATTCAAATTCAGCAGCAATTGGCACCAATTTTCATCATTTTGATCACATGTGGAATATTCTAGACCATCTCATTTTAATTCCCCTACATCATCACAATTAATTCTCACCATGTACCTCCACTAATCACCATTCTTTTGATAATTTCCCTCCAAACTCAAATTCCAAGCCTAATTTTCATTTCAAAACCAAATTCCAATCCACCAAAATTTCCAAGCCTAAATCCTATAAATAGACGCCTCATTTCATTCATTTCACAAGCTTTTGAGAGACAAAAAACTTCTTGCAAATTCTCTCCCCAACCACAAAATTTCACTAAAGCTCACATTTCTTCTTTTGAAAGTTAACAAGAATTCACATTGAATCTTGTTCAACTTTGAGCTAAACCTTCATCCAAGCTTGTTTTCTTCATCAATTCTCATAGATCAAGGCTTTGGAGTTTGGATCTTGGAGCAATTTGAAGCAATTTTCAGATTTGAAGTGGTAATTCATCTCTCACCATTGTTGAAGCTTCATCTTCATCTTCCATAATGTAGATCTTTGGAGATCCTTGTTACTTGATCCTTTGGATCTTGTAATTGTGTTTGATTGCTGGTTTTCACTGTTGTTTTACTTAAAATTTCGTGTAATTTCAATTCCATGATCATAAGGTGTTTGAAAAAAGTTGTGAAAGATGATCATGCTGAATTTTGCACTATTTTTTAACTCGGTGTGCAGAGTAATCAGTTACCTTGATTAGAGTAACCGGTTACTCTGAGACAGAATGCAATTCTTGGCTTGTTTTGGGTTTTCTTCCTTTTTCTTCCCCTTTCTTCTTGTTTTGACCTTAAAGTGCATTGTTGAGATTAATTTCTCTTCAATTTTAATGGACTTTGGATATGGTTAAAGTAATTAAACATTCATTAGTTCAAATCTATCTTTAAATGAATTGTTGAATTCATTTGAGGTGCTTTGAATTAGTGATATGTTTTCACACTTAAACTTATCAATTAAAGGTGATTGAACTTGAAGATGAAAGGATCTTGAAAGTGTAATTCAATTTGGCTTTCTCTTCATCTATTTAGTTTTATTTTTTATCGATGAAAGTCTTATGGATTTTAGAATTTCTTTGTTGAATTCTTGATCAAGACTAGATCGCTACCTATTTTCTTTTCGTGCGGTATTGCTTTCGGATGACGATTTACATATCGTTCATTTAGCATGCATTAACAAAAAGATCACCATTGACCGACCTCGAGTAGGGTGGCTTCTTTATAAGTCACTTGGCGATTGCTTAACATAGCGCTACATTTGTCCCTCCCTATCCGAATCGGAACTTGAACTTTCGTGGCCCGAACTTATGATCGTCCGCCCAAGCATGGTTGTTCTTTTGTATTAGGCTCATAATCTTTGAATCTTGTTGCGTAGAGGCTTTGATTCTATCAATCTTCTAACAAGTCTTCATTAACCTTGACCTAATCACATTCTTCAACCATATAGTTCAAGACGCGAGATGGAATATTCGGTGTTGCCTTTTTGAGGGCTCTTGGCACTTGTGCCTTTGTGCTACTATTATGTATATACTATTATATTACTATATTGTTTATGTTTCCTTCTTGCTCCCTATCTCTCTTTATTTTTATATGTTTTATGTCATTATATCATATCATGTTTATGTTTATGTCATTTTTCTTTTGTCCATTTGGACCATATTATCTTGTGATTTTGTTTTTCTTTTGTCCATTCGGACTCAAAACATTAATAAAGGATTAAACCACTAAAAGACTTGTGCTCTTAATGTTGGACTATGGCCACTATCCATTGTATTGGAGGATCTCTACTCTTGATTATAGACTTCTGAACTTAGAATTAGGATTCTCTCCCTTATGCTTTGGATCATTATGGAGTTTGATGCTCTAGCCTTTATTTAGCTCGCTTATTGGCTCAAGAGGATGGAATTATTTTCTTATTATGCTTTGAAGAATGCCTCCATGTGGTTAGATATTTCTTACCTTAACTTTTATTTTATGCAATAGGGTAGTCACTTCTTCTCCACCCCTTCTTAAATTTTCAAAATCTTCTCTCTTTTTCAAAACCTTCTTATTTTCAAAACTTAAACCTCTTTCATAATAAAACCTTGACTTTTGTCAAGTGATTTTCAAACTTTATTTTCTCTAATAAATGTCAATCCATGTTAATCATATTTTGACCATTTCAAAAAAGACATTAAAAGTACAAAACTCATTCAACTTTTTGTGTTTTTATGCACCTTTTTCTTTTAAATTTTTCAAAAAGAATTAGACATGGGTCATTTTTTTGATGAGATGTAAAGCTCATAACCATGGTATTTTGTGTAAAGTATGGATATTTTCCACTTAGATGTTGAAGCGATAGTTTTGTTGATTTTAGTCCAAATAACTCCTCAATCTTAATGTGATGCAAATGCCTCTTTCCCATACCTTTGGGTAATTAGCTGAGTATTCTCTCATGAGAATGACGGGTTGTCTTTTCAAGATAAAATGAATCATAACCAATAAATTTTTGTTATTTATACCACAAACTACGAGGTTTTGATTCTATATTGCGCTTTGTGGGTACGTAGGCATGAGGCGATAAGTCTCTCCAAACACAAAAATCTAAAAAATATTTCTCTTCTCATCTCCCCAATCGCTTTTCAAACAAATCTTTTCAAACCAAAAAGCGTAGATATTTCAAAGGGTTCCTATAGAGTACTATAGACGTTTTGGGTGCTAACACCTTCCCTTAATGTAACCAACCCCTTTACCCATTCTTTGTTTGTTCTTGTTTTTTTAGAACTTTTTAGGTTTTGTTCGCTCCTTTTCCTTTCCTTTTTGGATAAAATAAAAGTGCGGTGGCGACTCTTGTTTTATGAGTTAAGTTAATCAATAGCTTACACTCACAATTTTTACCGCTACACACTCTCACTCACTCCATTATTTATAAGTAATTCAGCTCATCCCTTTTCCACATCAATTTTAGCCAGCACCTTATAAATTCATCACACCACTATAAACTCAATGCAAGTTCCACACGTGCATGCATTTTTTTGAATACATTACAGTCGAAGAGAGTAGACTATGACAGATAGTATACTATAATTATGAGTTCAAAAAAATAAAGAACAAAGAGAGACTAAAAATATATTACACAAAGAGCACATTTATCAAGTAAGTTCATATCACAAATCTTAAAATAAAATACATATAATAGTTAATACAAACAATTTTGAGTTCTGTACAGATATAATTATCTGGGAGCATGCGGGGACATGTGAGATTCAGCAAGTTCTCACCTTTTTACCAGGATGAATCAAAAACTCGCACACCATTAGTATCACGTATGCAAGTCGTGACATACGAAAAAGAAAAACGGTTAGATTTGTATGCAGGGAAAAGAGAAAGTTGAAGGAGAGCGTGTATAGACATACACAAGTTGAATGAGAGCTCGTAGATGAAATAATTTCTTGATGGGCGGCGAATCCTACACAGTAGAAGTAGGAAAAACGTGTCACCTGAAAATATGTTAGGGTTAGGTGTTGCAGAAGCTCGGGAGAAGAAGATAGGGTTAAGGTTACTTTTGGGATGAAGAAGAAAGGGTTATGGTTACTCAATACATCAATTATCTCTTTCTTTTGCTTTACAAATATCTCAATAAATTGGAGCGAAGCTCTTTTTCTTTATCTCTTTGCAACAATTACCAATCAAGAATCAAACCATGTTCGCTATTTTCATAATTTGGGAGGGAATGGAAAATTCAGAAAGGCGTTCATTGAAATTTTAGAAAGGGAATGGTGAAAATTAAACACTCAATGAAAAAAAATTAATTTAACAGTGGTCGGTTCAATTCCCGCTGGAGACATTATTTATGAAAAAAAATTGTTTTAGAATAACATATGAGAACGGTATCAAAAAATTAATATTTTATTAAAATTAATTAAAAATTATATGAAAACAGTTTCAATTCATTGTTAATTGGAGCCGTTCACTTTATCCTATACAAGAACGATTTTGAGCTGTTGGATAAAATTTTAAATAAATATTTAAGCTACTGCAACGGAATATAAAAATCGTTGTCTATTATAATCTATAAAAACAATATTTGTACCTACCAAAAATTAAGCATTGTTATAGAATAAAAATGTTGACCGAGATTTTCAAATAAACCATTCAACCGAATATCAAATCATCAAAATACTGCATTTAATCATGTATGTAAGAGAAGTATAAGTAAAATCATGGTGGATGTGTGTTTGCAGCCTCTAACGCGCCACCAAGTAGACACCAATTACATCATAGTATAATTCCCTCTTGTTTTTATTGAAAAATACAAGAACAAAGATTTAAAGAAGTCACTTTAATTTCAAAATTTTCTTCTCACACCCCCCATAATATAGGAATGAATAATGACCAATTAATAGTATGCTCAAATCAGTATCTCAATACACATGTCTTTTCAAATAAGAACATTTGATTTAAGTCAAGCATGTATACATACAACTTGACAACACAAAAAAAGTGTCAAAAGTACATTCAAGAGAGAATTTTTTTCCCACCTGCCATCTTTTTAGAAGCAAAATCCCATTTTGCCATTTTTTTCAAAGATAAGCAGCAATGTGTTATTTTTTAGGTAAGTCGCCCTTGCAATGTGCGGTAATGTGTATTCTGGTTTTTTTTTTTTCATTTTAATTAAATATGTAATATATATAATCATTTGATTTTTAATTAGTTAAATTAATAATTATTATAAATTATAATTTAATTAGTTAAATAATTAATTATGTAATTAAAATTATTTATAATTAAGTAATTGTTTAATTAAAAATGTTTATAATTAGTTAATTATATAATTAAAATCATTTATAATCAAGTAATTGTTTAATTAAAGTTATTTATAATCAATTAATTATGTAATTAAAAATATTTATAATTAATAGATAAAATAAATAATAAAGGTGCCACCTATTCAATGGGCGGCAGTGTGTAAAAAAAGTGTCTTCCGCCCATTCAATGGGTGGCACTGTGTAATTTATAATTTTTTTATTTTTTTATTTATAATTGATATAATTAATATTAATAATTAATATATATTAATATATATTTATTAATATATTTTCACTAAATATATTTTTAATTAATAATTATTATAATTAATATTAATTATATATATATGATTAAAAAAATTGTTAATTATTTATTGAAAATATATTAATTGTTTATATTAACATAGATTAATTATTAATATTAATTATAATTAGAAATAAATTTATTAGAAATATATTAATTAATATTTATTAATATTAATATATATATATATATATATATATATATATATATATATATATATATATATATATATATATATATATATATATATATATATATATATATATATTAATTATTAACATTAATAATAAAAAAATTAAAAAAAAAAATCTGATTACACATTGCCGCCCATTGAATGGGCGGCACCTTTATAACAAAAACGAAATTTTTTTGAAAACATGGCAATGTGGTATTTACTTTGAAATGTATGGGAATGTGGTATTTTGTACCTAAAAAGAGGGCATGACAGTGAAAAATTCTTCAAGAGAAAGCCTGTCAACCCAGGTATGGAATAATATGACACTGCCCCATGTCAAATGTCAATGCAATTTGAATAAAGTTAGAAAAAACCAAAAAAGAAATAACACTTTTCAAGCTTGCATAAAAACTTATCTTACAAGATTCAAAACACAGGCTTTGTAATTGATTTGCCAAAACAACAAAAGAAAAGTTTTTTATATAGCCATAATAATACGCATACTTTAATTATGAACATCACAATGATGCTTCATGTCTTTTACTTTCCACACATCATTGCTTTATTAAAATTCCTTACAAGTATATTCTTTTACATGAAGTAACCTAACGTTTTTAAAAAGAGGAACTGAAGATTTGATATATATACAGAAACTAGAAATGATGTCTTGATGCTTGAATTAATAAAGTGGTAAAATATAAACAAATGAGAGATACTAATCATTTATTAGATTTTATATTTCCTAAAGTAGTACTTTTCATGATTTGTCATTTCTTATTAACGGATCCTTTAGCTTTAAGTTTATTTCTGTTTTGATTGTTTGATTCATATTGTCTAGCCCTCCAACGGTCCACCTCTTATATTGTGTAAACACATTGCCTACTAAGCTTTTGGACACTAGTACAATCAATAAATTCAAAATTTTCCACTTTATTTGACTTTTTTTTTTTAATTCGGTTGTGTTTTACAATCAACAAGAATAATTGTTCGGGACTTAGATTCCCGATATCATTAGCGTACTATTGAGGATAATAGAATTTGGCATGTCTCGATAAAAGAAATTTGAAAAGTATTTACAAACACTGCACTCTATAATACGTACTCAAGTTACTATTGGCTCCAAGGCTTTTAAGGTTAGAATGTGTGTACATTGAATGGTGGTGGTGTTATAACATTGAAGTTGTGATATTGAGTTAGAGTCGGTCAAAAGTTTAGTCCGTAACAGTAACCCTTTAAATCTTTAATTGACATCATGATTGTCAGACTCGCGAGTCAAATTGTAGACTCATATTTGTTATCATGGTAGACTCTATCACACTTGGTTAAACTCATATATACTCTTATGAACTTGGATACACTCATGAGTCTGATGCAAGTTTACGTGTTTGATGTGATTTTAGGGTAAAAAAATTCTAAAACATGCCGAAATTATTATATCACAAAAAAAAACTTAAAGATAATAATAAAACCTCTTTTATTGTTTTCTTTTTGTTTTAGATGTTATATATTACACAAGAATAACAGATCACCTCATCTCGCATTCACACTGCACATTTCTGGTCGTCCCTGGTTCACACCATAACTTCTTTCTATCTTACATTTGTATTTTTCGTAGTCTCGTGTTTGTTTCTCTAGCTTGTTTTCATTTTTTTTTTTTTTTTGCTATTTGTGGCTATGTTAAGTTATGTTCTGTGGGGTGTTACGTTCTTCGTTGATTTGGTTTTGCTATTTGTGACAATCTTGGATGATGCAATCAGGTAATGGCTTGATTCTATCGTCACATTAAGGTCGAATATTGTATATGGAGTCCGGTGATGGTTGAATCCAGTGGTTTCTTATTATAAATTCCTTGTTGGAACTATTATCAATTGAATAATTGGTATTGATGATTGGTAATAAGACAAAGTTGACTTGAGTAAAATAATATTTTTTTACTGTGAGATTTTTGGATCGAACTCTAGTTAAGCATGTCGTCGAAATTTGCTCATATGCTGTAGTCGAAGACCTACATGTTGTAGTCGAAGTGTGTTCTAGTATGTAGTTGTCGAATTAGGCCGTGTGTTAAGGATCCAATTGGTTAAGTTAGCTTGTACCCTAAGTTATCTTGTAATGGGTAATTGTTAAAAAACTTATTAGTTTATTATGTTAGGTTTTATTATAAATAGCATACTAGTCTATCATCTTAAGTGTGGTGTAGCAAATCCTAATTAGGGTGAGAGGGTTATTTGTTATTCTTGAGTACTTGTAATCTGATTTGAAGAGAAAGTAAAGAATAACATTTATATTCAAAACAAATTGGTGCGGTGAGCGTGGAGAAGATGCCGTCAACAAAGTTTGAAATTGAGAAGTTCACCGGAGTTAATAATTTCGGTTTATGGCGTTTGAAGATGCCGTCAACAGGGTTTGCTAGAAGCGTTAAAGGGAGGAGATGTCATGGATGCTGCATTGACGGAGAAGGAAAAGACAACGATGATCGAGAAAGCCCACAGTGCAATTGTTCTGAGTCTTGGTGATAAGGTTCTTAGGCAGGTTTCGAAGGAAACGACGGCAGCTGGTGTTTGGCTGAAACTCGAAGGATTGTATATGACAAAATCCTTGGTGAATCGTTTGTACTTGAAGCAAACTTTGTATTCATTCAAGATGACTGGAGACAAAGAGTTGACGGAGTAGCTGGATGTGTTCAGCAAGCTGATTCTTGATCTTGAAAAATTGATGTTACCATCAATGATGAAGATCAAGTGTTGTTATTGTTGTGTTCTTTACCTAAGCCACATTCTCACTTCAAAGAAACCCTCTTGTATGAAAGAAAGTCTCTGACCTTTGAAGAAGTTCAAGCAACCTTGTATTCGAAGAATTTGATTGAAAGAAATGAGCAGAAACCATCATCATCAGTTCACGAAAGGTTGTCCGTGAAGGGAAAATCCTCGAAGAGAGATGGTAGGTTTGAGAAGAAGAAAGGTAAAAGTCAGCAGAAGTCTTATAGTGGCAAAACATCTGCTATTCGATGCTATCATTGTAAGAAGGAGGGCCACACAAGAAAGATGTGCCCTGAACGCTTGAAAGATCATGGAGGTAAGGATAATGGCAACGCAACCATTATTCAAGATGACTTCGAATCATCTGATATTCTTGTGGTTTCAAGCGGCGACTCAAGAAAAGAGTGGATTATGGATTCAGGTTGCACTTTGCACATGACTCCAAACAAAGAATTGTTCGAGGAGCTATGTGATCAAGATGGCGAATCAGTGCTGCTGGGAAACAACAAAGCTTGCAAAATTGCAGGTATTAGATCTGCGAGATTCAAGCTCCATGATGAGTCAATAAGGTTATTGACTGAAGTCAGGTATGTACCTGATTTGAAGAGAAATTTGATTTCTCTTAGTGAATTCGACAAGAAGGGATATATTTTTCAAGGAGGAAAAAGTATCCTAAGAGTCACGAAGGGGTCGAAGGAAGTCTTGAGAGGCGTGAAGAAACAAGGCTTGTATACCCTTGAGGTTGAAGTTGTAAGTGGTTCGACAAATATTGCATCCTCGAAACTGTTGTCGAAAACAGAAATTTGGCACATGAGATTGGGCCATGTCAGTGAAAGAGGTCTGGTCGAATTGGGGAAACAAAATCTGCTTGGAGGAGACAAAGTCGAAAAGCTGAAATTTTGTGAACCCTATGTACTTGGAAAATCTTGCATAGTGAACTTCAACAAAGGTAAACAAAGAACTCATGGATCCCTTGATTACATCCATGTTGATCTTTAGGGGCCTGCAAGGTGTCCATCACATTCAGGAGCAAGATATTTTCTATTCATAATCGATGATTATTCCAGAAAGTTATGGGTATTCATCCAGAAGAGTAAGGATGAAACTTTTGAGAATTTCAAACGTTGGAAGACTCTGGTCGAAAATCAGACTGGCAGAGAGGTCAAGAGGTTAAGAACCGACAATGGCCTTGAATTTCGCAATGAGGCATTTGACAGCTTTTGTGCTGTCTGCTATTATAAGGCACAAAACTACTACAGGTACTCCACAACAAAATGGTTTGGCAGAAAGGTTTAATCGAACTATTTCAGAAAGAGTTAGATGCATGTTGACTAGTGCTGGATTAAAGAAGGTGTTTTGGGCTAAGGCTGTTTCAACAGCAACATATCTGATAAACAGATGTCCTTCGACTGTGTTAGATATGAAGACACTTGAAGAAGTTTGGTCGGGACATCCACCTAGTCTCGATAAACTGAGAGTATTTGGCTGTGCGGCCCATGCTCACATTAGACAAGACAAGGTCAAACCTAGAGCTCTGAAATGCATGTTCATGGGATACCCTAAAGGAGTCAAAGCTTATAGGCTATGGTGCCTAGAGCCAGATCACAAGAGGTGTATCACCAGTAGAGATGTAGTTTTCCAGGAAGCTGAGATGGCCTTAAAGAAAACTGATGATGCTAACAAAGAGCTAGAACAGGGAGAGATTCCTGTTGAGGTGAAGCATGTTGATGTTGAATTGCATATCCTATATGAAGTCGAAGAAGAAACAGACGTTGTTGTCGAAGATGAGGAGAATGATAACGACTACCTGCTAGCAAGAGACGGGCCGAAGAGAGTCATCAAGCCACCTCAGAGACTTGGGTATGCAGATCTTATAGCTTATTCCTTAATCTCTGCAAGTGAGGTTCTCGAGGAAGAACCTAGAAACTATAAGGAAGTTATGAGGAGTCGAAAGAAGACTAAATGGATGAAGGCCATGGATGATGAAATGAAATCTCTTCATGATAACAACACCTGGGAACTGATCAAGAAACCTGTTGGAGCAAGGTTAGTCAGTTGTAAATGGATTTTCAAAGTTAAGGAAGGAATTGAAGGAGTGGCGTCGAAGAGATACAAGGCAAGAAAGAAGGTGTCGACTTCAATGATGTGTTCTCTCCTGTTGTGAAGCACAGGTCCATTCGAATGTTGCTTGCCACGGTGGCACAGTTCCACCTTGAACTAGAACAGATGGATGTGAAGACTACGTTCTTGTATGGTGATCTAGATGAAACAATCATAATGAGACAACCTGAAGGGTATGTCGAAAAGGGGAAGGAAAATTATGTGTGCAAGCTGAAGATATCTTTATATGGACTAAACCAATCTCCTCAACAGTGGAATAGGAGATTCGACAAGTTCATGGCACACATAAGTTTCATCAGAAGTCAGTTCGACCACTGTGTTTACTTCAGATTTCGACCGGGTAGTTCATTTGTTATTTTGTTGCTCTATGTGGATGCTATTCTAATAGCAACCAACAATGTCGAAGATATAATGAGGGTGAAGGCTGAACTCAATAAGGAGTTCGAAATAAAGGATCTAGGAGCTGCTTCCAGGATTCTTAGGATTGCTATCCGAAGAGATAGAAAGCAGTCGAAATTATGCTTATCTCAAGAGGCATACCTACGGAAGATTCTCGAAAAGTATGGTATGTCGAATTCAAATCCTGTTGTGACTCTGACATACCCTCAATTCAAGCTGAGTATAGATCAGTGTCCTAGTACTAATGTTGAAAGAGCTTATATAAATAACATTCCATATGCTAATATAGTGGGTTCTTTGACGTAAGTTATGGTCTGTACTAGACCCGACACAGCATATGAAGTAAGTCTTGTAAGCAGGTACATCGTGAATCCTGGAAAGGCTCACTGGCATGCATTGAAGTGGATTCTAAGGTACATAAATGAGTCTCTGAACAGAGTCAAAATTTATGGTGGAGCCTTGGGTGAAGATAGTAAAGCAGCAATCAAAGGATATGTCGAATCTGATTATCCAGGCTGTATGAATTCTAGAAAATCTATTTATGGATATGTGTTCATTTTGTTTGGCACAACAATCAGTTGTAACGCAACACTTCAGAAGGTTGTTGCCTTATCAACCACTGAACAGAATATATCACCCTAACTGAAGTTGTGAAGGAAGCATTGTGGCTTGAAGGTTTTTCAAATGAGCTGAAACTTGAAGGTCCAGTTATCACTTTTAAATGTGATAGTCAAAGTGTAATACTCCTGTCGAAGAATTCAGCCTATCATGAGTGAACCAAGCACATTGATGTGATGCTGCATTTCGTCAGAGGGGTAATCGAGCGTGGAGAAGTCCAAGTGTTGAAGGTTTCGACAGATCATAAAGCTGCTGATATGATCACCAAGACGTTGCCCTGTTGCAAGTTTTTCCACTGTATGAAGTTGATAAAGCTGCATGAAGAAAGCTAGTTTGTTTCTTTATGTTATAGAGTAAGATCCAAGGTGGAGATTTGTGAGATTTTTGGATCGAACTCTAGTTAAGCATGTCGGCGAAGTTTGCTCACATGTTGTTGTCGAAGACCTACATGTTGTAGTCGAAGTGTGTTCTAGTATGTAGTTGTCAAATTGGGTCGTGTGTTAAGGATTTAATTGGTTAAGTTAGCTTGTACCCTAAGTTAGCTTGTAATGAGTAATTGTTAAAAGCCCATTAGTTTAGTATGTTAGGTTTTGTTATAAATAGTATACTAGTCTCTCATCTTAAGTGTGGTGTAGCAAAACCTAATTAGGGTGAGAAGGTTATTTATTATTCTTGAGAACTTGTAATCTGATTTGAAGAGAAAGTAAAGAATAGCAGGTATAACCAAAACATTTACTTTGATTCATTTTGCATAAGTGTTGGCATCGCAAATGATGTAGTGACATCCCAACATCTCCGAGAATAAGTCATCAACCAAAATTTAAATTCTCTCTTTCTCGCTCCCAATGTGTAATCCTTAGATTGAGGTAGATGCGGAGCCGTTAATATATGACCAAGTGGCTACCCAAAAAGTTGGTGTATTTGACAGTGTTAGGATTCTCACTCAACCTAATGTATGAGCTTGGAGGGGCAACTTGTCTTGCTAATGTTAAGGGTTGAAGCTCTCACTCGAACAAGTGTATGAGTATGGAAGGAAGTTTGGTTGTTGAAGATGGGGGTCAACATTTTCATTTTCAGTATACCAAGTGTAAGAGCTTGTTAGTTTTATCATATCTCTTCTTGATTATCGTAACAACTAACACACCCTTCTCTCTCTCTCTATCTCTATCTCTCTCTCTCACCATATATATATATATATATTCATTTTGGCCTCGGTGCTTTTGAGAGTGAAATCTTCTACCTATGAGGTGTTTAGATCAGGTGTGAGGGGAGTATAGCAATATCTCACTGTGAGAAGTTTTATTTTGCTTATAAGCTAAACCAATTGAAAAGCTCGTGTTTGGTTGTTAAGGTGAACATATTAAAACCAGTGTTTGGTTGGGACGTCTTCGTAATTAAACTCATGTTTGGTTCATGATTTTAGCCCGATGTTAACAGCTTTTAGTTGGTTCAAGATTGTCCTAGTGGTAAAATATTTTACTTGGAAGGTCTCTGTAGTTAAAACTTTGTGCTTTGTTGGAATGTAACCTTTGTAAAAATCTAATCATTTTATAAGGAGGCTGATTCGTTCTCGCGCACGGATCAAAAACGAGTATTTTTGAAAAAGTAGTAAACGGAAGCGACACTCGGATGTCGTATCGCAAGGATTCTTGAATTATTTCAACCAACTAAAGAAAATTTTTATGGGGGTTTTAAGTTTCGATTTATAAAATAAGAGAAAAAGTGATTAAAATAAGTGATTATCAATTATAAGCTGAAAAGTAAATTTGCTGATTTGGTTACTACCTATCATGGGTTATTGTAATTCCAATCTCTAAATGGATTATCTATTCTTATTCGATTACAAACTCATTGACAAACGCAATTTGTATTGTGTGATGTAGGTTCCTGTTATCCGAATTAAGCAAACCGAAGTAAGCCCTCGCGAATTAAGTAAACACGATTTGATCAATCATGATAACAAATTAAGCAAACGCTAACGTGATTACGGTTAAGGATCATACAACAATCAAATTAAATCAACATACTCTATGAAAATTGGATTAGGCAAGCAAGAATCATAGAATAAGACTAAAAGAAATAAAAACTGAATTGAAATTATTATAACCTCAAGGTTTCGGAACCGAATACAGCAAATCAACAATTGAAATTAGTTCTCCATGAATTTCCCGTACAAAGCTTCCGAGAAAATTCGTGAATCGTGTGAAAAACGTGAAAGAAGGTAATGAACAGTTGCACCGCTGCTACTAGGTATAGGTAAGCACACAAAATCCGGTTCTAACCAAACTGGGTCAAAAAACATAAAAAAACCCGACCCAAAACTAAATATTCCTAAAGGCAGAATTCGGGTCCTGACTTCAACGAGTTATTCGAGCCTGCTACACTCCGAATTAGTTTCTGTGTAAAGCTTGAAAGTTGTAGCAATTTGTCTCAGCTTTCCAACGATTGGTAGAACGCGCAAATCTGATTCTCGAAGCTCCAGTTATGATCCAAACAGTGGACAAATATCAAATAACCGCTAAAGCTGAAATTAAGCTGTGAAAATAGATTAACGACAAACAAAGACTTAATTGTAAAAACATAATAAAACACTAAAATAAATGAAACAAACTAAGGAAATGCCTAAGTACAAACATAAGAGAATGTGAATTAAAATACATTGATCAAATTCCCCCACACTTGAACTTTTGCACTCAGAGCAAAATAGTATCAAGACTCGTGAAAAACAATAGCATCCGGAAACTCATTCTAGGCCACAAACTCTTCTTCGGTCAAGATTGTATCGATAGGTACTAATTTTTCACACTAAGGATATCGTAAGAACACAAATCCGCAATTGTGCGGTCATAAACCTCCCTCATATACAATCCAATCTGAATCATGTTATTATGCTTAAACCTAACTTACTCATCCTCAATTTTCTCTCTTTCATTCTGATGCAATCACATTAAGCCTGTTATCTATTCACACACACGGTAAATAAGTCTGTTAGTGACTATGATCCATATCTTGTCAAAATTTCAAAATTAACCACTTTAGCAACAACAATTGTTTTTCTTTTTTTTTGAAGGTTTCACAACCATTAGCCTAAGTGACCGGGTGAGGGTCACCTAACTTAAAAGGAGGATTCCTATTTAGATTTCTTATTAAGCACAAGATCATTCACTTATTTGCGTAAACTTAATTACTTAGTGTGTGATTTCTATATGGTACTGATTGCTAGATAAACTACTTAAGATCTATTAAAGGATGAGAACTCAACGCTATGTCATAACAAGTATTTAAATCAGTTTCCATATTCGGGAGACTTAAGGTGTTAAAATGATACCGATCTTATGAATTTTTCCCAAGTCTCCACAATCAAACCTCAAATTAATCTATAGCATAAAATTTTCAAAAGATGCATTGTGTTTCTAGGTAAAAAAAAATTTTATAATTTTTTTTTCACTTAAAGAAAACATAACAAAACAAAGAAAACTGAAAGAAATAATACAAAGTAAATGGTTCCCTCCCCCACACTTAAAACACACATTGTCCTCAATGAAAGAACATAAATATAAAATAAGAGTGAGAGAAAGGAAAGAACTCACCCGAATAGTCAAGGTGGATAGGTGATCACATAAGCAGCCTTTCCCAAAGAGATGTCTTCTGCAGGTTCCTCTTCCAAAGTGGGGATGTCATAAAGTAACTTTGGGTAGCATCCATTGATCTTGAAATATTTATTAGTTCCTTCGCCTTTTATTCCAGGATCAAAGAAGAATCTTCGATAAATAAATGTGTCGAATGGGCACGTGAACGTGATATCCTTTTCCACAAAATCAAAGATCAAAGGATTAAGGGGTTGCCTCACTGCTTTTCTTCCATCTTCCATCGAGGTCCATCCAATTCCCTTCTTATGTTTCTTCAAAACCTGCAAAAGCTTATTTTCTTGATCAAAATCAAGGTTAGAAGAAATTATAACAGGTAGCTTTTCATTCCCCTATAAATACGCATATTTTAGATTATTATGATGTGGTTTAAGCTTTAAGGAATGAGGTTGTTCAATGGAAGGCATGGTCGGGGCAGCCGGAATATCAAGAGCTTCAGTTGCATAAACGACATCATGAAAAGCATCACTCTGCAAGGCAGCATTAATCTCAGCACAAACAGAGCAAACGTTAGTGTCAGTACATAAATCGCAAGAGTAAGTATCATCATAATCTAATAAAGATGGAAAATCAGATAACAACTCAGGATAAGTATCATCAACTAAATTAGACAATAATTCTTTTGGATTCACTATTGTTTAGGCGGGTAGTTGGTTTGATTTTTGAGCTTGCTGCATGGCATTCACTAAAGTGACAAGCTGTCCAATCTGTGACTGCAAAGCCTGAATACTAGAATCGGTTCGTTGCTGAAATTGTACATCATTTATAGCCATTTGCTTGACAAGGTCCTTTAGTGAAGGTTCGGTAGGTGTAGAGCACGCAATCTGGAATTCCTTCAGATTCTTATTCGGATCCTTATCTGCAATACCATTAAACCTTGGCAACAAGTGTATTAAACCAGAATTCCATTCGAAAGGAACAACAGCATCAGTATATTCAATACTTAAATCATTGTAATGAACATCAAGAGCAGCAAGCTCTCTTAATGTTCTTTGTTCAGCCATGTTATCAAAAGGGAGAAAAAAAGTTAACAAAGAATGAGAAAGCACAAAACCAATTCAGCAATTCAACAAATGCAGAAATACCAACAATGTCCCTATTGAGAAAAAGAGTGGAAAAATAGGAAAGTGGTTAAAATAAAATCTAAAAATTATTAAAATATGACTAAAAATCAAATCAAATCAGAATAAATATCTACAAAAAATTTTGGATTTTTTTGAAAATATGAAAATGACAAATAAATAAAATAAAATAGGAAAATAAGGAATTTACGATTTTCAGGGTCAAGATCTTTTAGAATTTTATTCTAAATGAGTATTGTTCAACGATTTTTTTTTTTCTGATTTTCTGAAGAAAAAAATCAGAGCAAATCGAAACAGTAGCTTTCAAACGTACCTGTTAGGCTGAAACGATTACCCCTGCACTGCAACCCTGAAAATCAACAAGCAAAAAAAAAACAAAACAAAATGTGAAGACATAGCTTCTCAATGGTTTTGTTGAAGACAACAATGCTCATTCAAAGATTTTATATACAAAAGGAAGTGGATCAAAGACGTCAAAGCAAGAATAAGTTTCATATTAATTCAAGTCTTGAAGATTTTTCATAGATTGAGGAAAGGCATAACTTTCAACCGTTATATAGTCTATACAAGTGTTCAAACTCGTATTCATATTTTTCATACTCATTAAAATAAATTTTGTGCATTTAAAAATCATTTCAATTCATTTTTAAAGTATTTTTGCAATTCTGGAACAGAGTAATCGGTTACTCTATTTGAGGTAATCGATTACCCTGTAGTAATTTTGAACATTTTTTAACGTTGCAAGGAAGTAACCGATTACTCACTTTTGAGTAACCGATTACTACTGACACAGTGAGCCAAAAATTGCATCTCTTGGCAGAATTTTTTTAAACTTTCTTCAAACGAACCTTAGCATCTCTTCATGTTTTATACCCTTTTGTAAAGGTGTTTAGAGGCTATATAAACCTCATAAACTCAATTTTTAAAACCACCTTCTTGCAAACAATTTTCAAACATTTTCATTATCATTAAACTTTCAAATTTCTCAAGTGTTAAAATCAGAATTTTCAAAGAGTGAAACTTGTGCATTTAAACTTTCATCCAAATCATTTTAGTTTCATTCTTTCATCCAAGAACACTTGTATATTCGGTGTAAGAATTGTTTGTTCAAGAAGAATATCAATCTTTAAGATTGATAATTGAAAATCATTTTCATCACTTACTCAAAATAATTCAGAATTACTCATTAAGTCACATCTTATTTTTAGGATTGTTAAGAATAAGATTGTGGAGTTGTAATCCTTGTTGTCCAGGATTATTGGAAGCAAGAGAGTGATTAAGGGAGGATTGTTCTCTTAATTCACTTGTTGTAAAATCCAAGAGGATTGTTCTTGGTGTACTTGTTAGAGTCTGTATAGAAAGGCTAGGATAGTCTTGTCTTAGGATCTAACATTATTAAAAATCTCTTTCAAGTTGAAAGGGGACTGGAGCACTCTCGGACTGTGAGGGGAACCAGAATATATCGCCGTGTCATTTACTTTCTGTAATTTACCGCATTTCATCACTTAGTAACTTTAGGAAAGTAAAAATCAAAATCGTTGAAAAAACCGAGAAAAATTTCTAAGAACCTCATTCACCCCCCCCCCCCCACACACACACACTTAGGTGCATTCCTAACTTACAATTGGCATCGGAGCAGGTTATAGGTAACATGTTCCTTCAAGATCCAGTATGGCTTCCACAAGCGCAAATCTGATTTTTAAAGATGGCGGTAGTAGCAACAAGCCCCCTCAATTTTCTGGAGAATATTTTGACTTTTGGAAAATCAGAATGAGAGCACACTTAGAAGCACAAGGAGATGGAATATGGGAAACTATTGAAAATGGTCAACATCAACCAATGAGTGTAGTAAACGATGTTGCAACTCGAAAGGTTAAAAATGCTTATAATGAAGATGATAGAAAGAAAGTGCTCGATGAAAAGAAAGCTATTAACATTTTACATAGTGCTTTTTTAAGTATGGATGAATTTTTCTGCGTTTCACAATGTAAATCCGCAAAAGAAATTTGGGACACTTTAGTGGAAACTCATGAAGGAACCACTGAAGTTAAAAGGTCTAGATTGAATACATTAAGTTAAGAATATGAGATGTTCCGAAGGCAGCCCGGAGAATCCATCGTTGCCTTACAGAAAAGATTCGTTCATTTGACTAATCACTTAATGGCACTTGGTAAGACATTTTATAATGATGAATTAAAACTCAAAGTTCTTAGATCCTTGGCTAGAGAATCGCAACTAAAAGTTACGACAATATCGGAAAAGAAAAGTCTTTCTACAATGACTTCTGCATCACTATTTGGAAAACTCCAAGAACATGAATTAGAACTTGGACGACTTGAAAAACACGAACATCAAGAAAAGAAATCCAAGGGTATTCCATTAAAAGTAGATTTAAAAGATAATCAAAATGATGATTCACCAGAGGAAAACAAAAATTTCATGCTCCTTGTAAAAAGACTCGGTAAATTTTTTGGTAATAATGACAAGTCCTTTTATTATGCTAAAAGAAAGAAACACTTCAAGAAAAAGGAGGCATCCACTTCAACACAAGATGTTACATGTTACGAATGTGGAAAACAAGGTCACATAAAGCCCGATTGTCCAAAAATCGCAAAGAAAAGAGGATTCAAAGGCAAGAACGAAACAAAAAATAAAAAGGCATATATTGCATGGGACGACAATGATATAAGTTCATCATCCGATTTGGAGAGTGACGAGAGCGCAAATTTGGCACTAATGGCTACACACAACTCCGATGGTGAAAATGATGAGGTTAGTAATGAATTTTCTCTTTATGATAATGATGCACAAGAAGCCATAAATGAACTCTTAAATGAATGTAAGATTTTGTATAAAACAATATCTTCACAAAAGAAACAAATTACTCTTTAGAAGAAAAAGTTGATGTTATGGAAAAAGAAGCAAAAGATGAGAAACAAAAGAAAATTAGTGAAGAAAAACAAGAGTTGGTATGTAAAAATTGTGAATCACTTTCTTTCCAAATTGTTCAATTAAAAAGAGTCCTTGAAAGATATGAGAAAGGACAAATTGGATTAGAAGCGATCCTTAGTCAACAAAGATATTCAAATGATAAAAGTGGACTTGGTTACTCAAAGTTTTCTAAACCAAGTTCTAGTAAAACAATCTTTGTTAAGGCTAGTGACCAAACTTCCAAAGAGAAAGTGAAAAAACCTAGGAATGTGCATCCTTATCCTAAAAATAAAAGATTTGTGAAAAAGAAATCTTATGTTCCTAGATATAAAAGCAATTTTGTCCCTACTTGTTTTTATTGTGGTATTGTTGGCCATACACCTAATGCTTGCTATGTTAGAAACTTTAGTGTTGCAAGTGGGCATTATGTGTAGGTAAAGAAAGGTACTAATTATGAAGGACCCAAGGAAATTTGGGTACCTAAAAAAAGGTAATTTGTTTTGTAGGTTTGCTTGAAGACCACTTCAAATCTATGCTATCTTGATAGTGGTTGTTCGAAGCATATGACCGGAGATATAGACAAATTTTCAAATCTAGTGCTTAAGGCCAATGGTTATGTTACTTATGGAGATAATAATAAAGGAAAGATTATTTGCATAGGCAAAGTTGGAGCACCACCTTTCACATCCATTGAAGATGTACTTTATGTTGAAGGACTAAAGCACAATCTTCTTAGCATAAGCCAACTTTGTGACAAAGGATTCAAGATCAAGTTCACCAAGGATGAATGCTTGATAGAAGACGAAGTCACCAATGAGGTAAAACTTAAAGGTAAAAGGATCAATAATATATTTATGATTTCCCTTGATGACTTGTCTTTGAAGGTAAAATGTCTTATGGTGAACAACAATGATTCATGGCTATGGCACAGAAGGATTGCTCGCATTCATATGGAACATTTGAATAAACTAGTCAAGCATGAGTTAGCCATTGGATTGCCAATGATAAAAATTTTCAAAGATAAGTTGTGTGATGCATGTTAAAAGGGGAAACAAACTAAATCAACTTTCAAATCTAAGAATGTAGTGTCCACTTCAAGGCCACTACAATTGTTGCATATGGACTTATTTGGTCCATCAAGAACTAGAAGCTTCGGAGGTAATGTATATGATTTAGTTATTGTTGCGATTTCTCTAGATATACTTGGACATTCTTTTTAGTGCAGAAAAGTGATGCATTCAAGGCGTTCAAGAAATATGCGAAGCAAATCCAAAATGAGAAGTCACTATCAATTGCCTCCATAAGAAGCAATCATGGTGGAGACTTCCAAAATGCTCCTTTCGAAGAATTTTGCAAAGAACATGGAATCTCTCACAACTTCTCGGCACAAAGGACTCCTCAACAAAATGGTGCTGTAGAAGGAAAGAATAGGTCATTAGCGACTCAAATCTTCCAAAATATTTTTAGGCGGATGTGGTAAGCATGGCATGTTTTGTAAGTAATAGAGTAAATATAAGACCTATCCTTAAGAAGACCCCTTATGAACTTTTCAAAGGGAGGAAACCAAACATTGCTTACTTTCACATATTTGGATGCAAGTGTTTTGTCTTGAACAATGACAAAGACAATCTTGGTAAGTTCGATGAAAAATCGGATGAAGTATATTTCTTAGCTATTCACTTTCAAGTAAGGCATATAGAATTTATAATAAAAGAACTTTAACTATTGAAGAATCTATGCATGTTAAGTTTTATGAATCTAACCCCTCCAAGGAAGATATTGTTATTTGTGATGATGATGATGATTTCATAGAAGCTCCTCAAGAAGACTCCTCCAAAGTCAACAATGAGAATCAAGTAGATAATCAAGAAGAATCGATTCAACAAGAGTCTATTGTCAATGATCTACCAAAGGAATGGAGGACACATAGAGATCATCCTATTGACAAGATCAAGGAGTATCTACTCGTTTAAATCTAAAAGATGCTTTTCTCAATATGGCATTTGTTTCTCAAATAGAACCTTCTAAAGTACAAGATGCCTTAGATGATGATCAATGGATTCTAGCCATGCAAGAAGAACTAAATCAGTTCGAAAGAAATCAGGTATTGGGTTTAGTTCCAAGACCAAAAGGTAAGCATATTATTGGCACTAAATGGATATTTAAAACTAAAGCTAGATGAAAATGGTATCATTATAAGGAACA
Source organism: Lathyrus tuberosus (assembly GCA_022829125.1). Classification (NCBI taxonomy): domain Eukaryota; kingdom Viridiplantae; phylum Streptophyta; class Magnoliopsida; order Fabales; family Fabaceae; genus Lathyrus; species Lathyrus tuberosus. The sequence continues at coordinate 1,538,670 of JALAZF010000523.1, read as the reverse complement.
AAGCAAGATTAGTAGCCCAAGCCTATAATCAACGGGAAGGTATGGATTCTAAGGAAACATTTACACCAATTGCTAGACTAGAAGCAATTAGATTATTGTTAGCATATGCTTGTTCTTTGAATTTTCAGTTGTATCAGATGGACATTAAAAGCGCATTCCTAAATGGATACATACTTGAAGAAGTTAATGTAAGTCAACCTCCAGGATTTGAAGATTTCAAACATCCTAATCATGTTTACAAACTCAAAAAGACCTTGTATGGATTGAAGCAAGCACCAAGCGCGTGGTATAATAGGTTAAGTAATTTTCTTTGCGAACACGGTTTCGAAAAAGGTAAAGTTGATACTACTTTGTTTATCAAAAGAATTAACCATCATACTATCTTAGTACAAATCTATGTAGATGACATCATATTTGGATCCACAAATGAATCCTTATGTGAAGAATTCTCAACAATCAAGCAAGGAGAATTTGAAATGTCCATGATGGGTAAGTTGAACTACTTCCTTGCATATCAAACAAACAAAGAATGGGATATTCATCAATCAGTCTAAATATTGCAAAGAACTTCTCAAAAGATTTGACATGGATACTTGCAAAGAGATAGCAACTCCAATTGGATCCGACACATATCTTGATCATGACGAATTCGGAATTCCAATTGATATCACTCAATATCGAGGTATGATCGGCTCTTTATTATATATAACCGCTAGTCGACCTGATATTATGTTTAGTGTATGTTTATGTGCACGATTTCAAGCTTGTCCGAAGGAATCTCATCTCACAGCGGTGAAAAGAATATTAAAGTATCTTAAAGGAACATCTAATGTCAGTCTATGGTACCCTAAAGGTAGTATATGAAGTCTTGTTGGTTTCTCTGATGCAGATTATGCAGGATGTAAGACGGACAGGAAAAACACAAGTGGAACTTGTCATGTTTTTGGAAATGCCTTAGTCTCTTGGTCATGCAAAAAGCAAGCAAGTGTGGCTCTTAGTATTGCAGAAGCAGAATATATTGCCGCCGGGAGCTGTTGTTCGCAAATACTTTGGTTGAAGCAATAACTTCATGACTATGGTGTAAATCTAGGATGCATATCTCTCAAATGCGACAACACTAGTTCAATCAACATATCAAAGAATCTAATCATACATTCAAGGACCAAGCACATCAATATCAGACATCACTTTCTAAGAGATCACGTTCTAAAAGGTGACATTGAGATTACTTTTATCGATACTCAAAATCAACTGGCGGACATCTTCACAAAACCACTTCCTCGGGACGCATTTTTTAAGATTCGAAGAGAACTTGGCGTTTTGGATGAAGGTGACATTTAAATCTTCAATATTTATTCATTATATGGTATAATGAAGCCAAGGAACACAATATTCTTAACTTTGTATGTTTTTCATTTTTTATTAAAAATGTGAATTTTATGCAAAAATGACATACTTTCATTTTTCATGCTCATAAAATTATTTTTATGAATTTTTTGGATTATCACAGGTTGTATTATATTGTGTTAGAGCATGTCAATATTTAATATTATTAAAAAATTCTGCTTGTTAACCTAGGGAAAGCTGCTGTTTTTTCTTTCAAGTAATCGATTAGCACCATGAGGGTAATCGATTACCCAATTGGATTTTTTTTTCTCGTTTTACACTAAGTAACCGATTACCCTATATACGGTAATCGATTACCACTGCTATTTCTGCATTTTTTTAAAATCAGAATCGTAAGGGTGCTTTTAAAACCCACTCTCATATCTTTGACTCATTTTATAAGCACTTATTTTCTGAACTTAATTTAACATTGGTCTCATCACTCTTCCACTCTCATTTATTCCACTATTCCAACTTCTCTTCCACATCCCATTTAATTTTTATTCAACCCCAACATTAAAACCCACTATCTCATTCACTCAATATAATCCCTCAACATCTCTCTTAAAAACACTCACACACCAAATCCGAAAATCCCTTTCAAAAACCCTAAAACCCTCTCAAATCCTCCATTGCTCCAAAACCTCAGAACAAGGGAAAGAACAAGTTTGGTGAAGGTAGCTCGAATCTGGTAGAAGAAGAACAAATGCAAACTGTCAAAGCTAGGAGACTCACCTTCAACATCAAAACTCGGACTCTCATGCCGGTAAAATATGTTAACCTTCAAGCTTTTCCAAATCACAGCTTTACCTTTCCTATTTTGTTGAAAGATACTAGGGTTGATAAGTTAGTGTCTGAAGTAGGCTATTATTATCCTAATCTTGTAAGAGATTTTTACTCTAATATCGATATTGGAACTGATATTTTGGGGATTTAGTTTTGGAAACTAAAGTTAAGAACGTTGATATCTGTATGGATTTGAAACAATTAGGAACATGTTTAGGGGTTCCTTCTGAGGGTGAACAAATTTGCCATGGTGTTGAACCAGATAATGAAGATTGGAAGAATTACAACAGTATGGAATATTTTATTGAGATTTCAAGGGGAACTCAAGCTGACCTTATGAGTCGTCAGAATCTTGATTCCTCTCGGGTTGTGAAGTATGTGAATCATTTGACTGTTAGTGACCGTATGCTTCATTACGTCCTTTGCTATGTTTTAGTTCCAAAGCATTCCAATCACGCACAAGTCAGTGAAATTAAGCTGCAGCTTATTAGAGCTATGAAAATGAATATTAAGATCAATTAGACTTATGTCATTTTGCACCACATGAAGCACCAATTGACTCTTCGTGGTGGACCTCCTTATGTAAGGTTTGTTTCAAATATTTTGGAATATAATGAAGTGATGTTGCAAAGAGAGCCACAAACGGTCATGACAGCAAGAAATTGTGAAATCAATACCGTTATGACAACAAAAAAATACCGGTATCATCATTGGTCCCAATGGAGTTTTTCGGTATAAAGATTCTATTTCAACCTCCACTCCTCAACAAATTCCGGAAGGTGAAATTGCTAATACAATGCTTTACTCTAAGATGTGTTCCATTGAGTCAACCATGAACTGTAACCATCAGGAAACCAAACGTGGTATAAACTCTCTTAGGAAGCTTTTCATGTCTATGAACCGTTCCCGTGAGCCTATGGAAGAGAGTGAGGATGAAGGTGACAATGATGAAGGTGAAGAAGAAGAGTATGAGGAAATGTCAGAAACTGACTAAGTTATGCATCTAGTCTTAGTTTTATGTTATGTTATTTTAATTATGGTGTAATTTCAATTTCTAGTTCTTAAGACTTTGTTATGTTTAGGCACTCTAAGTTTTTACATTATGTTTCGTACTATCTTATGTTCTAAGTTGTTGATCAAACCAAGTTATAATATATTGTGTGTTTTGTGTTAAAATCTTGTGTTTTGTTCCTCTTGGTTCTATTGTATATGTTCTATATTTTTCATATTACTCATGTTCATACAACTTAAATTATTATGTTAAAAAGTTTTTTCCCTTCCTTTTTGGTAATAACAAAGGGGGGGAAGAATGGTACTATGTTGTATGGTTTCTCTAACAAAATTTGCAGATTTTGAAAAGCTCTCTAAGAATCATGGATTAAGAGGGAGCAATATCCAAGGTTGAGTATGCTTTGTTTAGAGAAACAAGATTGGATCGTATTTTCAAGAATTGGGTTGTCATCATCAAAAAAGGGGAGAATGTGAAGACATAGCTTCTTAATGGTTTTGATGAAGACAACAATGCTCATTCAAAGATTTTATGTAAAAAAGGAAATGGATCAAAGACGTCAAAGCAAGAACAAGTTTCATATTAATTCAAGTCTTGAAGATTTTTCATAGATTTTTCATGGATCAACCGTTATATAGTCTATACAAGTGTTCAAACTCATATTCATATTTTTCATACTCATTAAAATAAATTTTGTGCATTTAAAAATCATTTCAATTCATTTATTAAAGTATTTTTACAATTATGGAACAGAGTAATCGGTTACTCTATTTGAGGTAATTGATTACCCTGTAGTAATTTTGAACATTTTTTAACGTTGCAAGGAAGTAACCGATTACTCACTTTTGAGTAACTGATTACTACTGACACAGTGAGCCAAAAATTGCATCTCTTGGCAAAAAAAATTCAAACTTTCTTCAAACGAACCTTGGCATCTCTTCATGTTTTATACCCTTTTGTAAAGCTGTTTAGAGGCTATATAAACCTCATAAACTCAATTTTTAAAACCACCTTCTTGAAAACAATTTTCAAACATTTTCATTATCATTAAACTTTCAAATTTCTCAAGTGTTAAAATCAGAATTTTCAAAGAGTGAAACTTGTGCATTTAAACTTTCATCCAAATCATTTTAGTTTCATTCTTTTATCCAAGAACACTAATATATTCTGTGTAAGCGTTGTTTGTTCAAGAAGAAGATCAATCTTTAAGCTTGATAATTGAAGATCATTTTCATCACTTACTCAAAAAAATTCAGAATTACTCAGTAAGTCACATCTTATTTTTAGGATTGTTAAGAATAAGATTATGGAGTTGTAATCCTTGCTGTCCAGGATTGTTGGAAGCAAGAGAGTGATTAAGGGAGGATTTTTATATTAATTCACTTGTTGTAAAATCCAAGAGGATTGTTCTTGGTGTACTTGTTAGAGTCTGTATAGAAAGGCTAGGATAGTCTTGTCGTAGGATCTAACATTATTAAAAATCTCTTTCATGTTGAAAGGGGACTGGAGTACTCTCGGACTGTGAGAGGAACCAGGATATATCGTCGTGTCATTTACTTTCCGCACTTTACCACATTTCATCACTTAGTAACTTTAGGAAAGTAAAAATCAAAATCGTCGAAAAAACCGAGAAAAATTTCTAAGAACCTAATTCACCCCACTCATAGGTACACTCCCCTGACCGTTTCCAGGGAAAAGATCTTGTCCAAAAGTGCCAATTCGGAGTTCAAACAGGTTGGGGTCCGCTTCCCCAAACAGCTTCCGAACAGACCAAACGTGGACAAATCAAAATACTGCCGTTTCCACAAAAGTCACGGCCATACCACAGAGGACTGCATCCATCTAAAGGATGTCGTTGAAATACTGATCAGGGACAGCCACCTGAAGTAGTTCGCGGCAAAGAAGGACACTCCTCGGCAGGATGCCCAGGAGTCCAAGAAGGTCGAGGAGGAGGTACCCTCCTCGGAAGACACCAACATACAGGTTGCTATGTCCATATCGTGACCCGAGGACTTTAACATCCCTGACGGGTTCAGCGCCCCTGCATATTTCGTAGCGCACAGCCCGTGGGAGACTTTCCCCTCCGCCATGGTCATCTCTGGCGGGGGTTTCAACAAAGTCACTGTGGGGTCCGTGAAACGGAAGTTCGAACACCTGATCAACACCAGCTCGAACAAAGTGACCACGCTTGATCAGGCCCCAAAGGGTTCCATCCCCATATCCTTCTACAGGGAGGAACCCCTCGGCGACTCCCCGAACTCAAGCATACCGTTGCTCATCAGGGCCCAAATGGAAAACTTCGACGTTCGCCGAATCCTAGTCGACCAGGGCAGCTCAGTCGACATCATGTACTCCCAGTTGTTCTCAACGCTTCAGCTGGACGAATCGCACCTTACCCCGTAGGGTCTGATTTACAGGGATTCAACGGGTCTGTGACCAAGCCGTGGGGTTACGTCGAGCTGATCATGACCTTCGGATCAACTGAAACGGCCAGATCCATCAAGGTGCAATTTCTAGTAATCGACTGCCCGTCACTTTACTAATGCATTGTCGGAAGGCCAACTCTAGCCGAGTTGGTAGCAGTGCCCTCGACCGGTCACCTGAAGATGAAGTATTACACTTTGAAAGGGATGGTCGCCACCCTCCACTGTGATATAGAAGCTGCCTGAAGGTGTTTCAAAGCAGCTACAAAGGGACTCAATGCCACTGCGCCCAAGCCTAAAGCGTCGAGCAAGCCAGCACTGCCAAGAAGCTCCGAGGAGGCCAAGCCCCTGCCCCAGGTCGACTCTATCGACCTCGACAGTCGCTTCCCCGAGGACCAACAGGAGGAACGAGCAGCTTCAGCCAGCCCGTCCACGTCATCCAGCAGCAACTCCCATCCGATGCACCCAATCCCAGATGGCAACTTCGAGGTAGTTCTGTTCGGCGAAGACCCCCAACGGGGACTGAAGATCGGAGCTGACCTGCCTGACATCGCGAGGAAGCAGCTCAAAGCATGCCTCAGAGAGAATGCTGACCTCTACGCGTGGAGCGCCGCAGAAATTCCTGGTTTGGATCCATCCGTCGCTTATCACCAGCTGACCATCGACCCAGCCGTCAAGGCTGTAGTACAACGTAGGAGGAAGCAGTCTCCAGAGAAAACGGAGGCCGCTGAAAAAGCTGTAAAGGACCTCCTCGAGGCCAAATTTATTTCGGAAGCCAAGTACACAACTTGGTTGTCCAACGTTGTATTAGTTAAAAAATCTAATGGAAAATGGCGCATGTGCATTGATTATACCGATCTCAATAAGGCATGCCCGAAGGATGCCTACCCCCTCCCCAATATTGATAAACTTGTTGATAATTCTGCTGGTTTTAAACTTTTATCGTTCATGGACGCCTACTCGGGCTACAATCAAATCCCAATGGCAATGTCCGACAAAAAATACACGGCCTTCATGACCGAATCGGGCAACTATTACTACAACGTAATGTACTTCGGCCTGAAGAACGCCGGAGCAACGTACCAACGAATGATGAACAAACTGTTTCGGGGAGAAATATGCGACATGCTCGAAGTCTACATGGACGACATGATCGTAAAATCTCACGAGGAAACCGATCATACCGCCCACTTGAGAAAGGTCTTCGAACAGGCCAGGAAATACAAAATGCGTTTTAATCCGGAGAAATGCACGTTCGGCGTCCGGGCAGGCAAATTCCTCGGCTTCTACTTAACAGAACGAGGAATCGAGGTCAATCCCGACAAATGTCGAGCGTTTTCCGAGTTTCCTACGCCCAAGTCCAAAAAATCCATCCAATCCCTCAACGGAATGCTCGCGTCACTATCTCGTTTCGTGGCCAAGTCCGTCCAGCACGCCCTACCATTCTTCAAACTCCTCCGCAAAGAGCAATGTTCGAATTGACCGAGGAGTGTGACGATGCCCCTCTCCATCTAAAACGGGCACTCTCAGAGCCCTCGGTCCTCTCTCGACCAGACAACGGCGAAACATTGTACATATACCTGGCCGTAGCAACTGAAGCAGTGAGTGCCACTCTCATTCGCGAGACGCCTGACGAGCAGAGGCCCATCTATTTCATGAGCAAAGCGCTGCAAGGACCAGAGTTAAGATACCAACAGATAGAGAAGGGGGCGCTGGCCCTCATTAATGCATCCAGGAGGTTAAGACACTACTTCCTGGCTCACACGATCGGGGTTCGAACAGATCAGCCCATAAAGAAGCTGCTCGGACGACCAGATATGGCCGTCCGAATGCTCAAATGGTCGCTGGAACTGTCTGAATTCGACATCCAATACGAAGGCAAAAAATCCCTCAAGGCCCAAGCTCTGGCCGACTTCGTCACGGAGATGACGTTCGCAGACTCCCCCACGAGCGAATCACGCAAATGGACCATCTTTGTCGACGGCATCTCAAGCTCTACAGGAAGCGGCGCGAGCATCATACTGGAGAGCGATGAAGGAATTATCGTCGAGGTATCACTCACACTGTCTTTCCCAACCTCCAATAACCAGGCAAAATACGAAGCCTTCCTCACTGGGTTACGCCTTGCCGAGGACCTGGGCGCACAAGAAGTCGTTATTTGCTCGGATTCGCAACTCGTGGCCCTCTAGGTCCGGGGTGAATACCAAGCCAAAAATGATAACCTGACTGAATACTTGGCCCTGGTAAAGAAGGAAATGGCGAGATTCGCAACAGTGGAAGTGAAACATGTTCCCCGCGAACATAACGTGCGAGCAGACGTGCTACCCAAACTAGCCAGCACGAAGAAGAGAGGCGGAAACAAGTCCGTCATACAGGAAGTACTTCCTCGATCCAGCATCGAGAAGGCCTCCCCGACACTCGACGTGCAAGTGATCGGAGACAGCAACTGTTGGATAACCCCAGTCTACAACTATCTCGCCAAAGACGAACTCTCGTCCGACCCAAAGGAGGCCAGCATAGTCAGGGGAAGAGCCTGCTCTTATGTCTTGGTCGAAGATAAACTCTACAGACGGGGATTCTCCATCCCGCTGCTCAAATGTGTCGAGGAGGAAATGGTCACACACATTCTGCGCGAAATCCACGAAGGAATCAACGCCCAACATATGGGCGGAAGGTCCCTTGCTCGAAAGGCTCTCCGGGCAGGCTACTACTGGCCGACCATGCAAAACGACCCGAAAGAACATGTGAAGAAATGCGACAAATGCCAACGGCACGGGGACATGCACTTGGCTCCGCCTAACGAACTTAAGGCCATGTCCTCCCCGTGGCCATTCGCCTGGTGGGGCCTAGACATTCTAGGACCCTTCGTGGTAGGATCAAGTCAGAACAAATATCTCATAGTGGGCGTGGACTATTTCACCAAATGGATAGAAGCAGAAGCTCTAGCCAAAATAACTGCCCTCAACATCCTGTGTTTCTACAAATGAAACATCCTTGCACGTTTCGGTATTCCCTAAGCGATAGTGACAGACAATGGGACACAATTCAAGGACAGGAAGTTTCAGGACTTCGTCACCCAACTGGGCACAAAGTAACACTTCGCATCCGTCGAGCATCCCCAAACAAATGGGCAGGCTGAGGCAGCTAACCGAGTCATCCTTCGAGGCCTCAAGCGAAGGCTGAACGAAACAAAGAAGGCATGGATCGAGGAACTACACAGCGTGCTCTAGGCATACCGTACAACTCCACACTCAACGACCGGGGAAACACGTTTCCGCCTAGCATACGGAACTGAGGTTATGATCCCTGTCGAAGTTCACATGCCCTCTAGGCAGATAGAGTCTCCCCTAGACGAGGAGATGAACGACGAATTTTTAAGAGAAGAGCTCGACCTCGTCGAGGAAATCAGAATCGGGGCAGCCCTCCGCGAAGCCTCACTAAAACAAAAAATTACCATCAGGCACAATGCCAAGGTGATACGGCGAGAGTTCGACGTGGGAAGCCTTGTTCTAAGAAGAAACCACAAAGACTCTCGCGAAGGCAAACTAGCAGCCAACTGGGAAGGACCCTATCGCGTCCGGGCAAAAACGGAAAATGGGGCCTACTACCTAGAACATCTCATTGGGGAAGAACTTGCTCGACCATGGAACGCTAAAAAGCTAAAATAATATTACAGCTAAGTCATCGGTTCGACCCGTCGCAATGACGAACGTCAGCTACCGACCACTATGCACGTCTAGGTACAAGCGTCGCATACGATTAAAGCATAACCCCGCTCAGTAACGAGCCGGGTAATTGCTCGACAGCGATCCTTAATCGAGCATCGCCATCGTCAAAGTACCACGATTGGCAGAACCCCAGCTCGTGATGGGATGTTCCCGCCGCAAACTCAAGCCTTGAATGCGACCTGAGCTCCGCTCCCCGCCAGGAAATTCCCCGGCAGTTCGACCAGTTCCCCACACTGTCGAACACATCTATTACGAGCAATCCCCCCAAAAATATTCACACAAGTCAAATACCCCCTATCACGGGCTGACATACATTCACAGCGAGCATGAATACGATACTTAGCAAAAATAAAAGCAAATAAAATCATGCAAACAACAGAACTAAATATGTGATCATTTAACAAGTGGCCGCAAAGACCACAATTATACGTTGTTACATAAAACGGGGGCCATGCCCCCAAAAAAATAATAACTTACAATGATTCAACGGCACGCAGGCCGGACAGATTACAAAAACATCAAAATAACAAATTCCTCACTGATCAGCATGCTCGGCAGGCTCTGGCTCCTGGTCTTCTGCGGGCTAATCCTCGGGGGTACTTTCAAGAAGACCGTCAAGCACGATGATACAACCATCCTCCACATGCACCAGGTAGTGAGTACCCTCGGCAGAAATTTCTAGCCCAGGGTTCACCACCCGCAGTTGAGCCATGACGTTTCTAAAAGACTCCTCTGCTATAGCGATGCCATCATCTTCGGCCAGCAGGATACGAGCAACCAGCTCAGATCTCGTCTTCAAGGCCTTAACATCTTCCGGCTCGTCGTCACCCGGGGCATTGGCCGCCTTCAGCCGCTGGATCAACTCCTCGGCAGACTTCTTCTCCGCCGCCAGCGTCAAGTTCTCCTCCTTCAAACGAGCTGCCTCCTCCTCAGCTTTCTTCCGAGCCTCGTCGGCACCCTTAGCTTCTTCCTTGAGGGATGCCATGGCAGCACGGGCAGCAGTAAGTTCGGCCTCAGTCGCCGAATCCCCTTCGGCGTACACAGCTGCCATCTCCAACATCCTGACCAAGGCAGAAGCGTCCTGGGCCACCAACGCCCTCTTGCTCGGGTGATCCATGCTTTCCAAGTGAAGAGACTCTGCCCGAGGCACAATCAGTGAGTTCCCCTCGAAGAACTTCTGGTCATGAATGCAAGGAGGAAGCTCGAACTTCCCCTTCTCCGACGCCCGGGTAAGGTCCACAACATCATTAAACCTTTGCCGCTTGGGTCGACCAGCCAAAGGAAGGGGAGATCCCCGAGAAACAGGAGTGGGAGAAGTGGAGGGCCCCGCATCAGATTACGCCGGAGGAGGAACACAGGCACCAGCGAACCGAGATTTCGGAGGAGCTGCTCCAACTTTGTTCCTCGCCAGAGCTTTCCTCACAACCCGATCATGAGCCTGAGGCATCTCACCTGCACAAACAAAACATGAACGTGTTAGATACGAGGAAAAGAAATGGCATGAACAAAATCTAAATAGCTAAAACTATCAAGCAGCTTCTCAGCATCCGCAGAAGTTTTACACTCCAGCAGTGCCTTAACATTGATGAATCTATGCTCAACTCTCTGGCTCCCATCCTCCTCGAAGATCGAGATGCCCCTGCTCGTCCAGCACTCAGCAAGCCGGAAGGAGTTGACCCAGTTCACCAGCGCCTCATACGCCGCAGCGTCCTGCCCGAGCAGCTCGCTCGGTTGAAAGACATAATCACTAGGCTCCTTGTTGAAGTGGTCGGGTGACCAGTGGATGGGGAACTTGTAAATTCTCTGCCCAATATACTTCCCTTCCTCGTCGTGCAGCTCGTTCCCGTCCTCGTCAACCTCTATCTCCCAGACGTATGTGTTGTCCTGGGCAGCTTCGGACAAGGGTTCAACGACATAGTAACGTTCCTTGAACGTCCTTATTGATTCTGAAAAAGGCTTAAATAGCTTGCGGGGCTGCTTCAGCGAAACCCAACCATACTTCCTCCCCGACAGCTGCCGCTGAAGATGGAAGACAGTGAATAACAGAGGGAGAGTAGTCCCTAGAGCAAGATGCTCGCACACCAACTCAAATGCCCGGATAAAAGCCAGAGAGTTCGGATGCAGCTGCGTGGGGGCCAACCTCAAATGCTCGAACACTGACTGCTGGAAATCGGTGAACGGCAGCCTCAAGCCCAGCTCCTTGAAGGCATGTTCGTACATCGTAAAACGGTCCCCAAAGTTTGTGCAGACCCGCTCTTCCTCGGAGGGGAAGTGCACCCTCCACTCTCCCTCCAGCCCGACTTCAGTAAAAGCGTCCCCCCCCCCCCCCGAGGTTGGACACGTGCTCAGCAGGCTCGGCCACCTCTCATTCCTCTGCAGAATCATCAGCAACATCCTCGTCCATATCATCCCGAACCTCTTCTCCCCCGACATCACTTGGAGAGCTCGAAGCCGCCGAGCTCGAAGCCGTCGAACTACTGTCGTCCGAGGATCCGGTTTCCTCCTCAAAGGTGTCTAAAATAACTTCTCTTTCTGGCCCCGTCGCCATGTCGATCACCTGAAAAGCAGAGAAGAAAGTGAATTCGACAACAAATCAAATCCACCCTTCCACCGCCAAATCAAGTGAAAGGGTGCGCAAAGGGCTAAGGACATGGTCCCCGGCCTAAGCCCTAACATCAAATATGGAGTTGAAACCTCCCCGCGAGGAGACACTCGAAACAAATCATCTGCTAACGAGGAGCTTCCCCGCACTCATACCCAGTTTCCGTTTGAAGCTTCGTCGGAAATCGCAAAGCTTCACCGGAATCTGGGAGCGTTCTACCGAAAAATTCATCATCCGCCCAGAAGACAAAAAGTCACGACGGTTACACAAGCGTCGCCATCGCGACGATGCCGTCAACCGCCCTCCTAACCAGAACATACTACCAACTCCGATGACATGTTAGAGGGAGAAAAATGGCACAGCCACCGTCCACCACCAACAATCACCGGAGACTCACTCATTTTGTCCTCTGAAGCTAATCCTAAGCGCATGCAATCTACCATTAACAACTGACATAAGTAGAACAAGCAAAGGATCGAAACACTTACTTGTTTTGAGTAGAAGAAAGTGCTGCTCGGAAGCTTGTAACGGTAGTCGGAGAAACAGAAAATGGTGTCGGGCAAAAGCTTGAAGGAAGCGAAGAGAAATCAGACTGAAAAGTTCCAAATGGGAAGATTTTCCCCCTTTTATACAAATGGGCATGTGTAAACACGCGCTCGTAGGCCATAATGACTACCCACTAGCCATCATTGCCTATTAACTAACACACGGAGCTCGAGGCACACATGGCAACCCAGCGTTTCCGATTCTGTCTTACCATTAATCTCCCCGAACTCCGAGCAATAATGTCACGACCACGAATCTCACGAACATCTGGGGTCACGAGCACTTTGAGACAATCCTCATTGTCTTCAAACGACGACTCCATACTGGATCCCCGGATCAATGAAGTAGTCCTTAAGTCATCACTCCCATGCTCGGGAGCAACGACTTAGGGGGCTCCTGTTCTGGACTGGACCAATGGCTAGAATTGGCCCAATCCGCTTATACTCCAGAGCGGCCCAAATTGCCTAAGTCCAATCCACAGAGGGGTAAAAGTTACCTTTCTGCCCCTCCAACCGGGCAAAGAATGCAACATTCCTCCCCGGAATCACTGCCCGTCACGCACGGCTTCACCGCTCCCCGACCAGCTATGGGCAGGTGCCCGGAACCACGCTTGTGCCCGACATAACAGCTAGTTTGGGTAGTTACCACTACAACAGATAAGACCTTAGACAACGCTTTTTTTGCCCTTAGACATCGCTTTTAAGCGCTGTATAAACCTGCGCTGCTATAGGTTTAGACAGCGTTTTGGTTAATACCAAAAGCGCTGTCTAAAGGTGGGTATATTTAATGAAAAGCGCTGTCTATGGTACCTTTATATAAAATTTTTCGTATACCTTAGACAGCGCTTTTGGTGAAAGTGCTATCTAAGCCCTACCTTGTTTGACTTTTTTTGGTATACCTTAGACAGCGCTTTCACCCAAAGCGTTGTCTAAGGTATACCTTAGACAGCGCTTTTGGTAAAAGCGCTGTCTAAGGTATACGAAAAATTTTATATAAATTTTTTAAAACCTCAATTTTTACCAGGTTTTTTCAACCAGAATTTGACCTGTTTTTTCAACCTGTTTTTGACCTGTTCAGAAAAATACCACAATTTGGAGATTCAAATCAATCCAATTTATCCTATTTAAATGTACCAATTTACACCCAAATTATATATCCAAAACAATTGGCAATTCAAACCAATATATATATTTAAAATTACAAACCAAAATTATATACTAGTACAAATGCACATATCACTTATACTAGTACTTTTGCATCCAACCAAAGGTATGCTTCAAATCTACATTATAGGTCCTGAAAACACAAAGATTGTAATTCAATTAAAAGAATACATAAACAAAGTTACACATATTTAAATTCTCATCAATTAAAGTAAGAGTACAATATTATACCTTGTAAAATTCCGAGCTCCATAATGAATTGACACCAATCCTCTTTAATTTCATCCAATTGAGAAATTGAGTAATGAGCACACTTGCATTCTTCAAAGTACTACATAATAATATAACATAGTTTGATTTAGTTTTAACTATTTCATTAGACATGAGAGATATGTGTTAATATTAAAATAACTCATAAGTTAGAAATACATACATCGGATGGAATCTCTATTCGATCCAACAAAAGAGTGTCTCTCATAAACCTCAACATGAAATAGCCGCAATCTATTTGATTGCGTTGCCGAGGACACTACAAATGAAAAGAAAATATGGATAAATCCTAAGTTTTATCAAGTAGCATCACAAATATAATAACACATGTGATAATTAATATACCTTCACTGTATTCCATGTAATAATGGGGTTGACTCTCCGCTGTGGTAGATGGCTAGCTCGTAGTGCTAGGAAAGCTTGTATAGCGCTAATAAAATATAAGTGAATATTTAGAAAAATTCACATAAATAAATAAACAAACAAATAAATATACACATTCATATTTAGAACAATCTCACTTACGTGTCAATACACTTCTTCAAATCCGGGTATGTTGTCCAATCATTTCCTAATGAATCCAGATAATACACCATTGCTCTGCTAGGATTAATTGCGACCAACAACCAATGTCCACTGTAAGATTAAACAAGTGTTAGATGGAAACTTTCTACACGACGTCAAAATACAAAAAAAACTATAATAGATGAATTTAGAATGAAAATCTAACCCAGTATTAAACGGTAAAAAGAACAACTTTTTTGTTTCTTGGTTGTCCATAAAGACGTCGCGTATATACGCCAGGACCTCATCTGGTTTATTGATTATTAAGGTTAAGTTGACAGACGCCGGGCATAGGAATGCAAATCTTTGCTGCAATCCGTGTGGGCGCATAACTCTGTCATACAGAAACCTTAAATAAAAACATCATTAACATTAGACTATTCATTTGAAACATAAAGTAAATAAGTTGTTCAATTAATATACCAAAGTAGATCGGATATATACCTCACGTATGTATTGACAACAGTGCCGCCCAATTCTTCATGATTGAAAACTTGCTCGAAGTCTTCATTACTAATAATTTGGTCATGTTCAAAGCCATAGATACCTTTCTCCATATGTATAAGACGAACACCTCCGGTGATAATATCTGTCACTTGTAGATACGTCTGGAGGCACGACCTAAACTTGGAGATAGGTTGTTTTCTACCCCTGCTCTTCTTAGCACCAACATTTTTTTGCATTGAAATGTTGCTAATCTGTTTACCAGGCAGCTATATATCATATAATTTGTTAGATGAAGTATAAGATATCCAATTTAACATTTTCTATGCATAAATATCATATAATTGTGATGTACCTGTTTTTTTGAAACAACAGACTCGGTATGCTCCGGAATCCGCTTATCCTTTGTTTTGGATTTTGTTGGAGTCTAAATAACATTACCATGTAAAAAATGAAAATAAAATGCTCGTAAAATATTTGAATCTACACATTAAGGTTAACAAAGGTTTATAACGGTTTTAAGCATACCTCATATCCTACGAGTATGAGGTTTGACGGCCATGCAACATACGACCCTATAGCATCTCGCACCAATGTTACATCCGAATCATCGTCAGGATAGGGTAATGGTGCTTCCTCCTCTATAGCAATATCAACTGATACTTTCAAACTTCCAGTAGGGAGGGATTTATTGTGAAGTAATTGTACCCCATTGTTATACACTTTTCCCTTTGCAACATTCCGATAAGTTGGTGAAGATAAGAAGAGTTGACATTGGGAAACGCCCTAAAACCAAAAATAAATATGCCATTGTTAATGTGTATATATGTCATTTAAATAATTTAAGCTACTAATTTAATTTCATAAATATATATATGAATACCTCTGGAATAATCGGATGAAAGCTGCAGTTGATACTATCTTTCTCCGATCCATCTCTAACACATGAAGCGTTATCCCTTTCTTTTTCCTTTCGTAATTCCCGAACCTCAGCTTCTAGTGCTTCCAATTTAGCTTGAAGTTCTGCATTACTAGCAACCTTTCCCTTTTTAATATTCAAGGAGGTCGGGGTGATCCCAAATGCCTTACCCCTCACCCGACCAGAATACTCAGGGACATCTAATGCCCGACTAAGTATACTCCTGGTATCGTCTGGAGATACAGACTGAGATAACGCCTCCTGAAAATTAGATGAATATCGAATATTTGTCAAATATTTGTTAATAAAGTTTTGATTTAATTAAAGAAATATTGTTATACTTACACATTTCTCAAATACTTGTAGAACCTCTACTGCAACAACTCCAGACTTGCCCACACGGGCTTCCTTCCACAAGACATGTGCAGGAAGAGATGTTTCAGAGCTATTCGCCTGTTGTAACTACATATAAAGCCAAATAATATGATCAACTATAACTCATGATGAACAATTATTATAGCATTGCAATATATTGATACTTACCAAAGATTGCTCCAAACGTCCATATCCAACACGTCATTTCCTGTATTTATACTTGGGAGCTGATGCTCTTTTCCGATTAATTGCACTTAATCGCGTAAATTCTGGGGTTTGTCGTTTGGATTTAAACGGTACCCATTCTTGTGGTGAAATCAAACTTGCATATTTAGATGGATACTCTCCATCAACAAAGTTATCGTCAGCATCCCTAAGATAGGTGCGGTTTAAATATGTCCTAAACCCTCTTAGGAGCTTCCCTGCCAATCTCATCAAAAAAGCTTTTCTTTCTTCCTCGACGTTGAAGCACCTCTAAAAAAACCATACACATTGGTTAGTACAAATAATTTGAAGGACATAATTAGTTGGCATAATTAAAGACATAATTATGGTACCTTTATCTCATTCCAAATTTTTTCTTTGGTTTCCTTCAACTGTTTGGATCTCCAATCATCACAAGTAATAGGAACCGCATTCCTTACAAGTGCACCAATGAAACTTGTCAAAGTATGACCGTTAGGCTCAATAAGTGTATTCTGGGCGCTCCAATGCACATTATAAGTGATGCCTTGATCTCTAGCACGGATCACTCTCTTCATAATGGTTATTCCTCTTCTAATCTCTGCTTCCATAGATCTGTTACTTCCAACCTGAATATCGGGATCATAATCATGTAGGTGATCATCATCATGTGGGTGATCATTGTTAGTAGCCATCTAACCTGTAATAAATAAATCAAGGATATCAAATATAATATATAACAAATATAATAAAGAAATCAAGGATATCAAATATAACAAATATGACATAATATATAACAAATATAAGAAAGAAATCAAGTATATAACAAATTTTACCTCTTTAGCTATAATGGCTAAAGAGTTGGATATGTTTTAAAATAAAAGTTTTTTAGAAGATTTAATAAAACTAAACTAAACTATTTAGAAGATGTTTTAAACAAAACTTCATTAAACAAAACTTCATTAAACTAAACTTCATTAAACTAAACTATTTAGAAGATGTTTTAAACAAAACTTCATTAAACTAAACTAAACTAAACTAAACTAAACTAAACTAAACTAAACGATTTAACAAATATAATAAAATATGTTTTAAACAAAAATACTTGGAGTTAGCTCACTAAAACTAACCTAAACTAGCATGTTAACAATTCAAATTCCAACAACAGTCCAACTAATTTCGACCTAAACAATAACTTCATTAACAAAACTCATCAAACATACACATTCACTACAAAACTTCATTAACAAATCTTCATTAACAAAACTCATTAACAAACTCATCAAATATACTCATTCACTACAAAACTTCATTAACAAAACTTCAAACATACTCATTCACTACAAAACTTCATTAATAAAACAGTCCAACATAACTTCATTAACAAAACTCATCAAAGAGCAGAAAGAACGAAAACTCATTTTCATTAACTTCATTAACAAAACTCATTTTCATTAACTTCATTAACAAAACTTAACAAAACACAACAACGACGTACCTTTAACGACGGTAACAACGGCAATGCAAGAACGAAATGTATCAAAGAGCAGAAACGGACGGACGACGACAATGAGCAGAAACGAACGACGACGGAAATGAGCAGAAACGGACGGACGACAAGGTTTTTCGGTGAAGGTTTACGGTTGACGGTGAAGGTTTTTCGGTGAAGGGTTTTGAGCTCGGTTCGCATGCAGGGGAGAAGAAAGAGCGGAAATATGAAAATGAATACTAACTATTCATATATTTTAATTTTATTAGACCTTAGACAGCGCTTTTAATAAAAGCGCTTTCTAAGCTGGACCTTAGACAACGCTTTTAAAAGCGCTTTCAAAGGTTGGCCTTAGACAGCGCTTTTAATTTTAATTTTTTTTTATTTTTAAGACCTTAGAAAGCGCTTTTAACTAAAGCGCTGTCTAATATTTTCCATTAAATTTTTTTTTAAAATTTATAAGACCTTATAAAGCGCTTTTGACCAAAGCGCTGTCTAAGGTCTTATATTTTTTTGCGCTTTTACTTTTATAAATGGCTAGTTTCCTTGTTTTTAACTTATAGCAACGCTTTTGTATTAAAGCGCTGTCTAAGGTGCGATGTTATAACTTACTTTTGTTGTAGTGTACCTATTCCTTCGGGAAAACGGTTAGTTCGCCCCAAAAATAGGACCGTTGGCCACGCGCTGGGGGCTCTATATAAACCCTCTCGCTTGAGAGGGTCAGGTATCCAATATTCACCCTAAGAATTCATACTTTATACTTGCTCCTTTTTTCTGACCCTTTCTTACTTGAGCGTCGGAGTACCTTGCAGGTACACCCCCTCCTCTCCATACGACCAGTATCCCTGACGCACTTGGCGACCTGATTCTACAGGATCTGATCCAGCCTTCGCGATCACGAGTAGTATTGAAAAAGTAGTAAAGGGAAGCGACACTCGGATATCGTATCGCAAGGATTCTTGTATTATTTCAACCAACTAAAGAAAAGGTTTATTGGGGTTTTAAGTTTCGATTTATAAAACAAGAGAAAAAGTGATTAAAGTAAGTGATTATCAATTATAGGCTGAAAAGTTAATTTGTTGATTTAGTTCCAACCTATCAACGATTATTGTAATTCCAATCTCCAAACGGATTATCTATTCCTATTCGATTACAAACTCATTGACAAGCGGAATGTGTATTGTGTGATGTAGGTTCCTATTATCCAAATTAAGCAAACGGGATTAAGCCATCGTGAATTAAGCAAACACGATTTGTTCAATCATGATAACAAATTAAGCAAACACTAACGTGATTACGGTTAAGGATCATACAATAATTGAATTAAATCAACATACTCTATGAAAATTGGATTAAGCAAGCAAGAATCATATAATAAGATTGAAGGAAATAAAAATTGAATTGAAATTATTATAACCTCAAGGTGTCGAAACCGAATACAGCATTTCAACAATTGAAATTAGTTCTCCAAGAATTTCCCGTACAAAGCTTCCGAGAAAATTCGTGAATCGTGTGAAAAATGTGAAAAGAAGTTAATGAACAGTAGCACCGCTGCTACTGGGTATAAGTAAGCACACAAAATCTGTTTCTAACCCAAATGGGTCGAAAAGCTAAAAAACCCGGCCCAAAACTAAATATTCCTAAAGGCAGAATTCGGGTCCTGACTTCAACGAGTTATTCGAGCTTGCTACTCTCCGAATCAGCTTCTGCGTAAATCATGAAAGTTGTAGCTCTTTATCTCAGCTTTCCAACGATTGGTAGAACGCGCAAATCTGATTCTCGAAGCTCCGGTTATAATCCAAACAGGTATCAAATAACCGCAGAAGTTGAAATTAAGCTGCAAAAATAGATTAACGGCAAACAACGAGTTAATTGTAAAAACATAATAAAACACTAAAACAAACGAAACAAACTAAGGAAATTCCTAAGTACAAACATAAGAGAATGTGCATTAAAATGCACTGATCAGAGGCTCATGGGCAAAACCTATCAAAAACTCACATCATAGTGGAAACTCTCAAGAAGAAATTCTTGGGGAGAGGAGTATGCCAAATTATTAGGCCAAACCTTTATAAACCTCTAGTATATCTTTCCCTTCCCTTATATATTTACATAATAGTTATTTATTTCCGCTGCATTTCCATTTATCTGATTTTTTTATTTCCCATTGCTTTTATCTTATTTGTTTTACATATGTATTTTAAACTGTACTTTTGTTAAAGCTTTTTATTTGGAAATGGTTTTTCAAACCAACACAATTCACACGCCCCATCTTGTGTTTAAAGTCACTTGTTCAATAAATTGCACCCCTAACCACGTAAAAATCCTATTTTAAACACTAGAAGCTAAGCTACATATAATAAACAAATAAGAGGTTGATTCAGGACAATCCTCACACAGGATGCAATATATTTCCTCCGAATAAACAACGACCTTCCACTTTAATAGGGTTTCTCTATATGGGAATCTATCCTGCTGAAGCTACCAGGAAAAAATCACAACCTTAGAAGGAGCCCAACTCTCCCAAGCAAAGGACAAGGAAAAATTCACATTGACTACGAGGGCCTCATATGAAGTTCTACTTGAACTTGATAAGCATGCACCACAATGAAAAAACTATCTTTAGAATGACTCCATATCCACTTATCATTCTCCTCGTTAAACATGAAAAACTTGGAGAACTGAGAAGAACTCAGAGACTAAATGTTCTTCATGAACGAAGAAAGACCTCCCCCATTTAGATCCAAAGAAACCCTCCCCTTTTCCCACCTTTCCATCTCACCCACAGTTCCATCCTAAAATTTGGAGATGGTAAAGAGTTTCTTAAACCTAATCTTAAGATGAATACTCTATATCCAAGGGTATTCCCATAAAGAAGTTAGGAGATCTAGCATTACCTTCTTAACTAACCATACCTCAAACCAATTAGGAGGATCATCATTTTTGGATCCATGAAGGGACACAGATTTCCACCATAAGGAAATGGATAGGAACCCCAGGGACCTCCACCCTGCTCAAGGAACAAACAAATGAGGTATCATACAAAGTAGAGGGGATATCAAACAAAAAAAACCAGAAGCACCCAACAAAAGCCTCTATCTCTATTTGGATAAGAGTGTCAGATTAATCAAATGAAAATCTTTAACGCCTAAAACCTCGTTCTTCTTAGATTTACTAAAAAATATTGGAGTCCCTTTTCACACCTCCCGATAGGAACCTCCTTTGAATCCTGGCTAACTTCTTTCACATTTTCACAGGAATTTTAAGAAAAGAAAGAAATAAAATAGGAATAGAATTAAACACATAATTAAGGAGAATAAATTTTCCTCTTAAGCTAGCATACATATGATTAAAAGAATGAAGTTTCTTCTATAAAAGGTTCACTAGAAGATCCCAAGTAGTTGTCAACGACGAGTTGTCTCCTACAAGCAACCCTAAGTAACTAAAAGGAAGAAACTAAGTATTACAATGGAAAAAATCATCCGTTAACTCTAAGAAGACTGATTCACCATTAATCCCAACCAATATACTCTTATGAAAACTTACCCCAAGACTCGAAGCAAGCTCAAACCCCCTTAGAACCACTTTAATAGTTTAAAAATTCTAAACCGAGGGATCAACAATGATCATTGGGAAATCTGATGGAGAAGGATTATGGATTTTTGGTGGTCCTTCCATATGACACCAAATAAGTCATGGTTTGAGAAGTTCACTGATCTACAGGGAGAGTCAATGTTACATGGAAACAATAAGCTATGTAAGATTCAAGATATTGGATCAAAGAGGTTCAAATTGTGTGATGGGATTAAAAGGATTATCTAAGAGGTAAGATTTGTTCCTGACCTTAAGAGAAATTAGATTTCTCTTGGTGAACTCTATAGAAAAGGTTATCTATTTAGAGCTGGAAATGGCATATTGAAGGTTGTGAAGGACTCAAGGATTGTCATGAGGGGTGGAAGGAAGCTTGGATTGTACTAATTGGAATGAGAGGTAGTAGTGGGGCTAGTATCATATGTTTATGTAAGAGACATATCAAGAACTAAGTTGTGGGATATAAGGTTGGGGAATGTGATTGAAAAGGGTTTGGTGGAGCTTTGTAAACAAGGTTTGCTATATGGTGACAAAGTGGAGAAACGCAATTTGTTTTAACAGTTTGTTCATGGTAAGGTTTGTATAGAAATGTTTGGAGTTGGTCAAAAAAAGAACTAAAGAAAACTTAGATTTGATACATGTTGATCTATGGGGACCATCTAGAACTATATCTCATTCTGGTGTAAGAAACTAATTGACATGTGTAGACAATTTATCAAAGAAGTTGTGGGTTAACATTCTCAAATCTAAAAATGAGGTGTATGAGACCTTCTAAAATTGAAAAAAAAATTGATTGAAAATAAAACTAAAAGGAAAATTAAGAGATTTCGTACATATAATGATCTTGAATTTTGTTCTTATTTTTCAGTGTTATTGCAGTAATGTGGGAATTGTTATGAATAAATCAATTAGGCTGAAATAGCTTATTAAACATCATAAAATACTAACAAAGGATCATTGAACCCAAATCCAAAAAAAACTAGAGATGGAAACTTAAACCATCCCCAACGAACACCCGCAAAATTACCCACAATGGATATGGTAAAAACCTGCAAAAATGGGTACATGCATGAGTTCAGGTAATTACCCACAAAAATAAACGGGTATGGGCGCGAATATGGGTATCTTGGTACCCACCCCGCCCCATACCCGCACAATATATTTATGTATTTTAATTTATATTTATATATTTTAATTTATATTATTATATAAAAATGTATGTCTAGCAATTTTAAAAAGTATATCAATGTTAAACCATTACGTATTTAATATAAGTGTTTGTTTATTTCAAGAATTTTTTTTGAAAACATTTTAATGTTTTTAAAAACTTAAAATGACGTGATATTTTATAATTGATCTATTTATTTTGGCAAAATTACAACAGAGGTCCTTTAAGTTATTTTTTTGTAACATGTTGGTCCTTTAAGTTTTTTTTTGTAACAACTTGGTCCTTTAAGTTAACAAATGCGTTGAATTAGGATCTTACTTTATGTATTTTGGATGCTACTTTATGTATTTAGGATACTATTTTATGCATTTTGGTGCAACTATATGTATTTTGGGTGATTAGTTTAATCAAAGATTCAAGAAAAGGGTTACAGTGCACATGTTTGTTAACATAAAGAACCAAGTTGTTACAAAAAAAACTTAAGGTCCAACCTGTTACAAAAAAATAACTTAAAGGACCCCTAGTGTAGTTATTCTATTTATTTTTAATAGGAATGCGAGTAACGGGTACGGGTATGAGTGCTTACATACCCATAGGACACGAGTACGGGTGCTAACTTTGTCACCCAAGCGGGTATGGAGATTTTTTCAAATCGCGGGTATGGGGATGGGTACTATAGTACCCTTCCCACACCCTGCTCATTGCCATCCCTAAAAAAACAAATGTTTGAGGTGGAACATACTGATATATCTTAGAGTAAACATGATAACAACGGAAAATCTTAGGAAGAGTGTCTAGAGGAAACTCAACCTATTGTTGAAGATGAGATAAATGATTACTGGATGGCTAGATATAGGACAATGAGATAGATAAAACTACCTGATAATTTGGTTATGTTAATCTAACGACTTTCTCCCTTATAATTGCTAGCGAAGTTTAGGATGATAAGCCAAAAAGCTACAAGGATGCAATGACGAGTAAGAAAAAATTGAAATGGGGGAAGCTATGTAAGAGGAAATGAAATCACTCCACAACAGCCATACTGGGAATTACTTAAAAAACTTGTGGGTGCCA
This sequence comes from Lathyrus tuberosus, assembly GCA_022829125.1. Classification (NCBI taxonomy): domain Eukaryota; kingdom Viridiplantae; phylum Streptophyta; class Magnoliopsida; order Fabales; family Fabaceae; genus Lathyrus; species Lathyrus tuberosus. The sequence goes on along the minus strand of JALAZF010000523.1, from coordinate 1,514,950 downwards.
AGTTAGTAAGTTATAAGTGGGTCTACATGTCAAAAAAGGGGATTCCGGAAGTTGAACAAGGAAGGTTTAAGGCAAGGCTAGCTGCTAGGAAATTCACTTATAGAGAATGAATTAATCATAATGATGTCTTATTACTTGTTGTAAACCACATATCACGATACTCCTAGCTATGGTTGTAAAGTTTGATTTAGAGTTGAAACAAATGGATGTGAAGACAACTTTTTTGTATGGAGAGCTAGAAGATGGTATCTACATGATACATTCTAAAATATATGAAGCAAAAGGAAAGGAAGATCATGTCTCTAAGATAAACAAATATTTGTATGGACCGAAGCATTCTCTTAGACAATGGTATAAGAGATTTGATGATTTCATGTCAGGAATTAAGTTTCAACATAAGTTTGTATGACAATTGTGTTTACTTCAAATTCATCACACCTAATACCTCTCTAAATTTTATAAAAACACCTTAAACCCTATAGAGGAACCATCAAGGTGCTTGTGGGATTGATAAATGGTGTTTTAAGACATTTAGGAAGCTTATATACACTTTCCAATCAATTAAGGCCCTTAACCAATATATTAGAGAAAGGAATAGAGCTTCTTAATCTATTAGAAAACTTTGAATCAATTAAGACACTAGACGTTGTAGTTTTTCTTTCTTGGGAATTAGGGTTTTTGTATTTTAAAGCTCATAACCGATTAACCCTATGGCTTAATCAAGTATGACATTTAAAGGCTCGTGGATATTTTTCCCTTTTAGCCAATACTTTCACTTATAAATATAGGTTCTCCTCAGTTTCAAAACATATAATAAAATCTATTTCTATATACCTTTTCATTTTCTATCTCTCTCGTTTTCATTTCTCTATTTTTCACTAAATTGCCTTAGTGCTTTGTGAGTGAAAAATATCTAGTGAGGGTGTTGGGGTTAGTGTTGTAGTTTACCCAAGAAGAATTTATCTTTTATGTAATATCTCTTGTGAGAAGTTTTTATTTGGTTTGTGAGATAAACCAATAAAATCTCCATTTGATTTGTGATATTTTCTGTTAAAATATACATTTGGTTCATGAGTTCAGTCTGGCACAAAAGCTCTCATTTGGTTTATGAGATTGTCCGCCAAAATCTTTGTTTTGTTTGTGAGCTTAGCCTTGTATAAAAGTTCTCCCTTGGTTTTGATATTATCCTGGTGTAAAATCTCATGTTTGGTTTTGAGGATAGCTAGTGTAAAACACCAATTTGATTGTAAGAAGGTATGAAAAATCTTACATCAATAGTGGAAACTCTAGAGAAGAAATTTTTGGGGAGAAGAGTAGATCAATTGGTGAGGTCGAACCTCTATAAATCTCTAGTGCAATTCTTTCAACCCTTACCTTTTTTTTTTTTTCTATTTATTTATTCCTGTTGTGTTTTTATTATTCCTAACTCTAATTTCCTTTTCTTAACTTATTTCATTGTCTATTCTTTGTTAATTTTACAAATTTGTTTTAAACAATTTTATTTATCAAAGATTTTTTAATGGGACTTCATTTTTTTAAACCTTCATAATTCACCCTCTTTCCCCCTCTTGGGTTTGGAGTCACTTGCCCAACAAAAGACAACCTGTTTTGTCAAAGCAAACTCTCAGCTATTAGAAGTTGTAAACTGCAATGAAAATGGTTTTATGGCCCGTAGAAATAAGATAGCTTTACAAAACATGGAGTTACGACTTCCCAACCCTCTAACTACTAGGGATTATCAATCGCAAGGCCCACTACTACAAGTAACACATTTAATGATAAATCTTTTACCCCGCCCCACCTATAACCAAGGTATATGTCCTGGAAGCACCATCATTTTTTTTTAAATATATACAACCTATATCCTTGATTATTACCGAAACCGAGGGAATATAACTACGAGGGAGCTCGCTTTGTAACACAATTACTGCATTTTATGCTTTATTTTTTTTTTTTTTGGTTTAGGGTCACATGTCACATTTCCCTTTTCCCTTTTCCCTTTTTTTATTTATTTTTAATTTGTATTACCCTCGGTTATATTTGCCAACTGAGGGGTAATATCTTTTGCATCAACATTTTCAATTTTTTTGTTTTTAATTATTTTTAATCTGTTATCTCGATTTTGTCTAAAAATCGACGTGATGGTTATTTTAAATGAATTTCGAAAATATAGTGCTATGATGCTTTCCTTTTTTTAATTAATATATTCCTTTAGTTTAGCTTTAATACATATGTGTTTGTTCTATTGCATAAATACTTCAGAAAACTAGACTCTAACTTTTCATTTACCTATCAACAAACATTGTAACTTCGTTGTCATTCTCTTCACAAGAACCTATGTGGTTTTCATCAAAACTCTTCCAACATTAACTCGAACATATTCTCTTTCAATGTCAAGTCATCCAACATCAATTTGAACATCATATTCTTTCGAAATTCGTTGAAGCTTATAGAGAAGGCATTGATCACAATGATGTCTTCTTACTTGTTGTAAAACGCATGTCAATCACAATACTTCTATCTACCGTTGCAAAGGTTGATTTGGAGTTGGAACAAATGGATGTGAAGACAAATTTTTGTATGGAGAGCTAGAAGAGGCTATCTACATGATACATTCTAAGAGATGTGAAGCAAAAGGAAAGGAAGATCATGTCTATAAGATAAAGAAAATCCTTGTATGGGCTGAAGCAATCTCCCAGATAATGGAATAAGAGATTTCATGATTTCATGTCAAGAATTAAGTTTCAACGTAAGTGTGTACGGCAATTGTATTTACTTCAATTTCATCTCACCTAATACCAGTGTTTACTTCAAATTAATCACACCTAATACAATTGGAAATTGAAATAAAAAAGGACATAAACAAAAAGTACTTGTTCCTATATCAATAGACATACTTACAGAAAGTGTTGGACATGTTTGGAATGTTTGAAGCTAACCCAGTAACCATGCCCATATCCCAACAGTTCAAATTGAGCAATGATCAAACACCTATTTCTAAAGATGACAAGAAATTTATAGCTGACATTACTTATGCAAGTGTAGTAGACTCTTTGATGCATGGCATGGTATGTGCTCGACTTAATATAGTATACTCAGTTAGTTTGGTCATCAGGTTCATGTAAAATCTAGGGAAGTTGCATTAGCAAGCTTTGAATTGGATTTTGAGATACATCAAATGTTCAATTGGGAAAAGTCTTGTTTATGGTAGAGCTGATTAGAACTGACAATTCACCTGCCGTTGAGGCTTTTTTGGACTCTGATTATGCTAGTTACCTTAACATCAAGAAGTCACTCACATGGTACATCTTTACCAAATTTGGAACATCTATCAGCTGGAAAGCAAGCCTTTAAAAGGTGGTGGTTTTATTTGTAATAGAGGCGGAGTATATATTGCACTGCAGATGTTGTAATGGAAACTCTTTGGCTGAGAGAAATAACTCAAGAACTCAAACTTCAAGATTAAATTATCATAGTGCATTGTGATAATCAGAGTGCAATACACTTGACCAATAATCAAGTCTATTATGAGAGAACTAAACATGCGGACATCAAGATACATTTTGTTAGAGAAATCACCTCAGAAAGAGTTGTAATTGTTCAGAAAGTTGCTATTGACGATAACCCATAAAACAAGATCACTAAAGTTATACCAAGCAACAAGTTCTATTACTGTTTGGACTTGATCCAACTTAAGTGATCCTAAGTCCACAGTATGACAAAACCAACAAGTCACTATTGATCTTCAAAGTCATAGTTACTAAACCAAGGTGGAGATTTGTAGGGATTGGTCAAGTTAACTATGTTGACGTTCATTTATGATTTTTAATTACTCAATTGTTTGTTATTCTTCATAAGGTTATATTAAGTCTAATTAGCTATAAATTTATTTAAAATAAATTTGTTTATTCAGTTCGATCAAACCAATCTATTCTAAAAAAAAATAGAACAGCTCTCTGATTCAATATAATTAAAAAAAACTGATGTTTTTAACTCATTTTTTAATTTCATATTTAAAGCAATCAACATTAAATATTAAAAAATATGAACTATTTTATTTAAGATTATTAATTATATATATAAAATAAACTCTAGTTTCTCAATTGTTTCACAAAGTCACCATCCAAACTCATTTAATCAACTATTTGAAAATTTCAAATTCAAAACACAATAATCAAACTAAAAAAGAGAAACATCCCAAATCCATATTTATTCATTATGATTTAATCATTTTTCTTCACTTTTTATGAACATCTAAGTCCACCATTCCCCCCTTTTCTGGATATAGGACTCCCCACAACTTCCCCCTTTTTCTCCCAAGTATTGTAATTGTGTAATTTCAATACACACATAATAATATTAATGAAGAAGATCAAATATACAAGGTTGGGAAAATAAAATAATGACTCATAGCAAATATTGTCCCATGCCCTAATTTAAAAACACTTTCTTTAAGTGAAGTAACTCTAAAAAGGAGGTGATAAAAGCTGCCACCTCCACTACAATATTCCAAGCAAATACAAGAGTAAATTAAACCAACATCAAATACTTTATAACTTGCACAATTTTTTTCTGATCAAAACAATAATAAAATAAAAGTGGGTGCATGCATCCCCTTAAAAAGATATACATATATTCAAATATATCTACTAACAAGAACAAAAGGTGTTTTAGGTAGCTAGCACCATCTGCTAAATTCAGCCATAAAACAAATTACAATTAAAACTATAATCTAATGTCAAATGCTGCTGAATTTAACACTTGTTCCTGCCCCTCATCAAACTAATTTGTAGCTATTAAAATCTTAATTAAACAACCTATGTTTAATCTCTATTTTACTTATTTATTTATATTCATTCCCTTCTTTATCCTTCTTTTTGCTTACCAATTAATCATTTCTTCTTCCTCTTCTTTTAGAATCCCTTCTCTATCTGCCAAAGAGTGTTCCTCCAAATGTAGGTGTCCAAAAATCAACACTAGTCTCATTAGTCATTGGAAATGTGCTTGAAATTGGCACCAAACAAAGCCCTTGACTCCTTAAATCTTGTTTTTTTCTTTCTAACTCCTTCACATTATCACAACCCTACATATACAAACATATATATTACATATTAATCTTTAATAACGAATGTTAAATGTTACGCACTCCGATCACTATAAGAAAAAGTTTCATTTTCAAGATTATGTATCTGATTTAAATATATATCAGATATATTAATTATTTAATAAATTTAAAAAAAAAAATTACGACATTAGAATAAATAGAAGATAATTAATTTATTGTGCATATATTTAGTACCTGTTGGTGTTGAATAGGAGATCCATTTTTCATATATGGAGTGCTCAAAACCTAAAATTTAATAATAAAACAATATTAGTATTATGTTTATAAAACAAAGTTATTAATTCTAACAAGCTTAATGTAAACAAAACATACATTAACTTGATCATGCAGAAACTTAATGTAATCAATGGCTTCATGAAGAACAGAAGCTGTATCCGTCTGTAAATTAACATCAAAGTAATTAGTGAGCGTAATTAACTTAAATCACCATTCTTAAACATTATCTTAGAAAAAGTTAAAGGTTTAAATTATATCACTTTCAAAGTAGCTGCTATATAGAAGAAAAAGTGAAAGAGAAATTCACCTTTCCGAAAGGTGAAACCAACTGCTGAAGAGCTGTGATACGGTCCCCTAGCTTCTCTTTCCTAACCTGCACGTCCACCATACATATACATACATATATAGTTACATACACATCAACTTTATCTAATCTATAGATTAAAGAGTAATTATCAAGATTTAATAAATTAAGATGTATAATTAAATAGTAAAGTACCTTAAAAGTGGGTAATGGTGATGGAGTCTCAATTCTTTGCCTCTTAATTGTAACTTCAGATGAAGTTTTTGCTTCTGGTGATTTTTCTCTCTTTAACTGCATAAGATCCATTTTTAACATGTTATTATATATCCTTAGCCAAAAAAAAACCCTAATTATAGATTTTTTTACATATTAACTATAATATGTAGAACCGCAGCGAGAAAACTAATTGATATGAAAGTACTAATATATAAAACACTTGTCACATTGGTTGAAATAAACTTTTCACATCAGTTGGTCTTTCGAAGTAACATAAAGTATTATAATATTTCTGTCACATTTCACATAAGACGACTGGTCGAGAAGAAAAACAACTAAATTTCATATTTATTTATATAAAAATGTTAATGGAGAATGTGTATGTAAGGCCTGACTAACAGATAAATTTCAATAGTGTTTGTCTGAACACATTTTTTTAGGGTAAATAAGGTCGAACTAACAGATAAATTTCAATATTGTTTGTCTGAACATATTTTTTAGGGTTTAATCTTGAGAGTAACCTCGTAATTGTGTATATGAATTTCTGATGATTATTACCACTTTGTATATAGATAAAAAAAAACATATATGATGATGAGAATTATATATACCTTGTTTAATAGAGTATTTGAGGAATTGAAATTGTTGTTTTGAAAATTATGAGATTGATGATATTGTGATTGTGAGGAAGCCAAAACTCCTGCTCTAATATCATTGAGAGCCTCAGCTGAAGCATTCCAGAAAGGAGTATTGTTTGAAAAGTGCAATCCACTAAGCTGTTGCTTTGGCATTGAAGATGATGAATAGGACACAGAAGAAGGGTTGGTAAAAAGTGAATTTTGTGGCTGTGGTTGAGAATCAAATAAACTTTGTATCAAACTTGAAGGGTAACCACCATATGAATCAACTGATCCAATTGGATATGATGATAAATTCAAACTTTGATGATCTATGCAAAATTCTTGTTCCATTGTTGATGAGAAATTCTTTGTGCTTTCTTCTTGAATCACACACTCAAAATTGTTCTCTGACCTTTTCAAAGAAAAAATAACAAGAAAACAAATTTTTAAAAATAAAAAAAATTGGATCATAATATATATAAAAATTATATTTGAAGAACTTACAATATTGAGTGATTCCAATTTGATGAATTTGGAGATGAGAGATCACAGAACATGCTACTAGTACTACCGGTTCCGTTAACCGGTATTTGCGGCGGCTTCGGAGAATCAAGAAAACTCAAAGAACAATCAGAAACATCAAAGTTGTTATTAGTTTCTTTCAAACCCAAAAACTCATTTTGCCAGTTACTATAACTTCCTGAACATGATGATGTTGATGATGATGAGTTTATCATAAGAGGAAAAACATTTCTTGTTGAATTATTAATATTCCACCATGTTTCACCACAAATTCCAGCTTGAAATTCTTCTCCCATGTCAAAATTTGTTCTTAGACTTAACAAAAATATATATATATTTTTTGTATATAACTCAAAAACTCAACTATGTTTATAAGCTCAATGAGATAATATTTATATAAGAAATGGTTGAAGGGTATGGACAGGAATTTGGTTGACATTTCAAGAGGATGATTTGACAAATGAGAGAAATTTGAATCAAATTCTAATTCTTTTTTTTTTTATTATCCTTTTTTAATTAATATATTATTGTTTTAGTATATGTTCCTATGATTAATTTATGAATTGTTTTTGGTTTGTTTTCTCTTTGTCTTACTTTATTGAATAAATATAATAGTATAGGAAGAAATGTAGTACATGCCGTGTGGACAATTTTGTTCCTTGTGTATAAAATTTAGTGAGTATGATGATATTGGATTGACCATAATGGAGTGGTGTGGTCTTTTTATCTTCAATAAAATATTGAGCATATGGTTGAAATTAATCCCTTGTTTTCAAATTGGAGTTGAAAAAAAATATATAATTCAAAACTCAATTATGTGTTTTTATAAATAAAATAAGTCAATAAAGTAAAAATATATTCTCTTAGCTAAAAGTTGATAGTTATTAGGAATGCAAACGAGTATGTACGTCCCGTTTAAGTTATTTTCGTAAAAGTTTAAAAAAAATGAAGAAGAACAGAATAAACATAAGAGAAATGTTATTCTTACATCATTTCCTACACTTACATCGTATTTCACTGTTTACCAATACGGTGAACAGTGAAATATTATAATATTAAATATATTTTTTTTTTTAAATATAAAAAAATACTATTTTTTATTTTTGAATTAAATAATACTAATATGAAATTGTGTTATTAACCAACTTCATAACTTGATTAACCAACTTTTTATATTGCATTAACCAACTTTGTTATACTTGTAAAAATTATTTTTACATCTGGACGTTTATTAACCAACTTCATAACTTCATTAACCAACTTTTTGCATTGTATTAACCAACTTTATTTTACTAGTAATTTTTTTTTTAATATCTGGACCTTTATTAACCAACTTCATCACTATATTAACCAACTTTTTACATTTCATTAACCAAGTTTGATTTACTATTAAAAGTCACTGTTCACAGACACTGTTCACGTCACTATTCATGTACGAATTTACTGTTCACAAATACTGTTCACGTTACTATTCATATACGGATTTACTATTCACGACACTGCTCACGTATTTGTGAACAGTGTATACGGTGTAGTGTATGAATGGGGTGTAAGCATAGCATTGCTGTAAACATAATTAAGTGTGTTGATCTAAAATCTTAGTCCATTTTACAAAAAATAAAAGTGGGATGAGGTAGACATACGAGTCTTATACTTTTAAAAGCTAAATTTTCAAAAATTATTCTTAATGTCTATATTTGCAAAATCCTATAAAAAACGAACTAGACAGACATGTTAAAAGTGTTTGTCTAAAATTTTGATGCGTTCCGACAAAAAATATAAATAAAACAGACATGTTCGACAGATCGAATGTGTTTTATCATTTTTCAAAATACTTATAATCAATATAAATTCATCTATATAATTGTGAAGACTCGGATTTGAATTTAAATAATGATGTTCTATTTAACAACATCGATACTAGTCGATTAAGCTAGAAATTGTGGACAATTTTATTTTGATTATTTGTTCTTTTATTAACATTTCATATATTAAAGTTAATATGTGATCCACAAATTTTTCTTTAAAAATTTATAGACGTGTTGGACAATTTTAATAATTCAAAAAGGTGTGCTTGATGATAAACTTGAGGACCATTTGATGGTCCAAATAATACAGTAATAATACCAGGTGTACAAACAAAATCAATAGCAACTAGTAATGAAAATGTATTAATATTTAATTTTTTAAGAAAAAGGTGGCCAGGTCTCAGCACAAGCGCGTGTATATCACGGGAGTTAGTGAAACTGAAACACAATGGACCAAATTCGTATGTTTTTTGTTTTGTCCCCAAAACTGCTCCTTAACACTGATTAAGTATGGATTTAGGTCATCAAAGACTAATGTTAATGTTCAACTACTGCACAATACTTGTGATTAATGTCAAATACTAATTAAATGTAGTAGTTTGAGATGAAACAAATTGAAACCTTGAGTAATTAAATCAATGTCAACTCAAATATTTGGCATTGAGCTAGCTTTTGTTTGGATTAGATATTGTGATAATCTCATCATGTTTAATAAGGTTTATAATTTGGGTTGAGATTTTATGATTAGGTATTTGATAAATCAATTAATTAATAAATGATATGATATTTTTTTTTAATTGTAAAATAATCAAATAGTCTCCTTCATCCAACATAAAATAAGAGTGTGTTTAGATGAAATATTTTAATGAGGAAAAATAATTTTTTAAGATAATTTAAAATGATTTGACGAAAATTTACTGTTTGAATAAGAAATACAAATAATTGTTAAAATGATGTAAATTTATAAAGTATTTTAATAAAGTTAAATTTAAGGAATTTCAAATGACAAATAAAATAAAGAATTTGAAATTATTTTTTCACTCTATTTAATGTGAATATAAAATTATTTATTATTAATTTTTTCGAATTTTGCAAGATGGTCATTATATTTTATGAAAATTTCAAATTCACTCAAAATTTTCAAAAAATTGCAAATAAATCCCAAATCATTTTCAAATTTTACAAATTGATCCCTTGAAATTTTTAAAAATTGCAAATTGGTCCCTATTTTTTTCATATTTTAAATTTGACCCAAAATTTTTAAATTTTATAAAAATGACCCCAAAATTTTCACAATGAATCATTTTAATACTCCATCCAAACAAAAGAATTTAAAAATGAATGAATTTTAGTTTAATCATTTAAATTGCTTAGAATTTTGAATTCCTTAAAATTCTGAATTACATCATCCAAATTGTGCATATTAATGAATGTCAAACCAATGTTAATTTATATTTGTTTTCACTAGTGATATAATCTGTATTTATTTGTTAAAGAATATTTGTATATAAGTCTCACATCGATTATATAATATAATTAATTGCAAATCTTTCTCTCTATGGATAATACAGTATTTTTAATGTTATTTTCACATCGTTTATTCAAATATTTCTCACTCTCTTACAACTAGAAACAATACACAAAATAAAATAAGTTAGATAGATATGATGGGATGAGATAGCTACTTCCCACTCGAATTAGCTAAAATTTTAAATTATACTATGGCAAGGGTTTTAATTAATAATCTCTTTGATTAACGTATGATAAAAACAAGTTTTGATGAGTGGGAGCCCAATTTAAAGGATGCTCAACTCTTTTAACTATGGACAAGATTCAAAGCTACAATAAAGGAATGTCGTCTTTTCTAGAAGATACTAACCACTCGAGTCATGATACCAAGACTAACTATTTTTAATAAGTTACAACAAAACTATGTGATAAAGGAAAATAAATGTGTAGTTAACTCTCATTACAAAATAAACATGCACGTCATCCGTGAAGTCTCAAACCTCAACTGTCCATTTTCCAAACTTGGATTAGCATGACCAAGCCATACCGATTTGAGGCTAAATATAACCTTACTAATATTGATTTAAAACAACCTCCCTGCCCATATATCATCTCAAAACGAAGTCAACGGTCCATTATATATCACCTTCACATATCCATCAAAGACCAAATCATAGTTTGGTACCAACATTGTAGCATCTTTCCAACATATTTAACTACCTTGGGATCTCTAAATATAAAAGCAGATTGATATATCATTGAACCATACATTTTAACTAAACCTAATTCCAAAGGTAATGACCTCCAGTAGAGTCATCTATCATTGTTTCCCCAAGAGAATATTGATAACATGACATGTATTCCTAACACAAAGCCTAAATTCTTGTTTCATATTTAAACATATCATTAAGAAAAATAATTTTACCTCTAAAGATGGCAAATCTATTATCCTAAGCCTAAAGCCTATTTTTAAGAAGTTTGAATAACAAGTATTGTGTCCTCATCCTCTATGGATTAATCTTTTTTTATAAATAAAGAGGAAGAATTTAACTGAATTAGAGTTCATGCATACAATGGCTCAAATTAGAGTGTCAAGCTTACCAATTATGATCAACCTGACCTTTGGTCTTTATTATCCACCATTCCCATGCCAAAAATTTCGCATACTTTACCAAATCCTGAACTCGTACCACTCCTTATTCAAATAAATATGTGTTCCTATTTAACCAGAGCGCCAAACAGACTGCTAACCAAATGATAAAAGGAAAATTAGATTTAATCCTGATCAAGCAGCAAAATTGAATAAGATGAGATGAAATTGTGGCTTCATCTTCCAAAAACTTTGTGCTAATCTTCCCATATATGGAGTTCCATGCCTGTTTACTTATTGAAAAATCCAAAACAGATGAACAATATCTTAATCTGCAAACCAACCAGACGGACAAACCAAATTATGGCTACCTTGCAGGATTCCCCTCCTTGTCAGGTTCATTCTTGTTGGCAATCTTGAGGCAAAAGCTTCCAGCCAAATAGGTGGATCTTTCTAGGAACTTTTACTTTACATTTTTTTTCAAGCCTTTTACAATGTCACCAGAAACAAGGGTGCCTACATTTAATAATTCAAATAACTTTTCAAAACTACTCTTAATAGAGAATCCAGACTTGTCTTTCCACCCCCACAAACTCATCAGATAGCTCGGGTTTTGGTATAATCAACAGAAAAATTTCTTATAAATCACATAGTTGAGAAGTCTTAACTTCATTGAGATCATCCCTTGCAAGGTATGTAACACGCGAGGCTGAAGAGGACGGTGAGTGGTTACATGTAACACCCGAGGGCGAGGGAGTGGTTGTCGGTGCACGAGGCATGACAATGAGACACTTCTAGCAACTGCTAGGGAAAAACCGAATTCACATCGGAATTAGAGGGTTCTTGAGGCTGTGCAGGTATGGGACTGCATGGTTAAAGGAATGCTTATAAGTATTAATTGGTACTACCTATGCCAACAAGATGCCTCTTCTTTTCGATAGTCCGTTCCATAAGAACTCCACAATTAAGCGTGCTTAACTTGGAGAAATTTTGGGATGGGTGACCTACTGGGAATTTTCTCAGAAAGCGTATGAGTGAGGACAAAGCATGCTGAAAAGACCCGTGTAAGTTTATAGGGTCAGTCGGTAATCCTGAAAGCAGACAAGGGCGTTACAAATGGTATCAGAGCAGACTTGTCCTAGTAAGATGTGGTTCGGGGATGAACCAAGCGGAAGCTGGTGGGCATGTAACACTCGAGGCCGAAGAGGGCGGTGAATGGTTACATGTAACAACCGAGGGCAGTCGGTAATCCTGAAAGAAGTTTGGAGCGTTACGAATGGTATCATAGCAGACATCCCATAGTACGATGTGGTTCGGGGATGAACCAAGCAGAAGCTGGTGGGCATGTAACACCCGAGGCCGAAGAGGGCGATGAATGGTTACATGTAACACCCGAGGGCAAGGGAGTGGTTGTCGGTGCACGAGGCATGATAATGAGACACTCCTAGCAGCTTTTAGGGAAAAACCGAATTCATATCGAAATGAGAGGGATCCTGAGATTGTGCAGATATGAGACTGCATGGTTAAATGAAGGCTTATAAGGATTAATTGGTACTACCTATGCCAACAAAATGCATCTTCTTTTTGATAGCCCATTCCATAAGAACTCCACAGTTAAGCGTGCTTAACTTGGAGCAATTTTGGGATGAGTGACCTTCTGGGAAGTTTCTCGGAAAGCATGTGAGTGAGGACAAAGCATGCTGAAAAAGACATGTGTTGGTTTGTGGGGTCAGACGGTAATCCTGAAAGCAATATAGGGCGTTACAAGGTACGTGTTCTAGTTTCAAACAGTCTCAGTCTACTTCCCTATATTTACAATTTTACAAGAAAGATCAGATGCAATTGAAAAGATATCTAGATAGAGATGGTTGAGAGGTTCATGCCTGAGCCAGTTGTGCCTCCAAAAGTTAGTATGACTGCCATTTCCTAATTTGCAGCAAACAGACTTGTTAAATCAATTATGATCCTCCAAGACACCTCAACACTTACTTTTCAAATCCCTCCACCATAAAGACTCTTTGTTGGCTTTCTCTCAATTTGAACTTTCCAAAATCTTGTTTTGTATATTACCATATCTCAAGTATAATAAATTAGATCAGCTAACTTTGTGATTTGTTAAAAGTGCCAAGTTAAATCTTTCATAGTGTTTCACCCCAAGACATCCCTCATGCTTGGCTCTATAAACATTGTCACAGCTGGTCCAATTGAAAGATCATTGAATCTTCAAATCAGAACCTCCGAATAAGAAAGCTCACTGAATCTTCAATATTTTCTACAAAACTACCTTAAGAGCTTTAAAGAATGAAAAGTAGAAAACTGGGATATTGTTGAGCACACTGCATTCATTAGAGTCGACATCCTTCCTATTGATAGATGTCTTATATGCCAAGTATAGAGTCTCCTTCGCACTTTATCCAAAATAGGATTCTAGGTTGATTTTTTTTCTAAGACTAACCCCCCCCCCCCCCCCCCCCCCAACACCCACCCACACACACACAGAAATACCTAAGAACTTTAAGGGAATAAAGCCAACCTTATAAGATAAGAAAGTTGAGGTAGCCTGCATAACATCTTCAGAATTATTAATACAAAAAATATTACTTTTATTGAAGTTGACACAATCCTGACGTCAACTCCAAACCCATCAACATCGCTTTGAAACTCCATAAATTATATAAAGAGCCAAGACAACTAATTAATGTGTCATCTGCAAATTGAAGAAGCTCAAAGTGAAGATCATCACTAAATTTTAAGCCTTTAAAACCCCTTAGGCAAGTAGCATTATGTAAAAGCCATGCAAGCTCTTAAACGGCCAAATGAGAGAATAATGAAGACACTTCTTAAATCTCTTGGTATAATCAAAAAGCTCATTTAAAACTACTATTTCATCAAACATTTGTTTCTCACCCAGGAAAGCAGATTGAGACTTGAAAATTATACCATACATGACCTTCTTCAATCTATTAGCAATCAAACAAATGGGCTTTAACTCATCTAGGTCTAAAGTGTTATCCTTCTTAGGAATCATGGCCAGAAATGAGGCAGTAATTACTTTTGGTATCTTGGCATTCCAATAGAATTTATTTACAATTCTTAAAAGATCATGTTTTAAAAACTCCAAACAAAATTTGAAAAATCCTAGATTAAAGCCATTTGGGTCAGGGCTTTTATCCCTATCACCACTCCTAATAACTTCTTTCAATTCATCAATCAAGAAGGCAACCTCAAGGCTATTCCTCTCTTCTAAACATAAGTGCTTGAAAATTACTCCTTCCAAGACGGGTCTTATTGTGACAGACTCTTTAAATCTACTTTCATAATAATATTTTTATCTCTTCTTTTATATCCTCCACTTGATCAAGCCTACCATTTTTCGTGTTAAATCTCAATATTATTTCTTCAATACTTATTCTTCATAGACTTACGGAAGTACTCAGAATTTGAATCTCCTTCTTTAATTCATATGTGCCTATATTTTGCCTTAGGATGCTCACTTTGTAGGGCATTGCTTACCAAACTTTTCTAGTGCTTAAAAACCATTGCATCATCCTCAAAAATGGATTTTCTACACACACCCCCATAATATGAATCATTGTGAAATTAACTTGAAGAACCAAGACAATTTCAAAGCGTTGATATTTTTTTATCATTCACAAATTCTGAAATATTGTCTCCTTGTCAAATATATATCATATTCATACTGAAAATGAGATTTACTAGTCATACCTTAATTTATCAAGAGAAACCTTGAAACATATAAAGCTATGAAGCAATAATAAATGAATGGATCAAGAGGCTCGTCATGTTTCTGACCATTTTCTTGTGGCCTTAATTCTTCTATGGATTAGTCTTTACTAGTAGGGCTAAATACCTAAAGGAACTTTTTCAACCGTAAAACTTAAAAACTACCATGTCATCCCCAAAAATGGATCGTCTACATTCACCGCCATAATATGGCTCACTATGAAATTAACTTGAAGAACCAAGACAATTTCAAAGCATTGATAATTTTTTTATCATTCGTAAATTCTTAAATATTGTCTCCCTTGTAAAATGTATATCATCTTCATAGTCATACCTTAATTTATCAAGAGAAACCTTCAAACTTATCAAGGTATAGATAGAGCAATAAAAAAAATAAACGGATCAAGAGGATTCTCATGTTTATGACCATTTCGGATATTACCCTTTTGGACGGGGAATCCATTAATTAGAACGACCTTATATCTTTAAAAATACACACTTAGATCAAGCTCTAATTCGCCAATCATCAAATCAAAACTTTCCTAAGATATAATTTGTGAGATTTTGTGTCGAACTTTATCTCAGTCGAAGAATAACTTGCATGTGTTTCGACAGAAGACAAGCATGAAGTCGAAGTTGTGTCACATGCTGATGTCGATGGGTTACATATTGTAGTCGAAGCTAGTTCTAGTATGTAATGTCGAAACATATTGTTGACTTATTATGACGAATTAGAATTTGTGTTAAGGATCCAATTGTTTAGTTAGCTTCTATTGTAAGTTAGCTAGTTAGTTTATAAATAGGCTAGATCACTCAGGTTGTTGGGTGAGACCAATTTGTGATATTCATTTGTAATCATTTGTAAACCCTTATGAGAAAGTGAATAGTAAACAATTTGCCCTAATCCTTCTTCTTCATTCTTCTTTATCATTTCTTCTTTCTCTCTTTGTTCCAACTGTTTTCATTGTTCACCCAAAAATTTTGTTTCTCAATCATTATTTGTTGAAAGATATCGTTTGTGATCACAACAAATTGGTGCGGTGAGCGTGGAGAAGATTGTAACACCCCAAATTTCTTAATTAATTATTTAATTAATTATTCGCGATTGTTAGGAATTGTTGAATGAATATGTAATGTATTGTTGATTATGGTGTGTTGTATGTGTTGAATGTTGTGGGATAAGGTGGATTAAGGTGTTGGGTGATATTATTTAGAATGGAAATAATTAGTTAGAATTATTTTAGAATTAATAATAGTGGAATAGTATAGCTTATATTATTTAGAGTATTATTTAATTAAAATAAAGTGAGTAGAAACAATAAGGACAAGGTGGTCATTTGTAAGAGGTTAAGTGAGGACAAAGGTGGAAGACAATATTAGGGCTCCAAGGGGTAAGTTAGACGACAAAAAGGGGAAAATTGGGATATAGTAAGTTCATTCTGTACGATCGTGTTTGGAGAGTGACAGAGAAAGGAGAAAGAGCTAGGGCATTGAGGAACCCAGAGGATTTCGGTAAAGACCGCAAAGAGAAGGAACAAAAGCTAGGAATCTAAGGTAAGGGGTGATTACTTATTATTATGATTGACATGGGGTTTAGATGTATGTAGGTTTGTTACGATTTTTGTGATGATTTTGATAACATGATGATTGTGAAGAAATAATAGATGCTGGAATTAGTGATAGATTGATGTTGTAATGTCATGAAATGATGTATATGATGCCTATTGTGATGTGTCGTCGTTGTTTTGTGAAAACATGTGAATTGTATAAGTTTTAGGACTGAATGATTATTGGAATCGCAAGAAATTGGGGACTGGAACTATGCAAAAAATGTAACAGCAGTTTGATGTTTCGCACAATTCGCTGGGCGAACCTTCCTATTCGTCGGGCGAAGCAACTTCGCCCAGGAAGCGTCGGGCGAGACGAGGAGCGAAGGATATGGTGAAAAGAAGGTGCTCCTGGAATTTGTATGGGGGAAGGAGATTCGCCCCAGTTTCGCCGGGCGAGTCCCAGGCGAGCAGACAGCTTCACCAGGCAAGGCTCAGGCGAGGGGCGGCAGGCAGAATCTTCGAAGTGTCGTAACTGGAGTTTCTGAACTCTGTTTGATGCGCTGTTCGAAGTGTTAGAAAGCTAACGCGATGGACGATATTTGGGTAGAATAAAATGAGTAGAGTGATGTATCCTTCCAGTACCTTTACTATGAATAGATTAGACTTTTATGCGATGAATTGTGATGATGTAATGATGTATGATGAAGTCGTTGATGATATGATGATATTATGTCGTACTATAATATAAATGATGATGAATATGCTGAATGAAGTGGATTACGTGCATGTTTGATGTTTTTGCATGTTATGTGAAGAATATAACGGATTATTTACATTAATGATGATGCAATTTGACTAGCCGTGGTTACGATTACTATGTTGTTGTGCATTCGTGGCATATGTTAGGACTTCGGTCCAGTGATGATGTTAGGACTTTGGTCCAGTGGTGGCCTCAATCCAATTGTGTGGATTAAGTGTGTTTTATGATGTGCTCCAGTTCCATGTGGGAATCAATCCTATGGTGGGGATCTTTGGAGGGAGATGACCATGTGTTCATCAAAGTTTTGGTACCACATGCATGATTCAGTGTTGTTGTATTTCATGTTACGTGACATTGCATAATTGTGAGTTGAATGATATTTGATGGTGTTATGATATAAGTGATGTTTTGGTGATAATGGTTTATTGATGATATAGTGACGTTGTGAATGATTTGATGAAGAGACAATGTGAGTATGTGTGTGATGTATGATGAATATATGAATCGTTAATAATTGTGGTTGTAACTACTATATTTATTTCTTATATCTTTTGTAATGATTTGTGATTACTCACCCTGCCTGTTTGAATGTTGCCTCCACGTGGGTAACGTGCAGGTGATCAAGATTAGCTTGTAGATGCATGGAGACTTACCTTTGGAGTCATTTCTCTTTATTTCAGTTGATTAAGGGATGTCTTGCTCTGATATGTAACATCGGGGTCTGAAACGTTTGAGTGGAACGATATGTTCGTTATTATTTTTTTATGAAGATTAAGAAGTTGCCTTTAATTGTTTAAGTGTTTTGAGTCTTGACTTTGGATGACGAAGTACAATGAAATTTTCTTTGAAGTATTTTAAATTTAGATGTTTTGAGATTAAGATTTCCGCTGCGATGGTTGAAAATGTTCATTCAAGTATAGTGATGAAATAATTGTTGTAAATGATTTGTAAACCCGTGTTACGGAGCAGGTCGATCCACATTGATGTTTTTATGAAGCATGTGACACCCTTGTTAGTGTTTTACTCTGATTTATATGTTAAATTATTCGTTGGGTTTAGAAGGGTGTTACATTAATGGTATCAGAGCAAGTTGGTCTGTCCCGCCAGGTTTAATATGATGTCAGCCCCTGTTAGTCGCGAGTGTGTGTACATTGTCGATAGTTTATTTCTTCTAATGTTGATTGATGGTGTGTAGAATGGCTGGGAGAAACGATCATGCTATTGCTGACACGTTGGAATCGCTTGCTCAAGCGATGGCCCAGAATGCACAGAACAATCAAAATGGAGGGGCTCCTGATGAGTTTCGTGCTTTGGGAAAGTTCTAGAGGAACAATCCGCCAACTTTCATGGGCACTCATGATCCATAGGATGCACAGAAGTGATTCAAAGTGATTGAGAAGATCTTCTGAGTGATGGCATGCACTAACATTCAGATGGTAAAGTTTGGTACTCATATGCTGTCAGAAGAAGCTGAAGATTGGTGGGATAATGCACGCCAGAGATTGGAGGATGTTGGTACTTGTTTTATTAACAATACTGAGTTGGTTGCTATTATTAATACCGGTGCTACCCATTCGTTTATTTTGCTTGAATGTGCTACTAGGTTGGGCTTGAAATTGTCTATTATAAATGGTAGTATGGTGATAGAAACTCCTACTAATGGTTCTATTACTACTACTTTTGTGTGTTCGGGTTGTCCTTTAACTATTTTTTGGAAGAGTTTCGTGATGGATTTGGTGTGTTTACCCTTGCACCAAATTGATGTTATCCTTGGAATGAACTGGTTGGAATTCAACTATGTTCATATCAACTGTTATAATAAGACTGTGAGATTTCCTGATTTTAGTGATAATGGAGAGCTGATGTTTTTGTCTGCTAAGCAAGTGGATGAACTTCTGGAGGACAAAGCCTTGATGTTTGCATCGTTGCAAGTTGACCGTGAAATTACAAGTGTTGAATTATCTGTTGTCTGCGAATTCCCAGATGTATTCCCAGCCGACATAAGTGATTTACCCCCAGAGCGTGAAGTCGAGTTTGCGATGGAATTGATACCAGGTACGAGTTCAGTGTCAATGGCTCCTTACCGGATGTTAGTTTCTGAGTTAAGTGAATTGAAGAAATAGTTGGAAGAATTTCTTGAGAAGAAGTTTGTTTGACCGAGTGTTTCTCCATGGGGTGCTCCTGTGTTGTTAGTTAAGAGGAAAGACGATAGTATGAGGTTGTGTGTTGATTACAAGCAGTTGAATAAAGTGACTATCAAGAATAAATACCCACTTTCGAGAATCGATGATTTGATAGATCAACTAGTGGGCGCTTGTGTGTTTAGCAAGATTGATTTGAGGTCTGGTTATCATCAAATTCGTGTTAAGCTAGATTATGTTCCGAAGATAGTTTTTAGGATGAGGTATGGTCATTATGAATACATTGTGATGTCGTTTGGTGTATCCAATGCACCAGGTGTGTTCATGGATTATATGAATCAGATTTTTCATGAGTATTTGGATACATTTGTTGTGGTTTTCATTGATGATATTCTGATCTACTCGAAATTTGAAGAAGAGCATGTTGAGCATTTACGTACGGTGTTGCAAGTGTTGAAAGAGAAGTTATATGCAAAACGGTCGAAATGTAAGTTCTGGTTAAAAGAAATGAGTTTCCTTGGCCATGTGATATCGAGTGGTGGAATTGTTGTGGATCCTTCTAAGATTGATGATGTATCACAATGGGAAACTCCGAAGTCGGCTACGAAAATACGAAGTTTTCTTGGGTTGGCCGGTTATTATCGCAAGTTTATCGAAGGTTTTTCTAAGTTGGCATTACCTTTGACACAGTTGACCCGTAAGGGTCAAGCTTATGTGTGGGATGTTGCATGTGAAGAAAGTTTTCTGGAATTGAAGAAGAAGCTGACGACCGCTCTGGTATTGATCTTGCCTAATCCGAGTGAGTCTTTTGTGGTATATTGTGATGCGTCAAAGATGGGTCTTAGTGGAGTGTTGATGCAGAATGGTCAGGTTATTGCTTATGCTTCCAGACAATTGAGGGTTCATGAAAGGAATTATCCTACGCATGATTTAGAATTGGCAGTTGTAGTGTTCGTGTTAAAAATTTGGAGGCATTACCTTTTTGGCTCTAAATTTGAGGTGTTCAGTGATCATAAGAGTTTAAAGTACTTATTCGATCGGAAAGAGTTGAATAAGAGGCAGAAGAGGTGGATGGAGTTGTTGAAAGACTATGACTTCGATTTGAATTACCACTCTGGTAAAGCAACTGTGGTGGATGATGCGTTGAGCAGGAAGTCATTGCACATGTCGTTGTTGATGGTGAGAGAACTAGAATTGATTGAATAGTTCAGAGACATGAGTTTAGTATGTGAGAGGACTCATGACAGTGTGAAATTGGGAATGTTGAAACTGACGAGTGGCATTCTCGAAGAAATCAAGGAAAGTTAAAGATCATATTTGAGATTGGTTAATCAATTGGTCTTGATTAACCAAGGTTACGAAGGTGAATTCCGAATTGATGAGAATGGAGTGATGAGGTTCAGAGATAGAGTGTGTGTTCCGGATGTCCCATAAATTAAGAAGAGTATTCTTGAAGAAGGGCATCGAAGTAGAATGAGTATTCATCCCAGTGCTACGAAGATGTATCAGGATTTGCAGAGGTTGTTTTGGTGGCCAGGTATGAAGATGGATATTGTTGAATTTGTTTATGCCTGTTTGACTTGTCAGAAGTCAAAGATTGAACATCAGAAGACTTTGGGTATGATGAAACCCTTGAATATTCCAGAATGGAAATGGGATAGTATTTTCATGGATTTTGTGTCGGGATTGCCGAAGACTGCGAAGGGGAATTATTCGATTTGGATGATTGTGGATAGATTAACTAAATCGGATCATTTCTTGCCGATGAAGATTAATCATTCTATGCAAAAGTTAGCTGAGTTGTATATTGAGGAAATTGTGAAGTTGCATGGGAGACCTTCGAGTATTGTGTCAGATAGAGACCTGATATTTACGTCGAGGTTCTGGAAAAGTTTGCAAGACGCTTTGAGTACTAAGTTGAGGATGAGTTCTGCATAACATCCGCAGACGGATGGTCAGACGGAGAGGACTATCTAGTATTTGGAGGATTTGCTGAGGGCTTGTGTGTTGGACCAATGAGGATCTGGGGATAGCCACTTGTCGTTGATTGAGTTCACGTACAACAACAATTTTCATGCTAGTATTGGAATGGCACCGTATGAATCGTTGTATAGTAGGAGGTGTATAACTCCATTGTGTTGGTATGAGTCAAACGAGAGTGTTGTACTCGAACTTGAGATTGTGCAGGAGACGGCCCAGAAGATTAAGATGATCCAGGAGAGGATGAGAACTTCGCAGAGTCGTCAGAAGAGTTATCACGATATGAGGAGGAAAGAACTTGAATTCCAAGAGGGTGATCACGTGTTTTTTAGAGTTACATGAGTAACTAGTGTGGGTCGATCCTTGAAGTCCAGAAAGCTCACTCCGCGTTTTGTTGTTCCGTATCAGATTATGCAAAGGATAGGAGAAGTAGCCTATTGAGTTGCTTTACCGCCGTCGCTTGAAAACTTTCATGATGTGTTTCAGGTATCTCAGTTGAGGAAATACATTCCAGATTCGTCTCATGTGATACGAATGGATGACGTGCAAGTGAGAGATAACCTGACGATTGAAGCATCACCCGTGCGGATAGATGGTCGAGAAATGAAACACCTGCGGGGTAAAGAGATTGGCTTAGTGGAGGTATTGTGGGATGGACCAGCTGGTGAAAGTTGGACTTGGAAGTGTGAAGATCAGATGAGAGAGTCGTATCCGACTCTGTTTTCCTCAGGTAATTTTCGAGGGCGAAAAATTCTTTTAGTGGGGGAGAGTTGGAATACCCCAAATTTCTTAATTAATTATTCACGATTGTTAGGAATTGTTAAATGAATATGTTATGTATTGTTGATTATGGTGTGTTATATGTGTTGAATGTTGTGGGATGAGGTGGATTAAGGTGTTGGGTGCTATTATTTAGAATGGAAATAATTAGTTGGAATTATTTTAGAATTAATAATAATGGAATAATATAGCTTATATTATTTAGAGTATTATTTAATTAAAATAAAGTGAGTAGAAACAATAAGGACAAGGTGGTCATTTGTAAGAGGTTAAGTGAGGACAAAGGTGGAAGGCCATATTAGGGGTCCAAGGGGTAAGTTAGACAAAAAGGGAAAAATTGGGATATAGTAAGTTCATTCTGTACGATCATGTTTGGAGAGTGACAGAGAAATGAGAAAGAGTTAGGGCATTGAGGAACCCAGAGGATTTCGGTAGAGAACGCAAAGAGAAGGAACAAAAGCTAGGAATCTAAGGTAAGGGGGGTGATTCCTTATTATTATGATTGATATGGGGTTTAGATGTATGTAGGTTTATTGGGGTTTTTTTTATGATTTTGATAACATGATGATTGTGATGAAATAATAGATGATGGAATTGGTGATAGATTGACGTTGTAATGTCATGAAATGATGTATATGATGCCTATTGTGATGTGTCATCATTATTTTGTGAAAACATGTGAATTGTATGAGTTTTGGGACTCAATGATTATTGGAATTGCAAGAAATTGGGGACTGGAACTATGCAGAAAACGTAACAGCAGTTTGCTGTTTCGCACGATTCGTCGGCTGAACCTTCCTATTTGCCTGGCGAAGCAACTTCGCCCAGGCAGCGCCGGGCGAGACGAGGAACGAAGGATATGGTGAAAAGAGGGTGCTCCTGGAATTTGTATGGGGGAAGGAGATTTTCCCCAGCTTCACCAGACGAGTCTCAGGCGAGCAGATAGCTTCGCCGGTGAGGCTCAGGCGAGGGGCGGCAGGCAGAATCTTTGAAGTGTCGTAACTTGAGTTTTCGAACTCCATTTAACGCGTCGTTCGAAGAGTTAGAAAGCTAACGCGATGGATTATATTTAGGTAGAATAAAATAAGTAAAATGATATATCCTTCCAGTACCTTTACTATGAATATATTAGACATATATGCGATGAATTGTGATGATGTAATGATATATGATAAAGTCGTTGATGATATGATGATATTATGTCGTACTATGATATAAGCGATGATGAATATGTTGAATGAAGTGGATTACGTGCATGTTTGATGATTTTTCATGTTATATGAAGAATGTGATGGATTATTTGCATGAATGATGATGGAATTTGACTAGTTGTGGTCATGATTACAATATTGTTGTGCATCGTGCACTCATGGCATATGTTTGGACTTCGGTCCAGTGATGATGTTAGGACTTCGGTCCAGTGGTGGCCTCAATCCCATTGTGTGGATTGAGTGTGTTTTATGATGTGCTCCGGTTCTAAGTGGGAATCGATCCTATGGTGGGGATCTTTGGAGGGAGATGGCCATATGTTCATCAAAGTTTTGGTACCACATGCATGAGTCAATGTTGTTGCATTTCATGTTACGTGACATTGCATAATTATGAGTTAAATGATATTTGATGGTGTTATGATATAAGTGATGTTTTGGTGATAATGATTGATTGATGATATAGCGACGTTGTGAATAATTTGATTAAGAGACAATGTGAGTATATGTGTGATGTATGATGAATATATGAATCGTTAATAGTTGTGGTTGTGACTACTATATCTATTTCTTTTATCTTTTGTAATGATTTATGATTACTCACCCTTCCTGTTTGAATGTTTCCTCCATGTGGGTAGCGTGTAGGTGATCAAGATTAGCTTGTAGATGCATGGAGACTTAGCTTTGGAGCCATTTCTCTTTATTTCAGTTGATTAGGGGATGTCTTGCTCTGATATGCAACATCGGGGTCTGAAACATTTTAGTGGAATGATGTGTTCGTTATTATTTTTTTTATGAAGATTAAGAAGTTGCCTTTAATTGTTTGAGTGTTATGAGTCATGACTTTGGATGACGGAGTACGATGAAATTTTCTTTGAAGTATTTTAAATTTAGATGTTTTGAGATTAAGATTTCCGATGCGATGGTTGAAAATGTTCATTCGAGTATAGTGATGAAATAATGGTTGTAAATGATTTGAAAACCCGTGTTACAGAGCAGGTCGATCCACATTGATGTTTTTATGAAGCATGTGACACCCTTTTTGGTTTTTTACTCTGATTTATATGTTAAATTATTCGTTGGGTTTAGAAGGGTGATACAAAGGTGCCGTCAATAAAGTTTGAAATTGAGGGTTTGATAGAAGCGTTAAAGGGAGGAGATGCCATGGATGTTGCATTGACGGAGAAGGAAAAGACAACGATGATCGAGAAAGCCCACAGTGCAATTGTTCTGAGTCTTGGTGATAAGGTTCTCAGGCAGGTTTCGAAGGAGACGACGACTGCTGGTGTTTGGCTGAAACTCAAAGGATTGTATATGACAAAATCCTTGGTGAATCGTTTGTACTTGAAGCAAGCTTTGTATTCATTTAAGATGACTGATGATAAAGCGTTGACGGAGCAACTGGATTTGTTCAGCAAGCGGATTCTTGATCTTGAAAATATTGATGTTACCATCAACGATGAAGATCAAGCATTATTATTGTTCTGTTATTTACCTAAGTCCCATGCTCACTTCAAAGAAACCCTCTTGTATGGAAAAGAGTCCCTGACCTTTGAAGAAGTTCAAGCAGCCTTGTATTCGAAGGATTTGAACAAAAGAAAGAAGCAAAAACCATCATCATCAGTTGGCGAAGGGTTGTCCGTGAAGGGGAAATCCTTGAAGAATGATGGTAGGTTTGAGAAGAAAAAAAGGTAAAACTCAGCAGAAGTCTTATGGTGGTGATATTTCTGGATTAACTGTTATCATTGTAAGAAGGAGGGTCACATAAGAAAGATGTGTCCTAAGCGCCTGAATAATCATGGAGGTAAGGACAATGGCAATGTAGCTATTGTGCAAGATGATTATGAATCATGTGATGTCCTTGTGGTGTTCAGCAGCAACTCTTGCAAAGAGTGGATTATAGATTATGGATGTACTTGGCATAGGACTCCAAACAAGAATGTGTTTGAAGAATTATGTGATCAAGATGGTGGATCAGTGCTGATGGGAAACAATAAAGCTTGCAAGATTGCAGGTATTGGATCTGTGAGATTCAAGCTCCATGATGAGTCAATAAGGCTATTAACTGATGTTAGATATGTACCTGACCTTAAGAGGAATTTAATTTCTCTTGGTGAATTCGACAAGAAAAGGTATGTCTTCAAAGGAGAGCAAGGTATCCTGAAAGTCATGAAGGGGTCAAAGGAAGTCTTGAGAGGCGTGAAGAAACAAGGCTTGTATACCCTTAAGGCTGAGGTTGTAAGTGGTTCGACAAATCTTGCATCCACGAAACCTGTGTCGAAGGCAGAATTATGGCACATGAGATTGGGCCATGTCAGAAAAAGAGGTCTGGTCGAATTGGGGAAAGAGAACCTGTTAGGTGGTGACAAAGTCGAGAAGTTGGAGAGTTGTGAACCTTGTGTATTTGGCAAATCCTATGGGGCTAAGTTTAACAAAGGTAAACAAAGAACACATGGATCCCTTAGTTACATCCATGCTGATCTTTGGGGACCTGCAAGGAATCCTTCATATGCAGGTGCAAGGTATTTTGTATCCATAGTTGATGACTATTAAAGAAAATTATGGGTATTCATTCAGAAGACTAAGGATGAAACTTTTGAGAAATTCAAAATTTGGAAGGTTCTGGTCGAAACTCAAACTAGCAGAAAGGTTAAGAGGTTAAGAATCGACAATGGCCTTGAGTTCTGCAATGAAGTTTTCGACAGTTATTGTGTCGAGTCTGGAATTGCAAGGCATAAGACTATAGCAGGTACTCCTCAACAAAATGGCTTAGCTGAGAGATTCAATCGAACAATCCTTGAAAGGGTTAGATGCATGGTAGTTAGTGCTAGATTGAAGAAGGTGTTTTGGGTGGAGGTTATTTCAACAGCAGCTTATCTGATAAATAGATGTCCCACGACTGCCTTGGGAATGAAGACACCTAAAGAAGTTTGGTCGGGTCAACCACCAGATCTCGACAAAATGAGAGTATTTGGATGTTTAGCCTATGCTTACATTAGGCAAGATAAGGTCGAACCTAGAGCTCTGAGATTCATGTTCCTTGGATATCTTGAGGGAGTCAAAGGTTATAGGTTGTGGTGCCTAGAACCAGGTCACAGAAGATGTATCACAAGTCGTGATGTAGTTTTCAACGAAGTCAAAATGACATTCAAGAAAACTAGTGATGCTTGTCGAAGTGCAGAAATCTCTGAAGAGGAGATGGAACGGGTAGAGATTCTTGTTGAGGTGGAGCATAGTGATGCTGAAGTGCATAACCCAGATGAAGTCGAAGAACAAGAGCAAGATGCTGAAGAGACTGAGGAAACTGTTGATGACTACCTACTGGAAAGAGATAGGTCGAGAAGAGTCATCAAGCCACCTCAGAGACTTGGTTATGCAGATCTTATAGCTTTTGCCTTAATCTCTTCAAGTAAGGTGCTTGAGGAAGAACCTAGAGATTATAAGGAAGCTATGAGGAGTCGAAACAAGACTGAATGGCGAAAACCATGGATGACGAGATGAAATCTCTTCATGAAAATAACACTTGGGAGCTGATTGAGAAACAAACAGGAGCAAGGTTAGTCGGTTGTAAGTGAATTTTCAAGTTCAAGGAATGAATCGAAAGATTGATGTCGAAGCGCTTTAAGGCAAGGTTGGTTGCTAGGGGGTTCACTCAGAAAGAAGGCGTCAACCTCAATGATGTGTTCTCACCTATTGTAAAGCATAGATCCATTAGAATGTTGTTGTCCATGGTGGCAAAGTTCGACTTGGAACTTGAGCAAATGGATGTGAAGACATCATTTCTGTATGGTGACCTAGATGAAACGATTTTGATGCGTTAACCTGAAGGGTATGCAGTAAAGGATAAGGAAGATTATGTGTGCAAGCTGAATAGGTCTTTGTATGGCCTGAAACAATCTCCTCGATAATGGAACAGGAGATTCAACAAGTTCATGGCACACATTGGTTTCACTAAGAGCCAGTTCGACCATTGTGTTTACTTCAGATTTTGACCTGGAAATTCACTTGTTATTTTATTTCTATATGTGGATGATATCCTCATAGTTAGCAACAATGTCGAGGATGTAATGGAGGTGAAGGCTGAACTCAGTAAGGAGTTCGAAATGAAGGATCTGGGAGCTGCCACCAGGATTCTTGGGATTGACATCTGTAGAGATAGAAAGTAGTTGAAGTTGTGCTTATCTCAAGAGACATACCTATGTAAGCTTCTCGACAAGTTTGGCATGTCGAATTCAAATCCAGTTGTAACTCCAACAAATCCTCAGTTTAAGCTTAGTACTACTCAAAGTCTGAGTACTGAAGCTAAAAGAATCTATATGAGTAGCATTCCATATGCTAGTGTAGTGGGTTCTTTGATGTATGATATGGTCTGTACGAGGCCAGACATAGCGTATGGTGTGAGCCTTGTAAGCAGGTATATGGTCAATCCTGGAAAGGCACACTAGAAAGATTTGAAGTGGATTCTTAGGTACATAAATTGGTCTCTGAAAAGAGTCTTGATTTATGGTGGAGCCTGTGGTGATGATAGAAAAGTCGAAATCGAAGGGTTGTCAAATCTGATTATGCAGGTTGTATGGATTCCAGAAAGTCTATTTTTGGATATGTGTTCATTATGTTCGGCACAACAATCAGTTGGAAAGCAATGCTTCAGAAGGATGTTGTCTTATCCACTACTGCAGCAGAATATATTGCCCTCACTGAAGCTGTGAAAGAAGAATTGTGTCTTGAAGGTTTTGCAAATGAGCTAAAACTTCAAGGTCGAAGTATCACTGTTAAATTTCATAGTCAAAATGCAATACACCTGTCAAAGGACTCAGCCTATCATGAGCGAATAAAGCACATCGATGTGAGGCTGCACTTCTTCAGAGAGAAAATCGAGCATGGTGAAGTCCAGGTGCTGAAGGTTTCGACTGATGACAATGATGCTGATATGATCACCAAGATGTTTCCAAGTTGCAGGTTTTTCCACTGTATGCAATTGATAAAGCTGCATGATGAACCCTAGTTTATTCCCTGTTGTTTGCAGGGTTAGAACCAAGGTGGAGATTTGTGAGATTTTGGGAAGAACTCTAGCTTAGTCGTGGAATAGTTTTCATGTGTTTCGATAGGAGACAAGCATGAAGTCAAAGCTGGGTCACATGTTGATGTCGAAGGGTTACATACTATAGTCGAAGCTAGTTCTAGTATGTAATGTTAAAATATATTGTTGACTTATTATGACGAATTAGTTGTGTTAAGGATCTAATTGTTTAGTTAGCTTGTATTGTAAGTTAGCTAGTTAGCCTATAAATAGGCTTGATCACTCAGGTTGTTAGGCGAGGCCAATTTGTGATATTCATTTGTAATCATTTGTAAACCCTTATGAGAAATTTAACAGTAAACAATTTTCCCTAATCCTTCTTCTTCATTCTTCTTTATCCTTTCTTCTTTCTCTCTTTGTTCTAACTGTTTTCATTGTTCATCCAAGAACTCCGTTTCTCAATCTTTATTTGTTGAAAGTTATCGTTTGTAATCACAACATAATCAATCAAGAAAACTTTATCTAATTAATTCACATGAATTTTTAAAATAAAAACCTTAAAAATTAAACCCTTTTTCTTTGATTTTTATCCAATTCAATAATTTCACCATGCAGATAGTTGTCTAACTTTTAAGGATGCATATTAATTAGGTGAATTGGTTTTCTTCATGGCTGTAGCTAGCCTCGTCTCTTTAAATATATACACAAGTATGTATAAACACCTTAACATGGATGTAAATCCAAACATTACAACAAAAGTTCACATTACTATAGAATTAGTCAAACATAAATCCACATCAAATTCTTCAACAAATTTCCAAAAATCAATGAAAGATAAATTTAAACCACCAAAGCCTAGAGTTTTATTACTATCATAGATACTGATAAAACTAGAGTTTGACCAAACTCAATCCTATAAAATCGGCTTGTGACACGCTGCAAGTGCACGACTACTGTCAGAGTGGTAAAAAGAATGTCGAACCACAAGGACCAATGGTTAAATACCAGTTTCTATTTTATATGTTTAAATCTAGGGTAATCGAAAGGTTAAAAACAGACAAACTTAACTGAAAAAACACTTAAGCTAAAACAGCTTATTTGGAAAAACACTTTTGAAAAACAGCTTAATTTAGTAAAAATTGGAAAATAATCAAAACAAGCAGGATTGAGGGTCATAATCTCGTACTTTAACATCTCTATATGATTAAATTTAGTCACACTACAAGTATTTTCACGTAAATTATTGAAAAATAGATTTTTGTAGATAACACCTGATTTCGCCAACGTGTTATCTTGGTTTCGATAAGTAATCCATCAGTTTTCGCTTGTTTGAAGTTATTTATTGAAACCTTGATGTTATGGCACAGTCTATTAAAATGAAATGTTTCTCAACTTCTTCCGAATACTTTCGTAATAACGGAATCGATTGTTTAAAAATATGTATTCGGGTATCGATACAAGTCATTTCGGAGCATTATCGATACCTAAGAACTTCTTACTTTCGTAACAAAGTTTTAAATAAAAACTTGAACTTTTAAAATAAAAACACGTGAATCCTTGTATCATTTAGACTTAATCATATTGATAGTCATGAGTAGGTCTCATGACCTTTAATCCTTAAGGGACTACTCACTCATGGCGAGGAACAACATAAACAGAGAGACTAAGTGATGCATAAACATAATAATAACGATAATCAAAGAAATAGAAAGACAATAGAATTAACCAGAATATAATTTCTTGCAATAAGAACTACGTGCTCCAAACAGAGACTTTTACAGGAAAAATGCGTTCCAAGTGGAATTTTGCGGAAAGAAAAAGCGTAAAAATTAAATGCCTTCTTAAACTCTATTTTGGAAAAGAGTTTTAAAGTTATTAAAAATTAAAAAAATCATAAAAACATGAATTTAATTGAAATAAAAGTCATCTTCAGTGCTCTGTCCCAAAATATCAGCTTCAAAATCAATGCAGAGTCTCTAGATCGGGAATACATTGAGCCGAGAAAGGAAACAAAAATTGGTGGCTTTTCGCACTCCTTTTACAGGCCGTAACATGCGTTACGGGAACCCGTAACAGGGCTTTGGCTTTTGGCCCAAAGTGCATAAGAGGGGGGATTTAAGGTGCTTGGTGTTACAGGCCGTAACACGCATTACGGGCACCCGTAACAGCTTTCTAGTTTTTGTACTAGGGCTTTCGGATCTTGCGATTTTCTTCGATTTTTGCCTGACTTTATCCTCTTTTCTTCTGATATGACTGTGGAGACTTGAAAACGACAAAAACACAATACCAAAGCATAAATCATGGAAAAAGCAAGGAAAAGTACGCGAAACGTAACGAAACAATACGAAAATATGCTAGTAAAAGCGATGCAAAACACACTTATCAAACTCCCCCAAACTTAAATTGGTGGTTGTTCTCAAGCAACAAAGCTTGCATAACATGTTTTAAAACCAAGAAATGAATTTCAAATGAGAAACTCATGAGGTTAGATCGTGTCGATACTGTTAGTTCTTTAATTTTTAGGGTTGGCATTAATTTTGTAAAACAAATAATAGCAGCAATATGTTAGATAGGATATTTTATCTTGCTAAAGAAGAACAGGTTGAGCAAGAAGTCCTATTGTGCAATGGAACATGTTGAGTTGAAGTGGTTTCAACATCTGGAACAACATGTTGTATTAAGATGTCCCATGAAGGTCCATTCGACATCGCGCCAGAACTGAAGTGAGTTAAAGATTCTGTTATGTCTTAACAGATGCAGAATATTCAGGGAATAATATGCAAATTCTATGTGGCGCTGAATTAAAACGCCTGAAGATTCAAATTTGAAATTGAGAAGAATATTGGAAAATATACACTTTCTAAATATGGAGATATTTTAGGAAGTTAAAGATTAAAGTCCTATTATGTAGCAGAAGTTTCTGCTGATTTGTAGCAGCTTATTTGCTGTGTTTGTGAAGGCCCAAATCCAGTTGGGAATAGGTTATATATAGATGCAGTGTAACCTAGAATGATAACTCAACCAAAGATGTAAAAGTTTTGTTATTAGGGTTGGTTCCTGTACCACTCGACATGTGAGTTGGACAGTTTGTTAGTATGATCCTCGAAGCTGTTAAGTAAGAGGAGTATTGTTCTTGGAGGAAGCTTTTAAGTAACTCTAAGTTGTGTCTTGGAAGTGTGTCTTGTTTGTTGAATTGTTGTATAGGTAAAGAGTCGTTGATGCAGTGGCTGAGTGTTGACTGCTAGACATCATTGCAATGATTGGGAGTGAGAAGAGTTTCTCATAGCTAGAGAGGATCTAGGTAGAAGGGTCATTGGGTAGTGATTAAGTGATAAGCTGTAAACGGAGAGTTTAGCTTTGAATTGATACTGCTGATAGTGGACTTCATCCCTGGCTTGGTAGCCCCCAGAGTAGGTGTGTTAGACCGAACTGGGTTAACAATTCTGTGTGTTTTATTTTTATATGTTCAGTACCAAGCTTATTGTTATATACCTTGGCATGTGTGTTCATGTCAGACCAAATGTCTAACGGCATGTTATAGGACATCTGAATTCTGCACATGTACCAGAATTTCAGATACTCATACGAGAGTTCCTGTTCCGATTGGCTAGTCTTAGTTCTTTCGGTACTCGTCCGTTGACGAAAGCATTTCAAGAACATAAACCATGGTCAAACCACTGATCTAGGTACCCCTTTCGGTCACCTCTCCTACTACGCTTTGGGCTTAAGTCTCATTTTTTATTTTTCTCCCCCTTTTGTTCGGACAATCGGATTAAGGCATTCAAAATTTCCTTCACACGTATAAGGTTAATCAAGAGAATTTTTTTCTAGGCGTCATTTTCTTTCTTTTTACGCACGTTGGCATTTTATTTGTCCACATTGGGACGACAATTGAGATTCAACCGTCATTGGGCTAAGTAACTGGGTGAGGGTTACCCAACTTAGAGGGACAGTTGTCTTTATCGCTTTTATTCTTTTTCGGTGCCTTGATATATATTTCTTAACCAACCTTAATTATGCAAAAATTAAAATCCTACTGGACTGTCAAAATAAACTACTCGGGGGGTACTTTTCAAATCTGAGTACTATGGCACAAATCTACGTGTTGGACTCGTGTCCTTACTTCCGGAGACCTAGGGTGTTTGAGTCATACTTAAGTTTTTGAAGTTTCTCGAAGTCCCTATTCCTAGCCTCTCTTCCCTCGAACTCAATATACTTTCTCAAAACTCTCTAAGATCACAAGCATTCAAATGAAATAAATAAAATTTTACGGTCTTAGTTCGGGGTGAGATTCAATAGTGGATTTGTTGTATTGAAAGGAAAAAAAAAATAGAAACAGAAGCAAATAACAATAAGAAATAAAAACTAAAAAACAAGTAAAGACCCCCCCCCCCCCCCCCAAATTAAGCCAAACATTGTCCTCAATGTTTTGGCAAAAGAAAGGGAGGGGAACTCACAAGGAACCTCATTGGGGAGGTGGAGGAAATTGGAACATCATGCACTGCACCATCTCTTACACAATATCTAGATGTGTGCCTTGTTGGTTTTGTTCTCCTCTCATGTCATCCAAGATTGTAGTCTGACGGGCTTGCTCTCCTCGCATGCCTCGGATCTCATTCTGCACCCAATCCCACCTATCTTGGCTTTGTGTTGAAGTACCCGTTTCAATATAGGTAGGACGGGGAGGTGCGGCGGAGTCATCGGGCACTGAGGTACATGTATCAGCGTTAGCAAAATCAAGGTCTTCGTCCTCCTCAGAATTATCCGAAGAGTAGGAGACCGTAGTATATAACCAATTCCTGTTCACATCAACCCGCGATTTTCTTGGGTTCGGAAGGTCCAGGATAGTCGTGGTGCCCATCATCAATAAGTAGGTGCTACCACCGTCCCAATGAATCATGCCATGATGGACCAAAGATTCCATGTCCACCTTGGTCTTTCCTGGCACCATGGTGTCCGCCTCAGAATGGAAAACAAGCCCGGGGTGTTCGGCGATCAAAGTGATCATGCCGCCTACCGATATATCACATGTAGAAGCTCTAGCGACTTTTCCTAAATGATAGGCCGCAAAAGCTGCAACATTCAACAAATCATTGTTAATCATACAAAACATGAAAAATAGTTCCCTTTGGGAAGCAACACCGGTAGAGTCACCACAGCCAAATAAGGTATAAGCCAAGGCCTTTTGTAAGTACCGGAAGGTAGGATTTTGAATCCTTGAGGCCTTTGGATTTTCTACGGAATAATCGTTACGCCCAGTTATGCGTACCAAAACATGGTGAAATCAAACCCTTGGGGAACGTCTCCGGGTCCAAATGTAGGAAGTCAGAGAATTTCCCCTAAATCTTCGACGCTCTAGACGAGGTCTTGATTCATAAGTCAGAAATAGAGGGTTCCGAAATAAACGCTCTCTCCATCATGCCACTTTTTCTCAAGCTTAAAATTTAGAGTGCTCAGAAATTCGAGCGTAATACGCTCGAAAGTGGGAGCATCTATCAACATAAAATCTAGCAGACCAATGTTATTCAGCAATCTATCTACTACAATTTTTAAGCCTAGAGTGGTAAGGGTTTGCTCACAGAGATACCTTGTCGAAACAATTTTCCGCTTGGTGAGAACTCTGTATCGCTCCGCTTGACCGTCATTTGCGAAGACGATGCTATGGATGTTCGCAACTCTGGTGTTCCCTCTCTTTTTGGGCCATGATGATTCACTGGCTTCCCTTCTTTGATCGTTCCTTTTTGGGGCCATGAGAGAATTTCAATGAAAATTTCTTTGAATATTTTTGGAAAAAGAACCCAGATTGTGGATAAGGGGGTTGAATGGTGAAGGTTTTGTGAAGGAGGTAAGGGGTTTTGGGTAGTGTATATGGGTAAAGTTTGAAGCTTTTTGTGGAGGTTTAATGGAGTTTTTGGAGGAGGGTTGAGAGAATGGAAGAGAGAGAGTGAGAAAATCAGAATAAAGTGGAGAGTGATGGTGGTTTATAGTGTTTAATAAGATGAGAGAGAAAAGTGGGGGTGGCTATAATTTCAAAAAAAAATTGAAATTTTGTATGTTACAGCGCATTACAGACCGTAATGCCCATTACAGGCGGCCATAATGCGCCACGGGTAAATGCATGGAAAAATGAATGAGAATCTGGGGTACATTACGGGTCGTAGCGCCTGATACGGCCGATTGTAATGCCCAATGGGTTTTTGTATGAGGGGAGTGTTTAGGTGCATTACGGGCCGTAATGCCCATTACGGGCGGCCGTAATGCACCACAGGTTTTACTATGGAATTTTTATTTTTTTTGGATTTTTGGTTCGATTTTTCTGGGTTCGATTTCCTGCACTGATTTTTTCTCAATTTCTCGTATCTTTTGCCTGCTTATTTACAAAAACAAAAACAACAAGAAAAACAAAAAAGAACGAAAAAATGGATTAGCTCAAAATCTGTGGGTTGCCTCCCACTAAGCATTTCGTTTAATGTCGCATGGATCGACGGTCCTTGAGTGTTGCCACTCAGGACAGTTCCTTTATAGACGGACCCCTAACATTTCCTCTTACTAGTTTAGGGTCTCAACCAAATACTTTCATCCAAGATAAACGCCTATTCTTCATTTTCAGAGGTTCCTGAATTGAACTTAATCCTTCTTTATCTTTCTCCTTAGATCCTTCCCTAGTGGTCATCTCTCTTATGAGGCTAAGATTTTGGTAATGGGCATCAAAAAGTTGTTGGTCATTCGGGAAATAGAGCCCTAATTTATCTTCCCTACCTCGATGGTCAGTACTCATTGCTTAACATAGATAATCGTCCCGACTGTAGTCATTAAGGGTCTCTCTATGATAACAGGTACAATATGGTTCTCTTCTACATCTATGACAACAAAATCAGTGGGTATGATTAAATTCCCGACTTTAACGGGAATATCTTCTAAAATTCCTATCACGGGTTTCACCGTCCCGTCAGCAAGTTGTAGGCGAATGCTACAGGGTTTTAGCTCTCCTAAATTCAACCTTATATGGATAGCTAATGGTATCATGCTGACACTAGCACCAAGGTCACACAGGACATTAGGAAAGCTCATGGTTCCTATCTCACAAGGTATAGAGCAATCTCCAAGGTCCTCTAACTTTGGAGGCACTCCGTGTTGGATTATGGCACTACACTTGGCAGTAAGCTTTATTGTCCCACGGTTTTTCAACTTCCCTTTCTTGGATAGGACCCTCTTTATCATTTCCTCAAAGGAAGGAACTTGAGATAGGTTCTCGGGAATAAGGATATTGTCATAAAGCTTTTTCAGTAACTCCACAAATTTCCCTAGACGGGTTTTCTTCTTGATCCCTGTTTTTCTGCTTCGGGGCAGAATTTGGACCTCAAAGGGGGATTGGGTAGTGAAATCCCCTTCTCCAACATTGTCTTTTTCAGGTGGCATTGTTTTTCCCTTCTCAATTTCATCCACTCTCATCTTAACATACTTCTCAGCCTTTATTTTTTTTTATTTTAAATCGGCTAATTTCTCGTCACTTAGGATGGTTATAGCGTTCAAATGTCCCCTAGGATTTTGTACGGGTTGCCTCGGGAAAGTTCTTGGAGGGACTAATGTGGATGCTTGTTGCTTAGCAACCTGGGATATTTGGGTCTCAAGCATCTTAAAGTGTGTTATTATACCATCCATCTTAGTGTCCATCTGCCTATGAGTTTCATTGATTTGCATGTTTTGATTTTTGAAATCCTCGTTTAGGCGGGTTTGAGATGCCACAAAGTTTTCCAACATCAACTCGAGATTAGATTTCTCTTGGGGAGTTAGTGCAGCATTTTGGAAGCCGGGTGGTCCAACAGCTTGTTGTGGTTGGTTGTTTTTGTAAGAGAAATTTAGGTGATTTTGCCACCCAGGGTTGTAAGTATTAGAATAAGGATTATTTCTTTGATTGTTCAGGAAATTCACATTCTCTTGTGTGGATCCTCTGGTGATAATCATTTGGAAATGACTACCCGTATGCCCATTCACTCCGCAAATCTCACAGTTGACTGAGGCGGGGGCCACAGAAGCAACATGGGTAGGGGTAGCAGGAGTGATGCTTAGCTCATCAATTTTCTTATAGAGAGCATTAACCTTAGCATTCATATGATCAAAGGAATTCACCTCATACATCCCCCCGGTTTTAGGAATGGCTTTAGCGGCGACCTGTCGCATGCTACCCCAGGAATAATGGTTTTTGGTCATCTCCTCAATGAGATTGTAAGCTACATCCTTAGGACTATTCATGAAGGCTCCGCCCGAAGCCGCATCAAGGGTCAACCTAGTGGAGTGTGAGAGACCATTATAAAAGATGTGGATGATCATCCACTCTTCAAACCCACGAAAAGGGCAAAGTCTCAACAAATCCTTAAAATGTTCCCAAGTATCAAATAAAGACTCACCATCCTCTTACTTAAAATTGTTAATCTCATTCCTAACCTGAGCGGTCTTACTTGGCGAAAAGTATCGCGCAAGAAAAACGACTTTCAACTGAGGCCAAGAAGTAATAGAATTGGCAGGAATAGATTGGAGCCAAGCCTGTGCTCGGTCTCTTAGGGAGAATGGAAAAAGTCTAAGATGAATGGCGTTCTGTTCGACGCCATTGGCTTTCACTGTACCACAATTATCAACAAATATCAACAGGTGAAGGTTTGGATTTCCAGATGGTAATCCAGAAAGTTGGTTCTATTGAACCATACCTATCAATGACAGTTTAAGCTCAAAATTATTTGCCTCGATAGGCAGGTGTATAATGCTACAATGAGGTTCTTCATCAGTGGGGATCACGTAGTCTTTCAAAGGTTTGGTATCCACGACAGGGGCAGCCATCGCAAGCTGTCTCTGAGCTCGGCGTCGCTCTCGCAAGAAATGCTCGAATTCTTCAACGGGTTCAACTGAAATATCATAAAAATGCGTTCTTTGCATAAACAAGAAAATAAGACCCTAGTCTTTACGGTGATCAAATAAAATTCCAATATTAACGTAATTGGTCCCCGGCAACGGCGCCAAAAAACTTGACACACCGCAAGTCCACGGCTACTGTCAGAGTAGTAAAAAGAATGTTCAACCACAAGGACCAATGGTTAACTACCGGTTTCTATTTTATCTGTTTAAATCTAGGGTAATCGAAACGTTAAAAATAGACAAACTTAAATGAAAAAGTACTTAAGCTAAAATAGATTATTCGGAAAAGCACTTTTGAAAAACAGCTTAATTGAGTAAAAATTGGAAAATAATAAAAAAAAGCAGGATTGAGGGTCATAATCTCGTACTCTAACATCTCTATATGATTAAATTTAGTCACATTACAAGGATTTTCACGCGAATTATAGAAAAATAGATTTTTGTAGATAACACCTGCTTTCGCCAGCGTGTTATCTTGGTTTCGATAAGTAATCCGTCAGCTTTCGCTTGTTCGAAGTTATTTAGCGAAACCTTAAAGTTATGGCACGGTCTATTAAAATAGAACGTTTCTTAACTTCTTTCGAATACTTTAGTAATATCGGAATCGATTGTTTAAAAATCCATTTTCGGGCATCGATACATGTCCTTTCGGAGCATTATCGATGCCTAAGAACTTCTTACTTTCGTATAAAAGTTTTAAATAAAAACTCGAACTTTTAAAATAAAAGCATGTGAATCCTTGTATCATTTAGACTCAATCATATAGATAGTCATGAGTAGGTCTCATGACCCTTAATCCTTAAGGGACTACTCACTCATGGTGAGGAACAACATAAACAGAGAGATTAACTGATGCATAAACATAATAATAACTATAATCAAAGAAATAGAAAGATAATAGAATTAACTTGAATAGAAATTCTTGCAATGAGAACTATGTGCTGCAAAGAGCAGACACTATAAGGACCAGGGAGAGAACAAACATTTTCCCCGCATTTCTCCACGCGCTCCTCCCACGGGGACACGTCATCGGGTAACTACCCACCTCCGAAAGAGTCGGTATGCCTACTTTCTGGAGATCTCGGGATAGTTACTCCAGGGAGAAGACCACGTGCTGGTCTTCCCTACGCCATGTAAGCCCTAGCAGTTATCTGCATTAGGCCTAGCAACCCAACCCAGTGCAGATAACCATTGGCCCAGCATTGGGGGCACAATATAAATACCATCTCTGAGAGGGTCAAGTATGCTATTCTCATTCTTACTCTCACTTTATGTACTTTCTTGCTCCATTCATGACTTTGGCATCGGAGTACCTTGCAGGTACACCCCCACCGTCTCATCACCACCGGAGTAGCGGAGCTTACGAAGTTTGCTGGCCACTAATCTACTTTCTGATTAAGTACGGTTAGTGGCGCCGTCTGTGGGAACCTTTGCTTCCCCGTTTTCTCCTTGTAAAACCAAAGCAACTTCCATTTTCTGACAGTCATGGCCAGCCCGTGACCTGAGTCCAAGACTCCAGACACCGCCTTCGTACAGTTCAACGACGGAGACGACCACGAGCCCAATATGGTCGTTAACGTCGAAGAAGGCGACGAGAGGGATGGGTGTACTGCCTCCCACTCCTCTGACGACGCGACATACAATGTCGCCCAACATGACAGCAGCCCAGCTGTCTACCAGCCTGTACCCGCGCCACCATATATTGACCCAAACACGGTGGCCCTGTTTGCACTGGTCAATCAGACCAACCTATTGATCTCCCAGCAGAACGTGTAGATAGAGTGCTCGAAAGAGGGCGACAAAGACGCTCTCCCCCACGGAGACATCGTCATCCCACATCTCACAGCCCTTCTCCTCCCCCGTGAAGGACACCGCAAGTCGAATCTCGGACTCCTTCCCCCCAACCTGCGGGACACCGCCCGCACCTGGAGCGACCCCAGCCTGTGGTCGCTCAGAAGCGCAATCACTCCCCTGCTTGGAAGGAACAACGACGCTCCCCTGTCCAAAAGAGGAGCAGAGCTGACGGCGAAAAGCTGAAGAGCCGACCAAGGAGTCCTTCCCGACGAAACATGCACGGTTGATGCGATCACTCCCCTTCGCAATCATCAGTTAGGAGTGACGAAGACGACCAGCGTACCCCCCTGTCCAAGGAGATTATGGATACGCCTATACCCGTCAGGATGGAGAAGCCCCCACCTTTGGCGACGTACGACGACACTGCCGACCCGGACGACCATGTCGAGAGCTTCGAGGCTATGCTCGACTACAGAAATGTCTGGGGAGCTATCAAGTGCAGGCTCTTCCCAACCACCCTCCGAAAAGGTGCCATGGCGTGGTACAAAAGCCTCGCACCAAAATCCATCACTGCTTGGAAGGAACTGAAGAGACAGTTCTCCAGGAATTTCACTGCACCCCAACACCACCCGAAGACGGTGACCTCCCTGGAAGCCATCCTTCAAGGGAGGGACGAATCTCTTAGAGATTACATCGAGAGATTCAACCGGGAAGCCACCAAGGTAGCCACAATCCACGACATGAAGAAGTTCTTGATCGAGCAAGGATTGTGACCTCGCACTGAGTTTGCCAAGGCTGTGGGCATCCAGAGGCCCCGAAACTTGGAAGAGTTCCTCTACAAGGCCCAAGCGTACATTTAGTATGAGGAGACTGAGGTTGTCCACTGTGACCGCGACTCGCGGCACCAAAAGGGCTCCCGAAGCTCCATACAAGAAGACTCTACCGCTCCCCGACGAGGGGGTGATAGAAGAAAAGAAGATCGTCCCAGGGACTCTCGTGAATCGAGAGGTCCAGCTGGCCAGTTTACGGAGTACACACCACTCACTACTCCCCGCGAGCAAATTCTGGCCGAGTGCGCCAACTCGGAATTCCAGAAAGGAGGTGTCCACTTTCCGAAGCCGACACCCCCCAAAGCTAATGTTGACAAGTCCAAGTACTGCAGTTCCATATGAGCCATGGGATTGTCACCGAGGACTGCATCCACCTCAAGGATGCAATAGAAATTTTGATCAAGGAGAGGCACCTCAAGCAGTATACGAGGAGGAATGACCCCCCAGACAGGATGCCTGGAAAACACAAAGGGTCGAGGAGACGGCCCCTTCCACCGGAGAGAACGGATTGCAAGTCACTCTGAGTATCACCTGACCAGAGGACTTTTACATCCCCACTAGCTCGAGATCCACGTGATCGCTCATAGACCCTAGGAGAGTCTCCCCCTGAGGACCCTGTGACCACTCGCAGCCCGTGAGATAGTTTCCCCATGACAATGGTTATATCCGCCGGGGGCTTTAATAAGGTCTCCGTCGGTTCAATCATGCAGAAGTTCGACGAGCTAGAATCTGCGAGCTCGGCACAGACTGCCACTTTTGAGAAGGTACAAGGGAAGTCGAACCCCATCACCTTCTACCTCAAGGAACTTCTAGGTGGCGCGCCCAACTCCACCATCCCTCTCCTGATTCGGGCACAGATGGCGAACTTTGACGTCCGCAGAATCCTGGTCTACCAAGGGAGTTTGGTAGACATCATGTACGCCCACCTCTTCGAGACCCTCCAGCTCGATGAAAGGCATTTGACCCCCTACGTGGGCTCAAATATCTCTAGGGTTTCAACGGCATGACCACCAGACCATGGGGTTATGTCGAGCTGATGGTAACTTTCGGGAGTGATGACACTGCCCGACAAGTCAAGACCCGCTTCCTGGTAGTGGATTGTCCTTCCCTGTACCAGTGCATCCTAAGGAGGACAACTCTGGCCGAGCTCACGGTGGTACCAACTACAGTGCATCTGAAGATGAAGTACTACACCACTCGAGGTCGGGTCGTCGCTATCCACGGGGATATCGAAGCTGCAAGGAGGTGCTTCGAAGCTGCAACCAAGGGTCTGAGCTCGATCAACGTCAAGCCCAAGACTGGAGAGAAGCCAACCCCAGATGCAGTGTAGAAGCCACTCTCGCGTGTCAATGCGGTGGACCTCAACAGTCATTTCCCCGATGAGCAGGAAGAAGAGAGAGCAGTGGATAACGACCTCCCAACTGAAGGCAACGGGAAGCCTCTCCAACCAACGCACCTCATCCCAGACAGAGACTTCAAGTTCTTTGCCCTCGGAGACGATCTAGATAGGAGCGTGAATATTGGTACCGGGCTCCCCGGCCTGGCGAAGAAGCAGTTGAAGGCATGCCTCCGGGAGAATGCTGATTTGTTCGCATGAAGCGTGTCAGAGATGCCCATCCTTGACCCAGAGGTGGCCTGTCACCAGCTCACTGTAGATCCAGCCGCTATGGCTATAGTGCACGTAGGCGTAGGTAGTCTCCCAAGAAAGTGGAGGCTGCAAAAAAAGTTGTAAAAGACCTCTTAGAGGCAAATTTCATTTCGGAGGCCAGGTACACAACCTGGTTATCCAACGTTGTACTTGTTAAGAAAAATAATGGAAAATGGAGGATGTGCGTTGACTATACTGATCTTAACCGGGCGTGCCTGAAAGATTCTTATCCATTGCTTAACATCGACCAGCTGGTCAACAATTCTGCAGGTTTCAAACTATTGTCCTTCATGGACGCCTACTCGGGGTACAATCAAATCCCCATCCAAGGCCGACAAGCAGCACACCACCTTCATGACCGAGTCGGGCAATTACTACTACAACGTGATGCCCTTCGGCCTGAAGAACGTCGGCACTACCTACCAGCGGATGATGAACAAAGTCTTCCGGGGAGAGATCGGCGACATGCTCGAGGTCTACATAGAGGACATGATCATTAAATCCACAAAAGAAGTCGACCACGCTGCCCATCTCAAAAAGGTCTTTCACACGGCGAGGAAATGCAGGATGCAGTTCAACCCCGAGAAATGCACCTTCGGCGTCCGGGCAGGCAAGTTCCTCGATTTCTACCTCACAGAGCGAGGAATCGAGGCGAACCCCGACAAGTGCAGGGCATTCTTCGAGATCCCGAAACCGAACTCGAAGAAATTGATACAATCGCTGAATGGGATGTTGACATTGCTTTCCCGCTTTGTGACCAAGTCGGCACAGTATGCACTCCCAGTTTTCAAGCTTCTACGCCAGAAAGTCACATTCGAATTGACCGAGGAATGCGAGCAGGCACTCCTCCACCTCAAACAAGTCATTTCGCTACCCTCGGTTCTCTCGCGACCAGAGGGTGGGGAAACGTTATTCCTATACATCGCCATTACGAGCGAAGCGGTCAGCGCAGTCCTAATCCGGGAAACCCCCGACGGGCAGAAGCCGATTTACTTCACCAGCAAAGCCCTCTAAGGTCTGAAACTTAGATACCAGCAGATCAAAAAGGTCGCTCTGGCTCTCGTCACCACGGCCAAGAGACTGCGACATTACTTATTGGCCCACACGATCGTGGTGAGGACCGAGCAACCCGTGAGACAACTCCTCGGCCGACCAGACATGGCGGGGAGGATGCTCAGATGGTCGCTCGAACTCGTCGAGTTTAACATCCAATATGAAGGGAGAAAGTCCCTGAAAGCTCAGGTGCTGGCCGACTTCGTGGCAGAAATG
Organism: Lathyrus tuberosus; assembly: GCA_022829125.1. Lineage (NCBI taxonomy): Eukaryota > Viridiplantae > Streptophyta > Magnoliopsida > Fabales > Fabaceae > Lathyrus > Lathyrus tuberosus. Next base: position 1,471,906 of record JALAZF010000523.1, on the reverse strand, counting down.
ACCCTCCCATAGCCTCTGACCAACGGATCCCAAAAATGGACGATCTACGTTGACGGGGCATCCCGCTCGACAGGTAGCGGAGCGGGCATCATCCTTGAAAATAGGGAAGGTATCTTGATCGAAGTATCCCTCATGTTGTCTTTCCCAACGTCGAACAATCAGACCAACTACGAGGCTTTCCTCGCTGGGTTACGCTTAGCTTAGGAACTCGGCGCCAAAGCGGTCAAAATATTCACCGACTCCCAGCTCGTGGCATCCCAGGTACGGGGAGAATACCAAGCCAAGAACAACAACCTCATTGAATACTTGGCTCTGGTGAAGGAAACGATGAAGAAGTTCTCCTCAGCAGAAGTGAATCACGTCCCGCACAAACACAACACTCGAGCGGACAGTTTATCAAAGCTCGCAAGCACGAAGAAGAAAGGCAGGAACAAATCCGTCATTCAGGAGGTGCTCTCGCGTCCGAGCATCGAGAAAACCGTCCTCGCGACTGACGTGAACGCCATTGGAGACAGCCATAGCTGGATGACCCCGGTGTACGAGTACCTCAGCAGGGGCAAACTACCCGACGACCCCAAAGACGCCGGTGTTGTTAGGTGACGTGCCTGCTCCTATATAATCATTGAAGACAAATTATATCGGTGCGGCTTCTCGATCCCTCTTCTCAGGTGCTTCGAGGAGTCCAAGATCCCCAGAATAACTCCAGGAGATCCATGAGGGGATCAACACGCAACACCTCGGTGGATGATCACTAGCCCGTAAAGCATTACGAGCAAGGTACTACTGGCCCACCATGCAACAGGACACCAAGGAACACGTCAAGAAGTGCGACAGATGCCAACGACACGGGGACATGCACCTGGCCCCGCCCAGTGAGCTCAAAACGCTCTCGTCCCCATGGTCGTTTGCATGGTGCGGGATGGATATCCTCGGGCCCTTCATCGTGGGGTCGTACCAAAACAAGTACCTAATTGTCGGCGTTGATTATTTCACGAAGTGGATCGAGGCTGAAGCCCTAGCCAAAATCATGGCCCACAACATACTACGCTTCTACAAGAGGAACATACTTGCCTGGTTCGGCGTACCCCAGGCAACTGTCACCGACAACGGGGCACAATTCACTGATAAGAACTTTCAGGACTTCGTCGCGAAGTTGGGCACGAAGCAATACTTGACCTCGGTTGAGCACCCACAGACAAACGGTCAGGCTGAACCCGCGAACCGGGTGATCCTGCGAGGTCTGAAGCGGAGACTGGGCAACTTCAAGAAAAGATGGGTAGAGGAGCTACACAACGTCCTCTGGGCCTACAGAACAACCCCGCACTCCACGACCGGGGAGACCCCCTTCCGATTAACCTACAGAACTGAGGCGGTGATCCCTGTGGAAATAAGGGAACCCTCGAGAAGAACGGAGTCTCCCCTCGACGAAGAGACGAGCGATGAGGCCCTCCGGGAGAAGCTCGACTTCGTCGAATAGATAAAGTCGGGCACGTCCCTTCGTGAAGCCTCACTCAAATAGAAGATAACTTTACGCTACAATAACAAAGTTATTAAACATGATTTTCAGGTAGGCACCCTCGTCCTACGAAGGAACCAGAAAGATTCGCGAGAAGGCAAGCTTGCCGCGAACTGGGAGGGCCCCTACCGCGTCCGCTCAAAAACGGGGACATGAGCTTACTACCTTAAAAATCTACACGGGGAGGAACTTGCTCGGCCATGGAATGCTAAAAAGCTTAAACAGTATTACAGTTAAACACTGCCCGCGACCCATCCGTGTCGCGACTATGGGGGCGTTCTAAGGTAAAAGCGCGACTCCCCTCCTCGAGACAAGAAGACAAGGGCCCGCTTTGCGTGTGCGTGAGGACCCTTGATCCGACGGGGACACCTCAACTAAGCTTCACTGTCGTCGTACCAGTTTGGCAGGGCACCCAGCTCGCGATGGGAAGCCCACGCCACGAAGCTAAGACCTCGATCGAGCTCTTAGCCTCGTTGAAGGTCAGAATACAGCTTCGACTACTCGACTAGTTCCCTGCACTGTCGAAGATCAACAATGTCGAGCGATACCCCCAATTACTTAGTTCAAAACAAAACAGATATATCATCAACATACAAACATCACACACACAAGATAAAGAAAGACAGTACATTAGATTCGAGCAGAAGCCCATTGTTCAAAGAGTACATACAAAATATCACATACAAAATATCACAAGCCCCTGGCGCGCAGGCCGGCCAAAAGTCATTACAAAAACTAGCACGCAGGCCAAACAAAATAGGCAAAAGAAAAACTAAACAACTGTGTTTTCCTTGGTCTGCTCGTCGGCCATAGCCTCTTCGTCCTCATCCTCCTCGGGCTCTGGCGGGATAATCTGACCTTCGACCACCTCATGGTAAGGGTCAGTCCCCTCAGTGATGAGCTGAACGTCGGGGTTCACGATCCGGAGCTGCTTCACGGCGTTAGCAAAGCCCACCTCGACAGCTCCAAATACATCCTGCTCGGTCTGCCTGAGCTTTGAGATCTATTCGGCCTAAGAGGTCAGCAACTTGTCATCCTCAGTTTCCTCTTCAGCAGGCCTGGCAGCTTGCTCCAGCTCAGCGATTCTCGCCAGGAGATTTTTCCTCTCCTCAGCGGCGTTCTTCAGTTTCCCCTCCAACTGCCCCTGAAGCTCGACCTGGGCTTCATTCTGCTATTTACACTCCACGAGGTCCTTGCCCAGCTTCTTCATCTCGGCCTCAACTGACGTGAAGTTATCCTGCAGTTTGTTCAGCTCCGCCGATAGATAGGTTTCATCCTTCAGGACCAGAGCTGTAGCAAAAACCTGCATCATCGCGGCCATGTCCTCCACCAAGGATTTTCCCCTCGAAACCCTGTCAGCGCCTAAGATGGCCCGGGCTTCAGATGCACTAACGGCCGGGGAGTTGGCCCCTGAGAATAAATTAGGCCTCAAGTGATAAGGCGGGAGCACGAACTTCTCGTTGGGAGGACTCTCAGTAAGATCGATATGCACCTGTTCGCTGGTTCGCTGTCTTTTCGGGGACCCCTGCGAATTAGGAGATTGGATACACTGAGGGGAGCTGGAGGAGTCCCCGGATGCCGGGATAGGGCCTGGGCGTTGTTGTCGGGTCTGGTCGACTCATCCCTTTCCGTCCTTCTTCGAACCTTGAGTAGCTGCCAACTTCTTCACACGCTCCTCCATGCTTGACATTTTTCCTGCAAAGGAAAAATAAAAGCACGTCAGTACACCGAATACAAAAATATACAAGAGAGCCCAACCAAGGATTTTCTCGCCACCTAACAGCTCGAGGGCATCCTCGTCAGAAAATGTCTCGAGAAGGGCCCTCGTATTAATCAACCGAGCCTCCTCTAAGATCTACCCGTTGTCGTCGCATATAAATTTCCTGTCCGGAGTCACGAGCTGCGCAGGTTTAAAACCAGAGACGAACTAGACTATCTCCTGGTAGGCCAACCGGTCATCTTCGGCCAGTGCGCCTGGGCTAAAAATATAGTTATTCGTGCCTTTCTTAAAGTGCTCCTCCGTCCATTGCAGGGGGAACTTCTCCTCGAGGACTTCCACCCGTTGCCCGTCTATTTCTTTGAACACCCGGTTGTACACTGTCTCCGCGGCCTTGAATAAGATAGGCTTTATAACATAATACTGGGACTTGAAGTGGCGGACATAGTCCATATAAGTCCGGAATAGCCTGCTCACTTATTTGAAGGATACCCAATTGTGCCTTCCGTCAATCGTCTGCCTCTGTAGGTGGAATATACGGAAGAACAAAGATATGGTTGCCCCGATGCCGAGGTGCTGCCAGATGATCTCGAATGCACGAATGAAGGCGAAAGCGTTGGGGTGAAGTTGCGAAGGTGCCAAGCGCAGCCAAGTGAACACCTCTTACTGGAAACCACTGAAGGGCATGCCCCAGCCCGCCTCGTCGAAAGTAAACTCATACAGATGAAATCTCATCCCTTTGAATCTTGAATAGATGCGGTGGTGTGCTAGATGTTTGTACACCAGCCAGTTCATCGAGGAGCCCTTGCAGCGATTCTCGACAGTGGCGAAGTCATCATGGGAGTCCATAGCAAACAAAGACGGGACGCCCAGAGTTTCCTCGCTATCCTAGTCTTCTGGTGGCCGCTCCTCATCACCGGTGATCGACGTCAACGGGGAGTCAGGATCGTCGTTGGTCTCTATGATTCCCACGGCAAATCACCCTTCCACCGCAAATCAAGTGAAAGGGCGAAGAAAGGATACGAGGAACTTCTCATAAAACGTCTTCGACCAGAGCCTTCCTCGGGAACGTCCCACGTTGGGGAAGCATCCCTTCGACCAAGATTATTGAGGGTGCTCACCCATTGGACCTCCCCAGGTTGGGGAGACATGAAGCTCGAGGACACGCCCAGATATGCTCGGGGTGTCCATCGAATGTCCCCGGGGCCTTCATCAGGTCCCCGACTTCTTCATCCCATGTCCTCGGGGAATTCATCCTGTGTCCTCGAAACCTTCATTGGATCCTCGGGAGATTCATCCCAGTTCCTCGGAGCATTCATCAAAAATCTAAAGAAGCCCCTTCGTTTTCGCCAGAAACTCCGTGGCCTCCCCGGGAACTTCATCAGTTCGCCGGAGAAACCACCGTAGAAAACATAAAACAGAAAGAATGAGCCATAAACTTACTTGAAATGGCGGTTAGGAATCTACGGTGTAGCGGCGTACAGTGGAAGGACGGCGACGGAAGTCAAACACAAAGAGAGAGAGTCGTTAGCGGAGATAGTGGAAACACGCAAATGGCACGAACCCGACTCTATTTATAGAGCCGTCACAGGACTCAAGGCGTCCCTAGGCAAGTGCCTAGGATCCTAGACTCCCTAAGCATGACGAGTGACACGTGGCACTCGAGGTCCCGCGCACGTCGTTTCACTTCCCTGTGTGTCCGTGGGATAAGAGTGTCCACGTGCTCCTCCCGCGGGGACACATCATCAGGTAACTACCCACCTCCGAAAGAGTCGGTCTGCCCACTTTCCGGAGATCTCAGGACAATTACTCCAAGGCGAAGACCACGTGCTGGTCTTCCCTACACCACATAAGCCCTGGAAGTTATCTGCATTGGGCCTAGCAACCCAACCCAGTGCAGACGACCGTTGGCCCAGCGCTGGGGGCACAATATAAATACCCTCTCTCATAAGAGGGCCAAGTATGATATTCTCATTCTTACTCTCACTTTATGTACTTGCTTGCTCTAGTGCTCTGTCCCAAAATAAAGGTCTTCTTCAGTGCTCTGTCCCAAAAAGATCAGCTTCAGAATCAATGCAGAGTTTCTAGATCGGGAATTCATCGAGCCGAGAAAGGGGACAAAAATTGGTGGCTTTTCGCACTCCTGTTATGGGTCGTAACATGCGTTACAGGCACCCGTAACAGGGCTTTGGTTTTTGGCCTAAAGCGCATAAAAGGGGGGCTTCAAGGTGCTTATTGTTACGGGCCTTAACACGCATTACGGACACCCGTAACAGCTCCCTGGTTTTTGTACTGGGGCTTCCGACTCTTGCGTTTTTCTTTGATTTTTGCCCGACTTTATCCCCTTTTCTTCCGATATGACTGGGGAGACCTGAAAACGACAAAAACACAATACCAAAGCATAAATCTTGGAAAACGCAAGGAAAAGTACGTGAAACGTAACAAAACAATACGAAAATATGCTAGTAAAAGCGATGCAAGACACACTTATCAGCTTGTAAGGTGAAGAGTGACACTCTATATCAACTTTTTGTGAGTTCTATCTATAACCAATGTGGGACTTGGATTTTTCTCAATACACCCCCTCACGCCCAACACTATTGGGCTTGGTGCATGGATATAACGGTAGATGACCCGAATTATCGATATATGGGTCTTGGTTTTTCCAATACACTCCTTTTGCGCCCAGCATATTTTTGGGCTTGGTACGCATATATAATTGGTGGTGGCCCAAATCGATAGGCTCTGATACCATGATAGAATTAGAGTATAGTCTAACTCAATCCTATAAAATTGGCTTATAAGGTAAGGGGTGAGACTCTATATAACCCTTTGTGAGTTCTATATCTATAACCTATGTGGGACTTGAGTTTTTCTCAATACACCTAAGGGTGGAAAAACGGGTTAGGCTTGTCGGACCATCCAGTTTAAACCACCATTTTTGGCAGGTCGAGGCGAGGTTTTCGGCTGGGTGTCTTAATTTGCCCTGCCCCGCCTAACCCACTTTTAAAACGGGCCAAGGGCGAGGCGGAGCGGGTTTTGCGCATGAGCTTTTTGTTAAAAAAATATATTTATTTTTACTTGGAATTAAAATAATATTAATGTGGTATGTAGTAGACATACTTTTAAAACACACCTCATTTCTTCAAACCCTAATGTTCATTTTTCACATAATCACAAACACCTCATTTTGAAGACATTAATTGGTCTCTGATTCTTTATTTATTTTCACTCACAGTAGGAAAAGTGTTTATTGAAAAACATAGAGAATACATTATTTTTTATTTTCTATTCCTTGTTGTCATTGGAGTTGGGTTCTAAAGCTATAAGGTAAGTTTTGCACATAGAGGTTTGTTTTTCCTTATGATAATAAAGTTTTGATTTGTATTTTAGTCTATTTGAGTTCTCATTTTATTTATTTATTGACGCTAAAATGCTCAACTAAGTGTATTGTTTGTATTGATAATTTTTAAATAATGAAGCTTTAATTTTTCTTGGATTGTTTTATTTTTGAGATGCTTCCATTGATAAATCTACTGATTTTGATGTTGTTAATCTTAATAATTATTAAATAGTGGGTGGCGACAAGTAGAGAGATGGTGGAAGGTTTCATCCAATGGCTACGATATTATTCGAAGCTTCGTAAATTCACGACATAGATGATGATTGATGAAGTGTTTGTCATAGAGTATTTAAGATTGGTTGTTTGTTATTGGTCCTTAGTTGTCTTTGTTTAGCTTGTGATACTTTATTTTCTTAATTTGTGTCCCTAGATGTCCTTAACTAGGTTGTGCTTGTTGATTTTTTGAACTAAAAAAGGATTATTTTCGGATTTTAGTGTATTTGTTTTATGTTTTTGGTATTATAGTGACGTTTTTTTTGTTTATATTGAAGAATATGACATTTACATAAGACTTGTTAAAGTTTTACTATATGTTGTTAAAATTTGTCGGTCTCTTTGTTAATGATTAACAATTTTGTAAATTATGTAGTAAATGAAATTGTAAAAACAAAATTGGCGGGCCGGTCCGCCAACTCGTTAGTAAACGGGACATACTTGACTTTTGAATTCGGACACCTAAGTTGGCACGCCCCGCTTTTGGACGGGCTTAAATAGAGCGGGCCGTTCAGCACTATTGGACTTGGTGCATGGATATAAACGATGGGTAGCCCGAATTATCAATATATGAGATTTTATTTTTCCAATAGATATCTACCGTTGAATCTATCTCTGATTTAAGAAACAAAGATGACAAAAAAACTGTATTCATCTTAGAGAATAAAATGAAGGAAATAATATCGCTTAGAGAACTCCCAATAATTTTTGAAAAAGTGATGTGTAAATTGTTGAATTGTTTTAATCAAACATAGGTCACCTCTTCCACTCGAAGATTCCCAACTCTCAAGGTGTAACACCTAAATTATTATACACACATACATACATATATTATTATTATTATTATTATTATTATTATTATTATTATTATTATTATTATTATTATTATTATTATTATTATTATTTAGCTTATATTTTAAAAAATTATATTTTCTTGAGTAGTTATAATTTTATAAATTTGAAGTTTTGATTAATAATTATTGTGATTCAGGGATGATTAATACAACACATAATTAAGGCTTATTAGAAAATAAATGAGTAGTTAGTGAGCATAATATTTACTAGTAAGGTAATCTCAAGTTTAGACCCACAACTTACTATCCTTATTTCTTTATTAGTAAGGTAATCTCAAGTTTAGACCCACAACTTACTATCCTTATTTCTTTATGTCACCTTACTCTTACTTTTCTATTTACAAATTCAAGTCACTTTTAAATTTAAAAAAAAAAGTAAAGAAACAAAGAAATTTAGGGATGATTGATACAACACAAAATTAAGGCCTTTTAGAAAATAAATGAGTAGTTAGTGAGCATAATGTTTACTAGTACGGTAATTTCAAGTTTAGACTCACAACTTATCACCTTTATTTCTTTATGTCACCTTACTCCTGCTTTTCTACTTAGAAATTCAAGTCACTTTAAAAAAATAATAAAGAAGCAAAGAAATAAAGAAATAAAGCTATATAGAAAAGAAGTAGGGTGTGAAAGAGGAGACGGGGAAGAATATAATATCCTAATAGTTCAAAAGAGAAATAAAAAGGATGAAAGCTTACTAGGAATTGGAGATCATGACAAATAAGAACATGAAAATACATCATTAATCATTTGTCTTTCCTTTCTAATTCAAGGAAAACTCCTAAACTATGTGAGGCCATTTTTTCTCATGTATATGTAGGCTTTGAGGGACTAATAGGTTTAGGTCAATATTTATGTGTGTAGGGTATTTACTATTGATTATTATTGTTAGTAACAAAAAAGGTTGTTCAACTTGAGTGTTCTTTCCCTTTTCTTCATGCATAATTGATATAAATAGTGAATTAGATTTTTTTGGAGAGACATGTTGATTTAGGGTTATGATGTGGGTAATGTGTTTTATTATGATGTAGTTTGTGTGACCTTGGGTTTCATTATAATTGTCATCTTTATATTTTTGGTCTTGATATCAAAGTATTTATCATATGTTTGTAGAAATTGTAAGTATGTGCTAATGGAAATTGTGTTTACAAGTGTTGGATTTTAAATTGCAACCACAATAATCATTCTGACAAAAACCAGAGAGTTGTAAATAAATTATTGTATCCACGAAGATTGTATTAACCTCGTACAAGGATAAGATGATATCACTTGTGAATTTAATGCAGTGAATGGTAAATGTAACGCGGTTGCATAGAGCACGATTGATTTGTGTGTGTACATAATTATGAATAGTTAACTAACAACTCACAAATATAATGATAAAAACGATTAAGTTACCCTTTTGAATCATCTACTCATAGATGTGGGAATTTATATGACTAAACTTAGAACGATTTTATCTTAACTCTGATCTTTTACAAAACATAGAATTACAACCTCGTAACCGTCAGCTATTGGGAGTCTTTAATTGCAAGGTTATGAATCTATGTACTTACAGGTAAAGTGTCTGCAACAATTAGATGATCTCAATAGTTTTGATGATGACAATACTAAAATGTGTAGTCTTCATAGAAGTTATGGTCAAGATGATTAAGTTTGTTTGCTTATGAGATTAAGATGTCAAAGATAATATCTTAAAGTCAACATCCAATGTCAAGTTGCGTTCGATGGAATCTCTGGTGATCTCAAATCAAATAATCTCTAATGATGGTGTCTATCAAGAAGATATATGAAGCATACTTAGATAGAATAAGTCAATTACCCATATGAAGTGTTGAATCAATGATGAGTCTAGCAAGTGATATTTATGCTTCAAGGTTATAAAATAGAAAGTGTGAATGCTCGTCTGATCTGAGTCTGAGTGATCAGAGTATTGTAAAGATATTGAAGTAATTTTAAAATTACTAAGTCAATGCACACACTCACCTAAAAACGATTTAAAACTCTCTAAATTTCCTAAAAACATCTTAAATCCTATATAGGAATTATCAAGGTGCCTGTGAAATTGATCAAGGATGTTTCAAAACACTTAGGAAGTTTTATATATTTCCCAATCAATTAAGGCCCTTAACCAATCAATTAGAGCAAGGAATAAAGCTTTTTAATTGATAAAAAACTAAATTGAATAAGACACTAGACGTTGTAAGTTTTCCTTTTTGGGAATTAGGTTGTCGTATTTTGAAGCTCATAATTTATTAACCTTATGGCTTAATCAAGTATGACAGTTAAAGGCCCATGCATCGTTTTCCTTTTTGAGCCAAGATTTTCTTTTATAAATAGAGGCTTCTCCTCAGTTTCAATACACACAATAAAATCTATTTTTATATACTTTTTCATTTTCTAACTCTCTCGATTTCATTTCTCTCTTTTTAACTAAATTGCCTTAGTGCTTTGTGAGTGAAAAATATCTAGTAAGGGTGTTGGGGTTAGTGTTGTAGTTTACCCAAGAGGAATTTATCTTTTATGTAATATCTCTTGTGAGAAGTTGTTGGTTGGTTTATGAGATAAACCGATAAAATCTCTCATTTGATTAATGAGATTTTCTGTTAAAATCTATGTATGGTTCATAAGCTCAGTATGGTGTAAAAACTCTGACTTGGTTTATGAGATTGTCCGTCAAAATATTTGTTTGGTTCGTGAGCTTAGCCTTGTGTAAAATCCATCTCTCGGTTCTGAGATTATCCTGGCGTAAAATCTCATGTTTGGTTTAGAGGATAGCTAGTGTAAAACTCCAATTTGATTGTAAAAAGGGTCATGGACATAACCTGTGAAAAGCTCACATCAATAGTGAAAACGCTCGAGAAGAAATTCTTGGAGAGTAGAGTAAACCAAGTGATTAGGTCGAACATCTATAAATATCAGTTGCAATTCTCTCAACACTTACCTTTTTTATATATTTTACTTATTTATTTATTTTTGTTGTGTTTTCATCTTTCCTTTACTATGATTTCCTTTCACTACTACAAAATATACCTTTAGTAACACTAAATTACAACAGTGTGACAATTAATTGTGGTAATACCTCATTTTTGGACGCGTTTTATTTTTTTATATCTACAAAAAGGCATTGCGTTACGGTCAAAACAATTAACTGTGATTATACATTCATAGAGTGACAAGGTTCATATCTTAGCTCCAACATTTTTTTTACTTTTTCGTTACAATGAATGTTGTCCTTATATATATATGTATAGTCTCAATCTTGTTCTTCATACATAAAGATATTCTTCTTCTTCCTTATTCTCTCATTTTTCGTGTATGTTGTTGTTATGTTTCACATGATTTTCTTCTTGTTCGAGAGTTTATGGTTTTTTTAATTATTATATGGTGTTGTTGTTACGTTTGATAAATGTATATAAATCTTAGTTGACATGATTTTCATATTATTTACTTCGGTTTCACATGTTTTGTTGTTGGTTGTTATTGTTGACAAATCTTTTTCCATTTTTTCTCTTATTCGTGTATGCTGATGTTATTGTTATGTATGTTGATAATCTTTTGTTAGATTACAATGTATTACTAGTTTATGTTAACATGTTGTTTTTTTCATGGTGTTTGTAGGATTACAGTTTATTTGTGTTATGAAGAAAATATATATGAGAGGATGAAGTTAAAGTGAAAGATGCAGACTTGTGTGATAGACCTAGAATGACATTCATTCAAATTTAACACAAGTTTGCAGCTTTCTCCTTAGTTTCATCCTCCTTGCATTTTACAAGTTTGCATAATATGGGTGTGGTTCACATGATGATTTGCCTTAATTTTCCACGAATTTTTTCAATTAAAGGTATTTATGTTGTTGATAAGTGTTGTTGTATATTGTTGATGTTGTTTTGTGTTGTTTGTTAATAAATGGTTTTTCATGTGCAGCTAGCAAGTGGTTATGGTTCTTTACTTATCACTGATGCAGCTGGTTGTGTGAACATGGATCTAAGAGAGTAAGGAACTTGTGTCCGATGTGGAAATACTATATAAGTATTTCATATAATAGTATCATAGTGAACACATGTTTTCTACTCTCCCTTCTACTTTATCCTCTTCATAGCTTCCAAGAACGGTTAGTTATCAAGTTTTCTCAATCTATGTTAAATAATTGATGTTTTTGTTAATAAATGTTGCTAGTGAATTTGTTATATAATATGTGATTAGTTGTTTCACTAACCCCTCACTGAACTTGCATTCATTTAAATAGATTTTTGAAATAATAATTAGAAAAATTAAATTATTCTTGAAAATCAATTTAGATGATCCAATGTTTATCGAATTGCATGCATCTTATAATTCATGATTCCCTCTCTAGCCTATGGAATTTGATTCAATGTCATAATTTCTTTAAAACAATCATGATAAATGGATGCAATTCTGAATCTTTCACACAAAATTTGATATTTGTAAAATAAACTAGAAAAAAAAAGGAAATTAAATTTTGTGTGAAAGACTTAGAAAACGTCCATTCATCATCATTACTTTGAAAATTTTGAAATTGAATCAAATTATACTGTTTAATGAGGAAATCATGAATTACAAGATGCATAGAATTCAAAAAACATATTGGATCGTTTAAGTTGTTTTCAAGAATAATTTAATTTTTCTAATTATTATCTCAAAAATCTATTTGAATGGTTATATATGGTTCATGAGGGGCAGGGAAAAACAAGCAATCTCATATTTTATAATATAAACTCTTACACATACCACCATGGTTGGAACACATAACGTGATGAAATGTTACTTTTTATGCGCTTTAATTTGGTTGCAGCTGGGTATCAAACCCATGACCACATATTTATGACAACAGTTGTTTAAATCAACAGTTGTGATAGGTAGCGTGCTACGTAGTTTATCAAAATGGTTGCACGCCCGTGGTTTAAAACAACGAACTTACAACCATACCTCACTTTAGCACGGTTGGTCAGGCGTGATGGTATTCCTTTTTCAAATATGGTGAAAAGGTTTTTCGTAGTAGTGTTTTCTTTACTTTTTGTTGTCTATTCTTTGTTTAGTTTACAAATTTGTTTTAAAAAAATTTAATTATCAAAGAATTTTTAATTAAACTTCACTTTTCTTAATCCTTCAAAATTACCCCCCCCCCCCCCCCCCCCCCCATCTCTTAGGGTTTTGGAGTCACTTGTCTAACAAAAGGAAATCTGTTTTGTCAAAGTAAACTCTCAGCTACTAGAAATCGTAAATTGCAATGACAAAGGTTTTAAGGCCCGTAAAAAAACAAGATAGCTTAACAAAACATGGAACTACGACCTCTCAACCCCCTAACTACCATGGGAATCTTCAATCGCAAGGCCACCCGCTTCGTCAAAGCAACCCTAACTATTGGGAGTCTTCAATAGCAACGACGAAGATTTATGGCACGTAAAACAAGACTAATGGCTGAAACTATACGTTGCAGCATGGACTATCATTATAGTCTCATAGTTTTATCAATGGGATAAATAATTTACCATTAAGTCTCATTGTCATCTAAATAAATTTTTTCAACTATGTATATGGGAGAAAATATTAAACACAAATAAACCTATATAATCATAAGTAAACAGATATTTTTTTACATAACAACCACAAAAAATTACAAGAATCATGTGTTTATGATATAATCATCTATATAAAATCTAATCTAGAGGGACTGCTCACTCTTCCTCAGGGAATTCATGGGTTTTAACAATTAATGAAAAGGAAATATAAAAACTTACAGTGATGAATAACAAACTCTTATTGATACCCTTCATTTTCACCTTCTCTTATCTCACAAAAACACTTTAGACTCTTTAAAATAGAACCCCTAATGACTCAACACATTTTTATATGTTTAGGTAAAATTTTAATTTCGTGAGATCGCGTCGCACCATGCTTTAGTCGCGCTAGGATTGATCAATTCAAATGCTTCCACACCTTGGCAGAAAGGTTGAATTATGCCATTTGGCTTTCTAGATAATGTCATTATGCCTTGTAGGTATGTCGTGATTTGACATGTAATTATTTTTTCACTTCATGCAGAAAGTTTGGAACATGTTAATGTATTTTTTGAGCGTTGCTATTACTTGATGATGTTGAATCGTGTCGTTATGCTTATCTGCGCCACATTTTGCATGCTTCTTGTACTCTTCTCTGATTTCCTTCCATTCTCTGTGCTGCGTCCCACTTATTACTTCTTCATCATAATTTTTATAGTAAAATATTATAAAATTTGTCACAGTAAAAAGTTACATAATTTTTTTAAAATTAATTTTATATTTTAAAATTTGATAAATAAAAAATTAAATAATATTTAAAAAATAATTAAATAAATTTATATACTTTTTTAAATCCATTGACACACTAAATAACAAATTTTAAGTTAAAAAAATATGATTAAATAAGTAGTTATATTATATATATATATATATATATATATATATATATATATATATATATATATATATATATATATATATATATATATATATATATATATTAAATAACTCAAACAAATATTTATAAATAACAAAAAAAATTATGGATTTAATGGTGATGCACTGACAGTGTACATCGAATAGGAATATATCATTCTGCCATGTCATTTAATTAATTTTAAATTTTCAGTCTGACTTGACGGGATGCATGGTCGTCATTGGTTGAAAGTGTAAAAAAATTTTACAGTGTCAGTGCATCACCCTTTTTTCCAAAAACTATTGGGATAATTTTTTTTAAAAGATTAATATTCATTTATATTTTTTAATATTTTAATAATAGTTTTAATTTTATATATTCTAATTTTAAATAAATTAATTATTATTTTCTATTATTTTTTAAAATATTTTTTTTTAGTTTTTTATTCTAATTCTATTATTTATCTATATCATATTAAATTTTAAATTTTAATTTTTAATTTTTAATTTTTAAATTGTTTTTAATCAATAATTCATTAATTTATTTTCTTATCATTTCTTGTTGATTTTTAATTCATATCAAATTCAAAATAATAATTTTAACTAGAGGTACATGATATGATAAGTTTTAAGATCAAGTTTTCATATCATCATTTTTTTAATCAGAAAGTGAATTGAGAAAAGATATGATACAATAATAGTATTATGTGTTTTATTTTGCACATCAGACTCTAAAATTATATTTTTTTCTCATTTCTGTCATTGTCATTTTAAATAATTAAATAAATTAATAAGATAATTTTTATTTATGAGATAATTAATTCAGACAGAAATTTTACAAAACACTTTAAGCTATCTAATATCTGTTAGATAATTTATTTATCGCTATATGACGATCCAATATAAATTAGTTTATCTATTATCTATATTTTTTTAGAACATAATATATAACACATATGTAATGACTTCATATACTAATTATTGTAGATGAAATTCAATAATAAAATATTGATAAACAAATACTATCAATACACTATTTTAGAAAAATATATTTTTTAAGAAAACGAATGTTGATTTGGATCCAATAAAAGGAAGTTAGGTCCGATCCATAATACATTTATTAGGCTTTCTTTGAATTTGCAGTGAAATTGACTTAAAACACTTTATGAATATTAAAATAAGGTGAAAGTTTACTTTGAATTTGAAGTTTAGTATATTTGTTTCAATTAACAATTTGATAGCCCCCGCCCGTCCCCATTGCAAAACAAATTTAGAATTTTATTATCTATTTTTAATAAGCAAATTTTGGATTATAAGGAGTATAAAAAATACACAACCCTTAATAAGAAAAAAAAAAGTTAAGGAAGCAAAAACAAGAACCAATAGACGATGCCTAGAAAAAACAAAAAGAAATGTTGAATTGCTGCATTTTCAAAATTATTGTTGAGAATGTAGTAAGTGTGATTAGTGTGGATAATAGTCTCACATTAGTTAGAAATATAGAGATTTGAACATTTATAAGTGGGATAACTCACTCACCTATCACCTTAAAATTTTGGATGAATATGTGGTGTGTCTCTCACAAAGATGTTGCTAAAAAAAAAGAAGTCTCACAATGTTCAATACTCCTTAGAAAAACGTTTCGTGCGGAAAACCCACCCACCTACTACCTTAAGATTTTATGTGATTTAACCACCTTAGGTAGATGTAAAACGAGGGACATAACATATATCACATGATTTTATGTGATTTAATGCTCATGCTCCAGTCATTTTCTCTAGTTAGATGTCTTTCTAAGGCAAGTTCATTTCAGGCCTAGAATCTTCTCATGTGTTAATCTTATGAAGATGATGTCCTCAACCTGATAGAGATGTGATCATTCGACGATCATCTAATTTGACGGTCTATAGACTCTTCAGTCGTTGAGTTTTTAGAAATATGTTCATTAGACTAGATTATACCTAGTTGGGCCTTGCGATATGACCAAAAACAAGATCCCTTAGTTAATACACATTTTTTATGAAGATGTCCTCAAGTCAGTGTCGTCGACTTAGAAGGACTATACAATTTTATATTGTCAGTCCCTGTTGGGTCGTACTTTGTTCTCTCACACATTAGGAGTTTTTAATTGATTAAGGTTATTTTAGTCATTTCGATCTCTAACTCTTGACATCTCTTTAAACTATAAGTTTCTCTTAAAAAAAATGTGACAATGTAATATTTGGAGTTTATAGTTTGTGATTTATAATTATGAGTTCATATTTAAAAAAAGAACTATTTTTAATATCAATTTTTAAGAGCTTGTAACTTAATTTTATTGATTATCACTGGCGGATGTATTTGGGGGCGGATGGGAGCCACGGCTCCCCTCACTTTTTTTTTAATTAATAAAAATATAATATTTGAAATAAATAAAAATTAAAAACGTTGCATCTTCTCACTAACCTAATAACACCACACCGTATAGGATGGTCTTATCCTTAATTATTTATTAATTCATTTAATTTTGTTTCTCTGTAGTAAATAATCAAAGATAATTTTGCCAAAACAATAATTAATTTATCTTAAACTTAGAAACTACAGTTAAAAATAGATAAAAAATTGTACGCAAAAATGACACTTAAAACATAATGGAAGGAGTCTAAATTATAAATTCACTCGCCAAAACCTAGTTTATCATGCTATCAATTTTTATTTATTAAAAATAACCTTTGTCTAATTTTATAATATCCTTTTAAATTTTCAAATGCCTTAATTATTTTCAACCAAATTAATTATTTTTTGAGAACCACAAACAATTTAAATATTACAATATAAATTGTTTACATTAACTAAATTGTTTATAAACTTAATTATCCACACGCTATTTTTTAAATTATTTATAATAACAAAGTTTGTATCCTCTATACAATGTATTATAACAGTATTTATAGTAAATTTGGACTTTGAAAAATGCTTCAAAATCGTGCTAAAATCGTGTGAAATAGGGCTGGAATCATGGGTGCGATAGTTGAGAAAATGCAGAAAATCGGACTCTGGCTGACATGGCTATGAAGGTATGTCTGTCATGAACATGACGAGCGTCATAGCTAAGACAGTTTGCCTATCAAGACAATGACATGTTGATGGTTGATGGGGACGGGGTGATAGGCGTCACTACTTGACTGTCTAACCGATAGTTTGAAACTTGTTATTTTTAGTTGTTATAGAGTACAAAATCAGCATAACACTAAAAATACGTGAAATAACACTAAAACAGATTAAAATTAAGTTAAACATATGATGAAAAATACATATTATCAAACTCATTCACACTTAAAATGTTGCTTGTCTCCAAGCAAAATAAATAATACTCTATGAATACTCACTCTATTCTTTAATATAAAAAAATCTTTTTTATATTTATTAAGCAAATAATGTATTTGATTTATTATATAGATCAAATATATGATACTAATTCACTAATTTTAAAAAAATAAACTTTTTGAAGGACAAGAATATTTATAGGTTAAAAAAACTATACAAAGAAGGGTGATGTCATGCTTATGACCCGGTTGAGTTGGAAAGAGACAAGGGACCCATCAAACAAGCACGCCTACAACAGCAAAAGGAGGCTCTTCTCTTGGCACTACCATGAGTCAAAAACAAGTAAAAGAATAAAGGGTTGACTACTTTTTAATCTTCACACTTGCCCATTCATTTCATTTGCATTTCCCTTCAATTTTGTACATAAGTCAAAAATTGATGTAATTGATTATTAAATAAACTTTGTACTGTTAGGTAATTAGGTTTCGTATAAAAAATAATTTAATAATTTAATATTCAAAATTTCATGCAAGTTGGAATTAGATGCGCCATTGGAGGAAAGTGTTTTTTCAGAATTAAAAGAAATACATTTTTTATTAGAAAGATTTCCTTCTAGATAGAACCTAGTTTAAAAGGGTGATTAATGATTTTAGAGAAATTTTCTGGCTTTTTATTTGAGAATTTAGTTGAGTCAGTTTGTCATTTTTTTTTTCACTTATGAATTACCTTTATCTATACTAAATGAGTTAATAGATGGTTCTTCCTATTAATCATAGACTTTTTTTATAATTTATTTTTAGGTGTTAAGGCCAAGTTTACAAGTGATTTTGTTATGCTATGGCGCATTGTAGTTTAGATCATTTGGAGATTATGTGATAATGTCATCTTTAATAATGTTACAAAATTATGAAAAAGATGGAAGAAAAGAAATTTTGTTTACATGAAAATGATTTTTAAGTAAATTAAGAACTCATATCCATATTCTAATTGACTTCAAAACACTATTATTTTCATTAATCAATAGTGTTCGCATTAATTTTGAAATAAGTATTTGTATATAGTTTTTATTATTCGCTTAATGAATTTAGATATGTTGATGGTTATTTATATATATATATATATAAAGAATTTAATATTGAGGTCATGCTTTTGTAATATTGAGGTGTGCGTTGTGAAAAATTGGAGTCGGAAGATGGAAAAAAAAATAAAACAAAAGTATAGCCTAGAGGATCACATGCTTTGCAGGATGGCAGAAGACACGTATCAGTGTATGAATGATATGCACTGCAAATTCATGATGATGATAACTTAGCCGGTGGGAGAATAAAAATGATCAGACAAAAGTATTTAAATACGACAAAAGAAAGAGAGATGGAAAACGATAAAGAAATGGGCAAATGAGACATAAAATGGACACACTACTATATTGTATAGTGACCACAACAAAGTAGTATAGAAAAATAGTAGAATTGGTAAATGAGTTTTTGATTAGATTAGCACGTGTGTTTAATTTGTGCCACTTGCTATGTTTATTGATTTAATCAAATTCAAAGTGGACTTGTTGTTGGTAAGGTTGATGAGTCAACCCTAATTCAACTTCTTACAAGAGCCACCCGCTAGTTATGCTACTAGAGAGTTAGACTCTCTACATCATCTCATCTATTCTATTTTACTCTCTCTTAAAATATTTGATAAATCACAAGACTATTAGTTAAGGTCTTTTTAGCAGACTAAAGAATATAATAATATTATTATATAATTTTATATTTTTTTTATTAGACTAAAGAATGTAATAATATTATTATATAATTTTATATTTTTATTAAATTAATTTTATTAATGTATTAAAATAAGTATTATATAGAATAATAATTAAAAGATATATTTGGAAATATAATAATTATTTTTACATCTAAAAAAATGACATTCAGTTTAAAAGATATTTTACTTGTTAAAATGACAATCATTTTAAAATGGGTGAAGTAGTATCTTAAGATAAAATAATTGAAATTTTTTTAAAAATTTAAAACTATGTAATTTAAAGGATTTGATTGAAACTAACTTATTTTTAAATTCTTTTGTTTAAATAAAATTTGAAAAATAAGGAACCGTTTTTGAAATCTAAACAGATTGATTGGTAAAATTTAAAAATATGTAAGAGTTAATTTGTAATTTTTAAAAAATGAAGGATCAATTTGAAGCTTTAGAAAAATATATGGATCAACTTGATAAATTTATGAGTGTAATATTAATAATAATTAAGTTGATACCCACACATTATTTAAAATAAGAGGGTATGTTATTGTTTACTTCAATGTTATTTGAAATTTTTTAAATTTAACTTGGACAAAATACTATATATATTTTTATTACTTAAATAATTCTTCATTTTTCTTTAACCAATAAATTTTGATTAAATTATTTTAAATTTTTTCAAAAATTAGATTCCTTCATTAAAATTCTTCATCTAAATATATTGAAATAAAAAAATTATTAGTAAATATCAACACGTATTTTAAGAGCAAAATTTTAAAATTCATTTTTTTCAGCCCAATTTTCTACTTTTTGATCATTTTAAATTTTTTAATTCGTTAGTCAATGAGTATGATATTAAAAAAAACCGTATAGGTTAAAGTTTGAGTCATTTCTAGCTCTTTTATTTTGTTAAAAATTGTAATTCAATTTTTATATACAGTTTGGTATATTTGACCCAATCAAAATAATAAAAATACGTTGTAATCAAAAGAGTTAAATACAACATATAATTATTATGTCAAAATTAAAATATAATTTTGTATATTTTGAACTTTAGTTGTATATTTTGGCCTCAGGCATTGACCTCTTATAAATAAGCAGGAGTTATATAGTTTTACATAATTAACAGTTTAATAACGTTTTTTAATTCTCTCTTATTTCTTTTCTCCTTTTTCTCCATTCTTCTTAAATTCTTAATTGTTCCGTCTGTTTCAATATTTTTCATGGGGTTTAATTGTTATGCATCGACAGTATAAAAATATTTTATATTATTATTTAATAAAAATATATTATTTTATCATATTATATAATTAGTTTAAAATTTTAAATATAATTTAACGTGATGTATAATTGTCATTGATTGACAGTGTAAAAAAAATTTACACTGTCGATGCATCATTTTTTTTCCTTTTTTATGTATTTTAGAGTCACTTTTTTTTTCTCTTCCATAAATTTTGTCCATTCAAAAATTAAAGTGGTCTCATACCATATTTCTTCTCCCCATTTTTTTAATTGTCTCTTTGATAAACTGTTTCCCTTTGGAAGTTTAAGACATGTTAATATTATATTTAAATGATTTTACAATCATATTTGGTAATATATTTTTAATAGAACGGTTTCTACCGGTATAGTCACCTCTTTATATAAAAGAATAAATTATAGTTAATTTATACGGCGATAATTAGAGCTGTCAAAATTGAATAATTCACATGAATCGACTCACCAGGTTCGAAAAATCATAGAATTTAGGTCTTAAAATTAGAGTTTATCGACTTTTTAACCCAGTTTTAAAATATTCGCTATCCACTAGGACTAACCCATATGAATCGTGGATGGCCCATTAGGCTCATGGCTAGTCCACTAAGCCCATATTACAATAAATTTTAAAAAATTATATTAATATTTATATTGTCTTACTGCAAAATAATATATTGGTTTTTCTCACCTCATTAAATTTTATCTCTATTCTTTTAAATCTTTATCTTTTAAATATTATATATATTAATAAATCAACATTTTTTCTTGTATTCTATTAGTTTCTCTTATGTTAAATATTCGAGTATTATTTTATATAATTTAGACATGTATTGTATTTAAAAACAAATTATAGTATTTATAAAAATAATATAATACTTAAAAATGTATTACGTTAGAAATAATATAATTTTTAATTTTATTTATAATAAATATTATGACATTTTAATTTTAATTTTTTATTATAAAAAAAGCTCGTTTAGAGTCGGATAGCCAGAAGCCCATCTAAGGTATGGGTCGGGTAATAATTTTCGAGCCTATATTAAAAATTGACTTTTTTGTTTAATTTTAAAAAGTCTGAGCCCATCAAAACCGATCTATTTAAGATTGGATAACCCATTTTAACAGTTCTAGCCACGACTGTAATCAATATTGTAATATTTGTATTGATTAAAATTTTGAAAGTCGTATCATGATCACAATACGACCGCGACCGTGTTTTTGAAAACCTTGAGTGGGACTTCGATACATTTACATTTGTAAATGTGTTATTTATTTGGACGATGAAAAACGCTTGATAGTGCATAATTTTAACAATGTTACAAAATATTTTAAGATAGCAATGTAATTCAACTCATCCTAATAATCACTTTGCTAGCATAAACAATTTAAATGGGTTTAAACTCTAATTGCAATACTTTATATATTGACATTAGTTTATGAACACTCGGTTGGCTAGGATGGATTGGTTGTGTTAGGTTTGGTGGTTGTATGGTTCTTTTTGGTGGAGCTGGCTCATGTTTATATGGATTTTTGTTTCTTTTATCTTTTATGCTTATCATTTTTTCTTTGTTTTAGTTGAGTATTTTTTTATATTCTCTGCCCTCTTGATTTTTAAAGACTTTTGTCACTAAATCTCTCTTTAATTTCATCCATATAAACATTAAATGTACATTGTTTTCTTATTTATCAATGTCTAATTATTAACAATATTTGAATTTAATCACAATTACTTTTAAAATTAAGTATATGATTTGTTAATATTGAACCATTTCTTATATACTAATAGTAACACTAAAGCCAGTTTATTCATAACAAAAAAAATAAGAGAATAATTATAATACATTGAAAAATAACTTTTAAGTATGTCTAAAATTATAAAAAGAGATTTTCTTTTCTCACTCTTCTGTTAAAATAGTTTTTTTTCCCAAAAGTTATTAAACTATTTTTTCATGATTTAAGAGTAAAATATAAACATTATCTATGGTCGGTTTTCACATGGAGCAATCTCTATCAGAATTGACTAGTAGCAAGTATAAAAGTCAGTCACGGGTTCCGTTTTCACACGATGATCTAGGCCTAGCATTCCAAAATGTCTCAAGTCCTTTGTTAATCATTGTTTTGTGGACTAAAACGAAATCTCACCAAATTCTTCTTAACCTTGGTGCGCTTGACATGGATAATTGACTCTTGTTGATCTCCAATCTATATGTATAAACATTCCTTAGGTCAACATTTGGTCCCACGTTCTAGTACATTATAAAGGATTTATATCCCAACTAACCTTAGTAAAAACTAAAAACCGAAAGCGGTTAAGTTCTTCCTTCGAATAACTTATCATGAATTTTTTAATTAAATGTATAATAATTTTATTTTAATTTTGATTTTTTACAAAGTACGATTATCTAATAAATTGATTGTCAAATAATTCGTTCCAACTGAAGCGACCACCTTGATATTAGAGGAGCTAATTGCGTTAAATGAAGGTTTTATAGCATGGTTAGAATGAGAGAGAAAGTATATCTTATCTCTAGACTTTTCTCTATTAGTTTATTGTGAAATATTGGATCGAACTATAATATGATCGAAGGGTAGTTTTTTGGTTCGACAATTCAACAAAATCTTAGCATGTTGTCGAAGTCTGTTCATATGCTGTAGTCGAAGTATGTTAGGAGTGTTAACATGTCGAATTGGACATGTTTGTTATGCTCAATTGTTTATGTTAGCTTGTGTAATGGGTCTGTGTGTAAAAGTCCATTAGATTAGTGTGTTAATTTTCTTTTAAATAGCATGTCAGACTCTCATCTTTAACATAAGGCAAATCCTAATTAGGGTGAGAGAGATTATTTGTTATTTTGTAACACTTGTAATCTTCTTTCAAAGAGAAAGTAAAGAATAACAGTTTATAGCCAATTTCATTGTGTTCTTTTTTCTTCCCTCTTTTTCTACCCTTGGGGGTTTCTTGCTAATCAAAAAACTGATTATACTTTGTTATTTAGGCATCATTTTTCGTAACAAATTGGTGCGGCGAGCTTGGACAATATGTCGTCAACAAAGTATAAGATTGAAAAGTTCATCGGAGTGAACGATTTCGGTCTGTGGCGCTTGAAGATGAAAATCCTACTAATTCAGCAGAATTGTTTAGAAGCGTTGAAGGGGGCCGCAGCCATGGACGTTGCGTTAATGGACAAAGAAAAAACGACTATGGTAGAGAAAGTCCACATCGCTATCTTATTGAGTCTTGGTGATAAGATTCTTTGACAGGTTTCGAAGGAGACGACGACGTCGGGGTTATGGGTGAAACTCGAAAGTTTGTACATGACCAAATCGTTAGTCAATCACCTCTACCTGAAGCAAGCTTTGTACTCATTCATGATATAAGAAAACAAATTTTATTGACTCACTACATAATTGGATCAATTATTTCATTTTTCCAGTTTCATATAATTTCCACGATATAAGAAAACAAATTTTATTGACTCACTACATATTTGGATTACTAGTTTTATTTTTTCCCGTTTCATATAATTTCCACAATGAGCTAGCAAAATTTGTTATAATTTTATTAACTTACTACATATTTTGATAAGTAGTTTTATTTTTTCCGTTTCATATAATTTCCACAATATAAGCAAGCAAAATTTATTAAAAATTTATTGACTCACTACGTAATTCATAACTAGATAACTAGTTTCATTGTTCCCATTTCATATAATTTCCACATGAGAAAATAAAATTTATTAAAATTTTATTGAGTCACTACATATTTGGATCAGTAGTTTTATTTTTCCCGTTTCATATAATTTCCACGATATGAGCAAGAAAAATTTATTTAAATTTTATTGACTCACTAGATAATTTATAATTGGATCAGTAGTTTCGTTATTTTCGTTTCATATAATTTTCACCGTCGATTTTTGTAAATTGGAAAGAAAAAAAGCTGGCGTTTAGAGGGAAGATGAATTAAATAATACAATATATTCATGAAAGTAAAGCATATGCTCTATTAACTCATGATTATGCGTGAAAACTCAATTATAGTTAGGGGAGTACATCAGATATAGTGACACATTTTTAAAATTTGTGACATTAATTGTGTGACACACAAAAACCTTAGCAGTCAAAACGTCCATTTCTCTCTTTTAAGATAAAGATATAGGAAAATACTAATGAGTATCCCAGGTGGTGTACCCCAAATTTTAGCTCTTAGATGTCATAACATCTTGCATAGACATTTAGGATCAATCATATATGCATTGTTTAACTGACCCATATCTAGCAGCTTCTTTCTCTTATGTTTGAAATTAGGGTTTGCACAGAGAGATTCAAGGCCTCCTAAGGTATTCTATAACTCCATACAATCATCACAAAGATTCACCAGTTGTTTAAAACCAAGATCTTAAGACTTTGAATCAAGTCAAGTCAACAAAGGATCACCAGACCAAAGTATGGAATTAGGGTTTTAACCTGAAGAATCGATGAAGAATTTTGTCATGTTAATTCAAGAGTTGCTTGGTTCATCAACCATTTGAGTTTACCTATATCCAAGAGGTCTCACTCAACAAGAATTCAAGGTCATCTGGTCCTCATCATGAGCAGTTTGAGCCCCAGTTGCACCCTGTCTCCCAAATTAGGGTTTCTATAAGACATATGGATCATTGGCCTTGATTTTCATCAGGAGGTGCCTTTAAAACCTAGGTCATGACTCCATGAGTTAGTAAACATCCCTAAAGGTCTTCTATGAACTTTCGATATGAATAAAGAAGCAAGATCACAGAGGTTTATCTCAGTGCATTCACAGTCAAAATTAGGGTTTTGACTGAAACCCTAATCTTTGGGATTTTGATCCAAATGGAACCTCCTTTACCTCAAATCATCATAACATGTCTTATTGATGATATTAAAGTGTCAAGATCAAGTTTCAAGAAGTTTCTTGCAAAGGACGTAAGTTTATGATCATGAAACTTTTCATAGGTGGAAATTCCCTCTCTTGTAATAACTTGAAATGGTCATAACTTCCAAACCATACATCCAAATGGAGTGACTCAAAGCCCAAATGAAAGCTCTTTCCAAGATCTTCAAAGTGTTAAATATGACTTTTCTCCAAAAAGTGCATAGTTTTTGAGTTATGAAACTTGGAAGCCAAAGTGCTCAAGGACTTGCTGAATTTTCAGCATCTTTTGCCCTAGTGACAAGCTAACTTTGACCCAATTTTTCTCAAAGATCCAGGCCTCAACTTAAAAACCCTTGGTCATGAAAGTTGTAGAGGGCAATGAGAGCTTTCCAAATAGTACTAGAACTCTTCCACCCATCAAGGGAGCTAGGAGTTTCGAAGGCCCAAAGATGAGGGTTTCATTCCTTAACATTCAAGAAACCAACTTTTGAATTTTGATTCTAACACTTCCCTAACCATCAGTTTTCATCATTTTTGAGCTCTAATGACTCATTTAACATTTAATCAAGCCTTTCCACGAATTTGAAGTTGATTAGCATTAAAATATTGGTTTATGGTTTGTTTGTGCAAGTGGGAGGGAGAGAGAAACTTTCCAAAAGTATAAAGCAATTGTTTATTCATTGAGCAATGGACCTATCAGTTCACAACGGTCCTGCTCATAGGCTCAGAGATCTTTGGAAGATCTCACTCTGCAAGTTTGAAAAACTCACACGAAATAGGAAGGGCAGACTTGGCATTTTTGGCAATGGACCATACCTTGAACTCACTCACTTTTCCTATAAATAGCAGCTCAGTTTCCTTGCATTTGACACCAATAATTACTCACAAATACACTAAACCTTTCTGAGAGTTGAAGTCTTGCAAGAAGAGTAGAGGAGAAAGCTTTGCCTTAACAGCTGGTGAGGGGAGTAGCAAGAAAAGAATCTCTGCACAACTGAAGTTGCAGTGGACATATTCCACTTGGTAACCTCTCTTTTAACTTCATTCTTAGTCATGCTTATTTGTTCATGTTCCATTATATGTTAACATCATAGCCATTGTCAAGATTGCTGTCATCATATGTGTTTGTATATCATCTATCCATCATATGTAGATAATGTTGTACATTGCTTATCACTATAGTTGTCAGCTCTGTTGATATGAAAAGATCTCATGCACTATCATTTTGTTGTTGTTACTATGTGAGAAACATGGTTAGCCTCATGCTTCAGTGTAGTCAGGTTGCTAGCCATTGTTAAACACTTGTGCTCTTTTAGGTTGGTATGTTCATGGACATTCCTTCATGAAGTTTGTCTATAGCAGAATATGTACATGACTTTGACCTATCTTTGGCCTGGCATTTTCTGAACTAAGCTGTCTTTTGTGCTTAAGCTTGATGTTTGAACGGATAACTTTCTGAAGTTATGTACTGGTTATGGCTTGTAGTTTTTAACCTTCTTATGATATGTTTCATCGTATATGCTAAACTGAGGATGGATGTTTAAACTTGTTTCAATCCATTATATTAAACCACAGCAGCCATTGTCATTTATTCATGACATGTGTATAAGTTTTCTGTGGGATGAACCATCTGGCCTGAGTACTATAGCCTTTTGTTCACACTTGTTTATATGAGAGATAACAGGTTTGTTTCTTATGATAACTGACTGCTTATGTATGTGCCTGTTGAGGTTTGGCTTTAAAAATGAATTTGGTTTGTGAACTCAGTTTGACATAATAATCACAGCCACACATTCTTTCACCTTTGGTTATTCATGTAGCTTGCCATGCCATGTTTGTTGCCAGTATTTGATTGAGAACATCTTGAGGTTATTATTTTTAGATATGTACAAAACTGCCCTAATTGATTTGTTGCCTACCTACACACTAATTACTTTGACTGTGTTGGTACATTTTTTTTCTTGTATGACATTAATGTTTGACTGCCATTGCTTGTTTGCTCTGATGGGATAAGTACTTATGTCAAGCTAATCTGATGCCTGCTATCTCCTTTGCATTGGACATCATGCCATGTCCTTCATGTTGAACTTTGTGTGTAGGATATGTACACCAACTTTGAATTGTTGTTTGACATGTTTACAAGTTGTGCATATGTGTGATACATGTTATGTTTGTGATGTGTGCACCAGACTGCCTTGAACCTGGTCCATATGTATGTCATATATGTATATCTCCTTGTGATGATCATCCAAGTTGAGAGTTACTATGTTATGGACTTTGTTTTGGAGTTAAGTTGATTAAGGTGCCTAAAACTGATGTGCCTGATCTTGTGATTTGTCAAAATCCTGCAATTGGTTATGTTTGGTGTTTTTACTTGTTCTTTCATATTGCTAACACACAACTTCACAGGAGTCTTGTTCTTGTGTTCACTTCAGTGCTATTTGGATCATTTGAATTGGCTGTCTATGATTAAACTGTGGCATGCTATGCTTTATGTTTAGGAATGTGTGTGTATGTATTCCTTGATGTATGAAAAGTTGTGGACATGAACTTTCTTGCTAAAGTTGTGCATCCTAAATGTGTATACAAATCTGTTAGCATGCTATTTACCTAAAACCTAAAAAACTAGGCTGGCCATTTTGTTGTTCATCCTAAGTCAGTTTTGGTTGTGCATATAGTAGAGTTTGTTCCCATGTCTTGCCAACTGTTTTGAATTAAACTGACATATGCATGTGAGACTAAGGTGGATTGTTAACATTCTGAAGCTTATGTTTGTTGCTATGTATAACCATGTCCTACAGGCTTCCTCATGAATCTGTTTTGTGATAACATATTGTTTCTGCATGCTTGAACTGTCACCTGATACATATCTTCCATGACAATGCATGAGCACATTTCTGATGCATCTCTATTCATGTCTTGCTATTTGTTTGAGTTATTATGACCTGTGTACTTGTGACTGATGTGTGAGCAATTGATCTTTTGAAACCTCTGTCTACGATCATCAGGTCTATCATGTATTTAGTATGTGTGCAAAGTATGTTGTTTGCTCTTTTGAGTTTTCTAGGGACAAAATTCTGTGGAGGATTTATTCTATGATGTTGCCTCCCTTTTGCTTTCTCATGCATATTAGCCATATTATGCTATGCCACTTATGTATAACTATATATGTTTGTTTTACTTGCATTAAGTGCCTTGTTTGACCTAAAACCAGTTGAATATGTTGTTACCCCTTAAAACCAATGACCTGAACTTCATTAAGCCTCATAGACTTGCATGATAGGGTGTCCATATCTCATTTTGTCTCTTCCTGTTTCTGACTATGCTAATGCTACTACTATATGTGTAGTTACTTTTCTGAAGCCTCTTTGCACTACCCTGATTTAAATTTATTCTTACATGCCTAACTGCTATATGATATGAATGATATTGACAAATATATTTCATGGCAATACACACATTCTGATGCATCCAAAATTTCATGTTAAACTTTGAGTACCTAAATTGCCATAGTATAGTTAAAATATTCATAGTGGCATAAGTGAGTAACAACCCTCAGTGAAACATCTTTGCTTATATCATGCCTTGATCCTATGTTTGCCTGGCTCACCTTGCCTGAAATGTGCCTTTGTACAATCCATATGAATCATGAGACACATCAGTTTAAATTGTTCATCATTTGAAATGCCAAATTTGTCTTTGTTCTGATCTCTACTATCCCTTGCTAATTAATGACCTACACTTTAAATCTCTCTATTTGGTATGTGTGGATTAACTGATATTGCTGATTTTTAATCCTTGAAACAACATGCTGCTGTCATCACCATCCTGACACTCCTTTACTTTTTTTCTGAATGTTGTCATTTATGATTAATTTTGTTATGGAATTTGTTGTTTCTCCTTACTCTACTCTTATTTCGCAAATTGGATCAATATGTTTGGGTTGCTCTTAGAAATTAAGTGTGTTGTTTGGGCTAACTGTATCCCATAAACATGTACTTACAATTATGTAGAAAAACACGAAACCTAAAAGGATACATAAGATTCCTTTGCCAAGCAGAAAAAGCGGAGTATTAACTGGCACATCGACGACCCGGTCAATCGGGAACTCGAAAAATTCAGTCCTTATATTATTGCAAATATAGAAACGATATAGAAAATCTAACCCTAAATAAAAATGGAGATAAGAAGACATCATAAACCAAACATTTCTCACTATTACCTGCTCTGAATGAATAACTTGGATACATAACTATTCATTAGTTGGAATTGTTGGTACCATTATTGTTTGATCCAGAGTCTCTTTTTGCCTTTTAAGATCTTCAACTGGTGTATTCATTTGGTTAATACACAAGTGTATGCTATCATCTATCATCAAACTGTGCATTCGAAATTGTTTGTTTTTCATCTAACTCTGTTGATTCAAGCTTCATGCACAGCAGGATGTTCAATTCACCTCACCCTCTTGTTATTTGTTCATCTGCTAGCTTGTGATTTAGCATACCTGTGCTTTGTTTGTGAACATATGTAACTTTGGAATGATTGCATTTGAATGACCACATAACCTTTTATATCATGACTGCTAAGTGTTGGTTAAGGTTTGATCCCAAATAAGAGAGATGTTGAACCTGTCCAGAAGGGATCATTGATTGGACGAATCACTAATGAGATTTTGTTTGAATTCCTTGCCATGGCTGTTTGTACTAATTTGTAGGTCAATTTTCGTTTTTTCTCACTTGCAAGGATTATATGTTTATTGAATCATAATAATTAATGGATGTACCAGTCACCCCAATGGCAAGCACACACATTTTCACACGCCTTTGACCCTTGGGACGGGGGTTCGAATCCCCCTCGCCCCCGTCCTTTTATTTTAATTTCCCAATTTGAGCTTGTTTCACATATATACTTGTTGTTTCCATATGTAATGACACGCACACAATAGCTTGATTGGTAAGACTTTTGGGCTGTATGCGTGATGTCCTGGGTTCAATACCCATGGGGGACTTCCCTCTTTATTTTTATGACATGTTTCCTTGAATTTCTATGGTTTATACACGAACTTCAAATATTCATAACTTAATCATTTTTAACTCATTTTCACCCATTCTTTTTGCTAAATACTCTCAAAAGAATTTACTTTTTGGCTATGAAAAGAGATCTTTTTGAAAATATTTAATTTTGAGACCTTTGTTCATATTGGAAGTGGAAGGAGCTTTTTAGGGTTTTTTTGTTACATCCCTTGCTTGTCCTTGCTTATTAATCATGATATCTTGATGGTATAATGTCCATATGTTTGGTTTTGATCTTGTTTGATGTTATGAGCCTTGTTCCACTTGTATATATTGTTACTCAACATTATCTTTTCATGTAAATATCTATTACAAAAAAAAACTTCTTGTTTCATAAAACAGTTGCTTCCCCCTCTTCCAAAGGAAATTCCTCTTCAATTGACTCATAAGTCAATAAACCAATCAACCCTTGACCTCATAGTCATGGGTATTTACATCCTCCTTGACCTCATAGTCATAGGATGCCAGCTTTGACCTCATAGTCATAGCCACCTACCAGCCTCGATCTCATAGTCATGGTCACCTTCTCTGTGACCTTATAGTCATAGGATACTTTCCCTTGGCCTCATAGCCACTTATCTCACAACTTACAACAAGTTAGAGTTCTTGAACTCTATGTGAGACTCATCACTTTGAGTATTCACTTCCCCCATCATAACTTAGACTTAGAGAGTTTCTTTAACTCTACATGAGCTCATACTCATTCCCCCTTGGAACTTTGGCCATAGTCAATGGTTCCTCCTTCACCCTTAGTTAGGTGAACTATGGTTGCTCTGATTCTTTAGTCAGATACGTAGGCACAAGATGCGACGTCTTGGCGAGCAAACTTAGTGTACATACTTTTAGGTCTTTACCTTAGCACAATTCCTATAGCAAGCAAACATAACATAACACAAACTAAATAAGAGGTTCCTGTAGAGTACTACAGATATTAAGGGTGATAATACCTTCCCTTAGTATAACCAACCCCCGAACCTTAGATCTCCCCCCTTTAGGTTTTCTCGATCTTGAACCTTTCCTTTGGATAAATCAAAGTCGGTGGTGAACTTCAAAGTTTTGCGATGCAAGTTAATTAATAGCTTGTTATCTGATTCTCACCGCAACAGAAATGGCAACTTCACTGGGGATACATAATATTTTTTAGGGTTAAACCCACCTTGTTTCTATTTGTGTGATTACATGTTTTGCTTGTTTACTTGTACGTATCTGTATATACCTGTTTGTACATGGATCTTCTATTTGGCAGGGATGGTACCATTGAGTGGTGAGATAAAGTCCTAACCCGGACTTGAGAGCACATATTTGATAGGATCGTGGTGTAATCAATAGTCGGTTGTTGGGAGTAGTCCTAACAATCTATGGCATATGGTGACCACACTCAGATGAGGCCCTTTGGGATTGTTGATGTCTGATGTGAGCAGTCGCATTGATATTACTTTTTCAATTGGGAGCCAGGGATTCTGAGGACCGTAGTTGCCTTCACCCCACTTGGCCTTTTAGGATGTAGTGCGGTGGCTACAAGGGAGTAAGTCCTGAGTAGTTATTACGCGATACTACACTCAGACGAGTTTATCTTGAGAATATTATTAACCCACGTGAGTAGTCATGCAGGCCGATAATATCCGAAGGATTTACGTAGACTCTGGGAACTTTTAGAACCTTGTTCTACAGTTGATAAACCTATAGTCCACACCTTGTTGGGATGGGTAGACCATGGCTCCATTCATAAAATCTCTAAACCTAAGGCTCATGTGTCGTACTGTATACATATGTTTGCCCATGTTTGCATGTTGCATACATCTCATTACATCCATTCGATTGGTTTTAAGGAACTCAGCCATATTTTCCTTTGAAAATCATAGGTATCATGGAAATTGAGAAGAGAAACACTAAAAAGTTCGGTTTCAAAAGGCCCAAATTGGCAAAGCTGAAGAAGTTAGCAACTTTGGTAACTGGACATGAAAATTTCTGAAAGAAGTATGGAAGATTGATTGGCCTTCTCAGAACTGAAACAGAGGAGGGTATTCTTAACACTTTGGTTTAGTTTTATGATCCTCTCTATCATTGCTTCACTTTCCCTGATTACCAGTTGGTTCCAACCTTGGAAGAATATTCTGATTGGTTTGGCTTGCCCGTGAAGAAACAATGACCTTTCAGCGGCCAGGAGAAAATTCCTACACCAAAAGAGATT
Organism: Lathyrus tuberosus; assembly: GCA_022829125.1. Lineage (NCBI taxonomy): Eukaryota > Viridiplantae > Streptophyta > Magnoliopsida > Fabales > Fabaceae > Lathyrus > Lathyrus tuberosus. Next base: position 1,439,291 of record JALAZF010000523.1, on the reverse strand, counting down.
GCCGATTGTATCCACCTGGAAATGTCAGAGGTCAAGCCTCACATCACCACCAAGGATGGCATCAGGGGATTACGATCTAAGTTCTTGTATGAAAAGGCTTGTCAATTTTTCAATGCCAACAGTATTGCTGCCTTTGAAGCAACCTTTGCTTTATTGGTCTATGGTATGTTTCTGTTTGCCAATGTGGAGGATTTTGTCAACATCAACGCCATCAGGATCTTTATGAGTGGAAATCCTGTACCTACACTACTTGGTGATGCTCTCCATTCTGTCCATCATAGGACTCTTCAAGGAAAAGGAACTATTTTATGTTGTGCACCGTTGCTTTACCAGTGGTACATCACTCATCTGCCTCGAACATCTGAATTTCGAGACAACCCTGACAAACTTCGTTGGTCCCAAAGGATCATTTCTCTTACTCATAATGACATCTTTTGGTATGATCCTGTTTATGACAAAAATGTATACATTGATAGCTGTGGTCCATTCCCTAACATACCACTTCTTGGTATTCATGGTGGGATCAGCTATAACCCTGTTCACGCCAGACGCCAATTCAGATTTGCAATGAAAGAGAAGCCCAAGAGCATTCATATATCCGGTTTCTTCTACCTTAATGAAAAAGCCACTAATGAAACCAAGAGTGAAGTCTGGTATGCTTGAGACAAGTTCCACGAAAGTACCAAGAATGAGCTGGGAAAAAGAAACTGCGTGTCTTTGGAGCCATACCTCCAGTGGGTCCGATCTTGAGCCCATGACCTCAAAATGCCCTATATTCCCAAGATACTTCATCAACCGACTATTGTATCTCCATCTACTATTCCCATTGAGCGCATGGAAGAATACCAAGAAAATCTAGCAAGGATGAAGCTTGAGAGGGACACATGGGAGTGGAAATATCATATCGTCTGCATCGAACAAGAGGAAATGAAGGAAAAGATGAAAGAGAAAGACGACCTGGTCGAGTGGTTGGAAAGACGTGTAATTGATGAACCTCTGGCACAAGAAAATTTATTTTTCTCTAGCACGAAGCCTACTTCCAGCACTCATGAGTACGCCAATGTTCCTCCGACGTCTGGTGCGTGGAAGGGAATTGTCGACAAGCTGATCATCGAGAATTACCAGTTGAAGAAATAGAAAAGAAAACACGAAGCAGAACACTCCTAGATAAAGTTGCTTTTTCTAGGCCTAGCCTTTGTTGTTGTCTTATTGTATTTTGGGGTCTTTTGAAGTGTACTTTTAAGTTGTAAACCTTTCTCAATATCTAATGAAACGAGACTTATTTCGAAAATCGTCTTTCTTGAGTTTCTTAAAACCAATCATTAGCATTGTACTTTGCATCCTTTGCTAAACTATCAAGGTACTAACTTTGTTTTGCAGATTTTATAGACATGGATGCAGCAGGAAAGCAAGTTTGGCCTTACTTCTTTGAGCTTCCAGAGCTCGAACAATTATTGTGGTTGGGTGACAGAGTCGAAGACCCATCCGCCTTTGTTGATAAGTATGGGGGCATATTCTGCCGCTAATAAGGCTCCCGGTAACTGAGGGACCTCTTGAGGTTTTGGTTCAGTTATACCATCCAGCTTACCGTTGCTTCTTATTTCCCAAATTTCAATTGGTCCCAACGCTAGAAGAATTTTCCACTCTGATTGGAATCCCCGTCAGGGAAGCTCCAATCTTCTCTGGGATCGAGGCAGTGCCCTCCATTAAGGAAATTACTATGGCTACAAGCATCAGAGCCTTCGATATTCAAGCCAATCTAACCATCAAAGGAAATCGACACGGACTACCCGCTTTGTTCTTGCTAGAAAAAGCCATGTATTTCAAGAACAGAGGAAATGAGACATTGTTTGAATCAACCTTCGCTCTGATGATCTACGGTTTGTTTCTGTTTCCAAACTCCAAAGATTTTGTAGATGTCTAAGCCATTCAGATCTTCACAATCAACAATCCAGTCCCAACTTTGTTGGCTGGCGTCTACCACTCTGTTCAGACTAGATACTCAAGAGGATGTGGGCCAATTGTCTGTTGTGTTGCTCTCTTCTACAAATGGTTTATCTTCTATCTGCCAAAAACTCCCGCCTTCTGGGAGGTTGAAGATTGTAAGATATGGTCCAAAAAGCTAATGGAGTTGAAACATACTGAGATCGAATGGTATGACTCAACAGAAGAAGGAATCATCATGATCGTTAGCTGTGGGGATTGCCCCAATGTACCTTTGATGGGAAGAAATGATTGTATCAATTATAACCTCGTTCTTGCCCGCCGCCAGTTGGGCCACATAAAGGAGGGACCTCCGAATAATGAGGACACACACATGATGTACTATTGGGAAGAGGAAGGATTTGAAATAAAAGTGTGACTTGAGCACGCCTGGCGCCAGATCAATAGGCAACTGTGGAGGGCTGAGTGCCCTGTCACCGAGGCTCACCTACAATGGTCCCATGGCCTAGCTCATGTGATGAGGAAGCCATTTCCTCGTCACGAAGCACCACCTGAGACCAAACAGAGGATGGTGGATACTCTGACAGATTTATTTCTCGAAAAAGAAAGGATCAAGGGTCGTATTGAGGAACTCATGAAGAAAATCAATGGAGAAGATGGGACATCCACTAGTGGATCCAATTTCTAGAGCCCCTAATGTTTCTACTTTTTCTTTTAATATTGTTTCCTTTTGTCGTTGTTGTTATTTCCTTTCTGTTGTGGGTGTGTCCCCACTTTTGTACCCAGAGCATGAAGATACTCTGCTCTTGATGTAATGATTGCCAGATTTTCTTAATGAAGAAGATATTTTGACAAAGATTCCATTGTCTACTGTAATACCCCAAAATTTGCTCTCCCCTTTTGTCATCATAGCATGGCATTATCATTTATCATATCATATCCACCTCATTAACATTACATTGCATTTAACATAGAAAAATGAAGCATGGCATCCTTCTTACCATCAGGGCATGTGATCAGGTGGAAGGTGGACAATCAAGGAATCATTCAAAGCACAAAAAGGTCAATCAAGTTGGCTCTAGGCAAGCCAAGAGGTCTCTCATGTCTCATACTATCTCAATTGATCTTCCAAAACCTCAAGGAAGTGAGATTCAATGGGAGATTGAAGCACTACATCTTTCACTATGCAAGAGGTTCAAAAATTGAAGGAAAACCCTCAAAAGAGATAGCTCATTGATTCAAAATCATTCTCAAGTGGCATTTCTCATCATCCTTTAAGAGGATACACAACATACTCTGAGGAATTTGGATTTGGAAGATGTGCAATTTCCTCCTAACCAGAGAGGGTCAAAATTAGGGTTTCTAATAAAATCAGGATATCTCTGATTTTTTGGACAAAGCTTGTTGTCATGATATTCTACATGTTCTTAAGTGTATGTGTATGGAAAATTGCCTCTCAATTGGTTTTGGAAGTGTTTCAATTGGAAGAAAGATAAAAAATCAGGGAATTTGGGGCCAAGTCAAATAATCAGAGGAAAAAGTCAACTCTTGACTTTTTGAGGCCAAATTCATGAAATTCATGTTACATATGTCCAATGTACAAAATTTGGTCAAGAAACTCCAAAGGAATCATGAAAAAATCAAGATGTGGAAAGTTGCCATTTTTGGAAGAGGAAGGGTTACTAAAAATAGCAAGTTTTGGCCATTTTGCATCAAAATTTGAACCAAGGCCATTCAAATTTGGAGTACCAAATGAAAATTCCACTCTGCCTCAATGAAAGGCCTTGCTTTAAGCTTCAAATCCATGTGTGGAACATCTCCATTGGATAAAAAATGAGGGAGATATGATTGATCAAAGTTTGAGCAAAGTAGGTTCAAAACTAGGTCATGACCAAGATTTTCAGGGCACGCGCGCAGTCATTTTAACAAACATGTGGTGGGCCAAATGTCCACTCATTTTACTCATGGTTAAAGGCTTCAAATGAAAAATCTTGCAACATCAAAGTTGTTCCCCTATGTGAGATCTTCAAGATTGATGTTCATGATTTTTTCATTTGATCAAAGGACAAGGAGTTATGATAGCTCAAAGATTGGTCAACACAACTGAAAATCCATGCCATGCACACCTTGCCATGCCATGCCACAAATTGCTCGCCCATGCACCAGTCGTTTTTCCATCTGTTTATGATGATTTTTAGACATGTTTGAGGTACCTTTTCAACTCAAGTCCAACACCAAAATTGTCCTATGATGCTTCCTCAATCCATTGACACCAAGATGATTCATTTTCGTGCCTTGGTCATAAAGAAATCCATGTTCAAACATCACCATCTGCATTGAGGCATTGACTGTCATGTGTAGCAGTTTACACTTTGTTTTGGTTCAGTCACACCACAAACACTTCACCATCACCAGCTGTTTTCTTTTCCTCATTTGCCCAAACATTCTTGCACGTGCTTCCACTTTGTTACTTCTTACATGAGAAGGGAAACTTGTGAAACTTCCACCACAAGCTACTGCTGCATAACACCACCTCACCATTATCCTCACCATAAGTGACCATGAGCTCTTCCACACTAAAACAAAACCTCTCCAACTCGTGTCACTAACTGTCATGACTCATTCTGTTAACTCAAACTCAGTTAACTAACTCAGTTAACTGTAGTTCTAACCATCAACCACCAGGGTCAAATCATAACCACGCCTATATAAACAATTCTAACAGATTTGGAAAGGGAGATTCTGATTGTTTCACTCTCACTCCAAAAGCACTCTCAACTTTCTCTCTGAATTTTCTCTCTACCTGCACGAACTCCTCAAGTTCTTCTTCAACCTTCACAATCAAGCAAGAAGACATCACTGAAGCATGGAATAGCACAGTTATCTCCAATTTCAGATTCAGATTTCCTCTTATTCTCAAGATCAAATAGCATTTATTTTGCTCAAATTGAAGTTCTAGAAGTTCAAGAACAAGTTCTCATCTCTGGTTTTCTAAAAAATCCAAAGATCTTCAAGTTTCAGGTTCCAAAAGTTCTCAAACTTTGCTTGCACGATTTGATGTTATTTTAACTGGTTGATGTGTTATTTGAGCTTATTAGGAGCTATATGAAACCGGTTAGTTGATAGAGCTTCTTAGAAGCTTAGATCCAAAACCTAGGGCTAATTTCATTGCTTCGATTCTCTCTGTTTGTGTGTTGTTTGTGAAAAATAAGCCTAGATTCATGATCTATGTGACTTCCTGAACATTTTGATGTGTATTGCATAAATTTCTGGAATGTTTGATTGATTGCAGTGCCGGAGAGTGGCCGGAGAAGGTGACCGGAGGTCCCTCTCCGGCCGGTGAGGTTTCATTAGGGTTTATATGCCAGATTAAGTCGTGTCCGTTGATTTGTTTTGATCCAAGGGTGGTGGTGGTGCCAGCGAATAAATGGAGAGGGTGTGTGTCACGTGCTTCATTTTTTCCATCTGATGATTAGCATGCGCGTGTGTACATGGTTATTAGTGTGTACTAGCAATGTGAGATGCTTGATTTGATTACCTTGACTTTTACATTGACCTGACCTAATCTGATGGTTGTGAGTGAGTCAAAATGGTTGACTGATGGTACACGCTAGTTATGGTGTTTTGCGTGCTTACTGGACCTAAGCCAGATTGATATCCACACCCCATGTTTTCAAGGCCCAATGATTTTGAACTGTTAATTTGCTATGCATGCACCCCCTTCTTTAGTTCCATTTCATTTTATTTCTCATTTTTGCTACACGATTCATAATTAATTTTTAAAAATACCAAAACATATTGGAAAATTCTACAAAAATTCATGTGTATTCTTAAAACATTTAGGAAATTTTTCATGATTTTATTTTCTGATTTTATGACCTTTTTGCCCCTGTTCCATAATTTTCTTTGAATTTCCACTTAGATGCATTCTAAGCATGATACATGAATTTGTTTAATTTTGTTCTTGCTCATTACCAACTATTTTGACATGACTCTTTTTGCATTGATTCACTAATACATTGAAGCATGTTAGATGATTTTTGTTTGATTTTCTAGGTCACTTTATCATATGTCTTGATGCCTATATTTGCACCACTTTGCATGATGTTTCAATTTGACCTAATTGCTTTGTTTGAAGTCATTTTGCTCTGAATTTTTACATACTATCTTGATGTATGATGCATTTCTGACCTAGGCATTCCAATTATATGTTGGCATAATTTTCATGAATCCATTTGGTCTTTGTTTGATGCATCACATTGGATGTATAATCCATGGCATGTCATTATAATCTTTAGTGCGTGTTTACATGAATTCTTTTGTGCACATTTGTATGAGCATTTGCATATGTTATGAGCCATTCATATGATATTATAGGTCTTTGATACACATTATAGGTCATCTTTACATGTTCATTTCAATTTGAACTTTGTGCATCATTAACATGTATTGTTTGCACTTTCTTTTTGAACTTTCATTTCAATTCTTCTTATATTACTTCTTGAATGTCTTGAAGTTGATTCATAAATACTTTTGAGATGTTTATAAACCATTTTCCATTTAGTTTCAATTCTGGTTGTTGATTTACATGTTCCATTTATGCATGTCCTCTTCATTTCTTTCCATCTTTCATCTACCCCTTCTTCTTGTAACATGTTTAAATGCTAATGGGTGATGATTGTTGCTTATTCACTTGCACTTGTATGATAATAACCATTGGTTTCCATATGATGTACATTCTGATTGTGGCTCTAGGATTTGTTTTCTCATTTAATTCTTTTGAGTTTTATGATGCATTACATGTTCTTTTACTTCTTATACTTCTTATACATGTTTACTAACCATGTAGGGGCTTTGGTAAGTTTCAATTGAGTGTGGATAAGGAATCCACATTCAAATTCTATCCTTTCTCTTTTACAATTCCATTTTGTGTTTTGTTAAGCACTTATGTGCTTTCTTTTAATAACTCATTACTTTCCCTTTTTGAATTACAATTCATCTTCTACTTTGGAAGTGAATTGTTTAATTCTTTCTTTCTTTAGACTTTAGGTTGAAACCTCACAAACCTTAGGATCACTCCCTTAACTAATCAATTAGGATTGAGTCTTAGTCCATATAGATTTTTACCTTTATCCTCTCTTGAGTCTTTCATCTTCTCATCTCAAAGAAAACTCAAAACTTCTAATAAAGGTAGGCATTTATTGCATTTAGGCCTTTCACATAAAGAAAATATTATAAGGGGTCTTCTCTTATAATCTTAAAGTGTGTAGCATATAGCCCATCTTAGGTCAATGTGTTACATATTTGATCTTGTATGAGGGACTTAAATGCAATACTTGTTGAAGGTGCAAATAATAAAAAACACTTCTTCACTTCATAATCAACAAAACACTTAATAAACACAAGTATGCTAGTGTGTTTGAACCTTGATAATTGGAACTAAGTGTGAGGGTCTTCTTCACCCTTAGTGTGCTTTCTTACCCATTCCATCTTGGAATGTGAGAAGGTACACATTCCAATGACTAAGATCCAGATACACTGTCGTATGCAAACAAATCCAAAACACTTCCTTCTAAAAGACAAAAACAAACAATAACGTCTTTCCTTCGGGAATTCTTTTCTCATCTCATTCATTCTCAACGCACGAACGCGCTTCTACTCGTTCTCTTGCAAGATGGTAACGCACTCGGACCAGCGAGCCTGCAACACCTGAGCTAGAACGTAAGCCGTTCTCTAAAAAACACAATCCATCCCTAGTGAGGGGAACTACGTCGCTCTGATTCTCATGTTTCCGATGAGATACGTAGGCAGTGGGGTAGGGCCCATTCGAGCACCTTTTTTATTTTCCCTACATTTGTTTCTCTTTCTCTTTCCATTCCTTTTCTAGTTCTTCTTCCAGTATTCTTTTCTATCACCCTTTGATCGAAACAAGCAAGCGTGGATCCCATCGGGTACGATGGACGCGAGGGGGTGCTAATACCTTCCTCTCGCGTAACCGACTCCCGAATCCAGTTCTCTTGGTCGCAAGACCATGCTCTATCCTTTCCTTCAGGTTTATGCGGTGTTTCCTTTCCCTCTCATGGGATAAATACACATTGCTGGCGACTCTGTTCGGTGCCACTTTCGCGTTTGTACCAGGATGAAAATCCCGGGAGCGACAGCTGGCGACTCTGCTGGGGACGAATTCTGGTTTCCTTAGCGAGTCAATCCTAGCGCTTGTCTGCTTTTCTTTCATTGGGTGTTTAATGTTGTGCTATATGTTGTTGTTTATTTATTTTACTGTATTTACCGCATTTTAGCATTACATATCATATATTATATTGTGTTGCACTGTTTTGTCTGTTTGGCGGGATGGGTGTTCTGAGAGATAAGCTCACTACCAAGGCTTGAGTACATACATAGGTATTAGAGTGGATAGTCATGACGCTTGCGTGGTGGTGACCACGTATTGTTGTTCATGAGACCCACAACCAGACGAGGTTCTATCAGGAGCTTTCTGCTACTGCATGTTATGCAGGCCAGTGGTTATTCTCTTGAGGAACTGTCGACTCTGGTGACCATTCCCGAGGACTCAGTTGCGGCACTCCTCCCGAGTTGTGACAGTGGCAGACCACATTCCGTGGCAAACCCATTGCACATTCTCGATCCGAGGACCCAATGCTGGGAACTTGCTATAGGACATCCCTTTTTGAAAGAGAATCAGCGGAGGCACTCCTCGATTGGCGGTAGTACTGTACCCTGAGGGATGAATGTACTATTGCTTCTCGACCTCAGTGCCAGAAGCTGAGGACCTTTTTGTTTTGGAGAATCAGTTGAGGCCTCCTCGATTGATGATGATGCCAAACCAGAAATGGTGAACGTATCATCATTTCTCGACCTGAGAGCCCGGGATATTGAACATCCTAGTACCCACATGTGAGAAGGGCGGGTTGTTTACAGGTTTGCAGGTAACCATGACCTCCTACATACCCGGTTTTCTATCATCATTGCACAAAAAGGAAGTTTCATCCTATTGTATTCAGATGGTTCTTATCTATGGTTCTATATTAGTCTCAGAGCTACACTGACACCGTTCACAGTTCAGCACAGACACCTGATTACCTGATCACATTGCCCTTTGCATTGCATTATCATATCCTAACATACATGTTTATTCATTTCCAGGTGCATATATTACCCTTGATTCCAGTCATCAGGTCCCTGCAAAGATGAACACTAAAGAGAGGAAGAATATCATCAGCTATAAGTTCCTTACGCCTACTTTGGGCCCTATTGTTGTGCTGAAGGGAATGGCGAGCCCGGCAGCACGAGAAGCTTTTGAAGAGAAATATGGGTGGATTTTATCTATGGTTCGTAATGTCAGTGATTATGAAGCCAGAGGTCTCCATACGTTGATGCAGTTCTATGATCCGCCTCTGAGATGTTTTGTATTTCCAGACTATGTGCTGGTTCCTACCCTGGAGGAGTATTCCAACATGTTGGGGATTGCTATCAAGGAGGAGCCCCCTTTCTTTGGATCAGTGGGGGATCTTGACTTTGGGAAGTTGGCTGGTGCTCTATATTTGAGCAAATCAGAGCTAAGTGACAAGGTCTCCAACAAAGGAAAGATTCGTGGTTACAAGCTGGAATATCTGATTAAGAAGGCCCAGGAAGCAGCTAAAGGCGAGAATTGGCTTGTTTTTAATGCTTTGCTAGCCCTTTGTATATACGGCATAGTGTTGTTTCCCAACGAGCCGGATTTCATTGATACGGACGCTATACGAATATTCATGATGAAGAACCCGGTGCCAACGCTACTGGGAGATCTTCACTACTCATTGTACAACCGAAACGAAAAGAAAAGAGGAGGGATAATTCGTTGTTGTGCACCCTTGTTCTATAAGTGGTTTGCGGGCCGTTTACCACAATCAGGGGCTTTTGTGGATTCCAAAGATTCTCTAGAGTGGAAACAGCGTTTAATGGGATTGGTGGCCAAGGACATCGTATGGGTAGATCACGGGCTGATTGGCAAGAATATTATCCACAGCTGTGGTAAGTTCCCTAACGTTCCACTGATAGGAAGGCTGGGTGGGATTAACTACAATCCTTCTTTGGCCATTCGACAATTTGGGTATGCCCTGACGGGTCCGCCTATTAAGAGAGATGTGGAGGAGTCCCTCTATTTTCATACATCAGATGGTTGGGAAGCAGCACAGAAAGCTTCTGAAAGCTGGGGTAGCATACTGAAAAAGGGGAAAGTTGCTCTAGGAAAGCCTAACAACCGGGTTTATCCAGCATATGAAGAGTGGGTGAAGAAAAGAGTTGAAGATTTTCTCTTGCCTTTTGGTAAGGCACCCCTTTTGTATCCGGAGAATGAGAAAGCAAGAAGCACTGCTACTGTGGAAGAAGTTGACAAGTTGCAAGCCTTGGTGAAAAAGCTCCAAGGAGAGAATTCCGAGTTGAGTAGCCGTCTTCAGAATGCTCTACATGCCAACAAAGAGCTGGAGCGGAAAGCCCAAGATGCTGAACAAATCCTAACTGCAAAAGAAAAAGACTTTGCTGGAAGAGCACAACATTTCCGGAAGATTAGTAAAGGTGCTGATGATGCTACTCAAGCCCACAAGCAAACCAAACAGGCGTTAGCACAGACCAAAGAAAAGTTAACAAAGTTTCAGCACGCTTGGGACGAAGTTAGGATAGAGAATGCTGAATTACAGGAACAGTTGCAGATTAAGGACGAAGAGCTTGAAAAGGCGCATGAGCAGAGAAGAAAGTATCGGGAAAGCCTCGGTAAGAGTCAAGAACAGCTAGAAGAAGCTAGAGGTGAGCTGAGGAATACCAAGAAAGAGCTTGAAGAAGTCATGATAGAAAGGGAGATACTCAAGACGCAAGCTGGCATAAAGAGACACAAAGGAGTGTGTGATGACGAGGCTCTGATGCTGCATATGGGTTCTTTAACTGAAGCTCTTGAGAAAAGGGATGTCTTGATCAAAGAAATGATTGAAAAGCCGAATCATCAGCGTACCCGTATACTTTTTGAGGAGATCAAATACTCAAGTGATAAGCTGAAGGGTGTGGAATTGTCAGACTGATGTTCTTTTCCTTATATTTTGTTATTAATGGTTACCATCAGGCTTGTTGATGGATCCATTTTTCCTTGTATTGCATTTGCGGATGAGCCTTTCTTAAATGTACTTGAATACTTTGTTGAATGAGTATGAGCAGTTTTATTCAGAATTATTCCTTATCAGATAGCTGCACACAAGCACATGACCACGACACGTCTCTTTATATCACAATTTCTGGTCTTCAGATTTCTGTGGTTGGATTGGAATCAGGGTATAAAGCACCTCGGAAATGACAAACATGGCATTGCATGGCATTGCATATCATTTTGCATTTTTTGTTACTTGCTTTTCAGGTACTCGTTGCGGGGTCTCTAACCTTTATTTAGTTTCAGGCAGTATAGCGGAGAGTCATATTCACCGATATTCGACGCGAAGGAATCAAGTAAGAATCATGGATCAAGTGCAAAGTGATTTGGCGGAAATGAGGGCGCGTATGGACCAGTTCATGACCCTCATGACTGGCATGGCGCAAAATCAGGAGAGACTGAGGCTTCTGGTAGAGCGTCCCGACAACGGGCCCGAAGGTGATCATCATGACAATTCACAGGGACATGGCATTCCTCCTCCCGGTGGCAACCCTCCTCCTGGTGGTAACAATCGGGGTAATGGAAATGGTAGGCATGTTGGTGTTACTCTTGAAGATACCCTGGAGGACCAATTTACTCTGCTGGATGCTGATGTGGGTAATCAAGGTGATCGAAGGTATGATGAGTTAGCAGAAAAGATCAGGGCCATGGAATGCAAGAACTCTATGGGTATTGATGTTACTAGCTTGGGGCTGGTCCCAGGAGTCAGAATTCCCCCTAAATTCAAACCTCCTACTTTTGATAAGTATCACGGCAATGCGTGTCCCCAAACGCATCTTCAAGCTTATTTTGGGAAGATTTCAGCCCATACGGATGACGAGAAGCTATGGATGCACTATTTTCAGGACAGTCTGGCTGGGGCGTCCTTGACCTGGTATATGAAGTTGAATAGAGCTGCTGTGAAGAGTTGGAAAGATCTGGCAGAAGCGTTCCTGAAGCAATACCAGTATAATATTGACATGGCGCCCAACCGCACTCAATTGCAGGGATTGTCACAAAATGCCAAGGAGAGTTTCAAAGAATATGCACAGAGGTGGAGGGAAATGGCTGCCCAGGTTCAACCTCCCTTGTCAGACAGAGAAATGGCAGATATGTTCATGGGCACCTTGCAAGGGGCCTATCTGGATAGATTAGCTGCTTGTCCGTCAACTGGATTTGCTGATATTGTGATTGCGGGAGAAAGAATAGAAAGTCTGTTAAAGCTTGGAAAGATCCAGGATGTGAGTGGGGCTGGCTCTTCGGGGACGAAGAAACCGTTTGCTAGTAACCAGAAAAGAAGAGAAGGTGATACGAATGCTGTGTTTAGAGGATGAGGCAGAGGGCGTTCTCGAGCTTATTATCAGGTAGATGCTGTAACAATCCCCACACCGTCTGTTCAGAAACAACAATCCCAACAACAAGTTCAACAGCAACAACCTTTTTTCCAGCAAAGGTCTAGACAGAGGGATCGTAAGATGGATCCTATCCCTATGACCTATGTCGCGCTGTTGCCCCGGCTACTCGAGTTAAAGTTGGTAGAACTCCGTACTATGAAAGCTCCGGTTGCTGGAAACCTGCCACCTAACTTCGATGCTAATGCTCGTTGTGAGTTCCACTCAGGTGCTCAGGGGCACTCCATTGAAAAATGTTGGGCTTTCCATCATAAAGTACAAGATTTGATTGATGCTAAAGCCATCAATTTCTCTCCCGCTCCTAATATTATTCAGCATCCCATGCCTGATCATAGTGCAGCAAATGTGTACGCTATTGAAGATGGGAGGAGATTGAATTTGGTGTTAGACGTTCATCAAGTGAAAACTTCTTTGTTGGTTGTAAAAGATCGTTTATTGAAGGGACAGGTGTTCCCGGGCTGTAATCAAGATTGCTCTGAGTGTATGAATCAGGAGAACGGCTGTGATAAGTTGAAGATGGGTTTACAGAATCTGATCGATGAAGGATGTCTACAGTTCGACAGAGTTGTGAAAGACACTGATGAGATATCAACCGTGACCATCTATTACACTCCCGCTGAGATTCAAATGCCGGTCAATGCAGTTCCCGTGGCGAGTGTTGCGCCAGAAAGGCCCAGTCCTGTCACTATCACGGTGCCAGGACCAATTCCGTTCACGTCTACGAAGGCTATCCCATGGCACTATGGGGCATATGTATATTACGAAGGTAAAAAGCAGGAAGTTGAATCATCAATCAGCCCAAATATTGATAATGTAGGGGGTGTAGGGGGCTTTACAAGGAGTGGAAGGTTGTTCGCTCCCCAAACCTTGGGAAGTGATAAAGAGGCAGAAGCTGCAGCAAAGGCTAAGGGTAAACAGGTGGTTGAAAGTGCGCCTACACCTGAAGCAGAGACGAAGATTACTTTTGATAAGGAAATGGAAGAATTTATGAAAATAATCAAGAAAAGCGATTATAAGATTGTGGACCAACTGAATCAGACCCCTTCAAAGATTTCAATCTTGTCACTATTGATGTGCTCTGATGCGCACCGGCAGGCATTGTTGAAAGTGTTGAAGAGTGCGTACGTGCCACAAGAAATTACTGTTAATCAGCTCGAGGGCGTAATCTCCAATGTTAATGTTAGCCATGGCTTGGGCTTTACAAGTAGAGATTTGACGGTTGAAGGAAGAAACCACAATAAGGCTTTGCATATCACGATGGAGTGTAAGGGCGCAGTGTTATCTCATGTACTGGTAGACACTGGTTCATCACTCAATGTCTTGCCCAAGAAGGCATTAATGAAGCTGGAAGTTGATGGTTTGATCTTAAGGCCTAGTGAATTGGTGGTCAGAGCATTCGATGGGACCAGACGATCTGTGTTTGGTGAGGTGGAATTGCCCGTACAAATTGGACCACAGGTATTCAAATCCACGTTCCATGTAATGGACATACAACCTGCATATAGCTGCCTATTGGGACGCCCTTGGATTCACGGAGCCGGGGCTGTTACTTCTACTCTACATCAAAAGCTGAAGTATGAGTTTGAAGGGCAGGTTGTGACAGTGTGTGGGGAAGAAGACATCTTTGTGAGTCACCTGTCCACGTTCAAGTACATTGAAATGGATGGGGAAATTCATGAGATGCTGTGCCAATCATTTGAAGCAGTCAACATTGACGATGCACCTGAGTCTTCTTCTGTACCAGTTGGGGCTGGTACCTCCATTTCATCTTACAAACAAGCTGTCGAAGTCGTCAGGGCAGGCAACGCCCAAGGTTGGGGCAGGTTGATAGAGACCCCAATGAAGGAAGACAAATTTGGTATTGGTTATCATCCCTCTACAACTTCAGATGCGGGGAGCAAGGGACCCATTACTTTCAATAGTGGGGGAATTATCTGCACGGACCAGTCTTGTGCAGCCACAGAGGATAGTGTTGACAGTGATTGTGACCTGGACAACTGGGTACGCCCTCATGTTCCGGGACAACAAGTGCAGAACTGGTTCGTTGAAGAAGTCATCCGGGTTACTCTTCAGACAGAGTAATTTTTCTTTGTTTTTTCTAACCATAATGCATGTCAAAATCTTGCGCTCTGCCCAAGGCGTATAGATTCATTTGTAGGGCCACCATGGTTGCATTTGCAATGTTTAATCATTAATAAAGGACGTTTTGCAATCAAATTTTGTTCTCTGTCTTTCAGTTTTTATTTTTGCACAAAAAATATAAAATGGCAATGTTTCATTTTCTTTTGTTTTGCTTAAAAATAAATTCTAAAATAAGGCATGAACCCGTTCATGCAGACTTGATCCTCCGGATACCACTGATAACGATTTTGATATGGCCATGTATGACTTTGACAATCCGATTTATCAAGCCGAAGAAGGGGATGGGAAAGATTGTGAACTTTCTGAAGAACTGGCCAGATTGTTGAAACAAGAGGAAAGGGTCATCCAGCCTCATCAGGAGACTGTAGAAATCATCAATATTGGTACCAAGGACGCCAAGAAAGAGATCAGGATTGGTGCCAGCTTGCAAGCAGATGTGAAGCAAACTTTGACGGAAATGTTGCGCGAGTATGTTGACATCTTCGCCTGGTCGTATCAAGACATGCCGGGGTTGGATACGGATATTGTCGTGCACAGGCTACCATTGAGAGAAGAATGTCCGCCAGTCAAGCAGAAACTTCGTCGGACTCACCCCGACATGGCCTTAAAGATTAAGGAGGAAGTCCAGAAGCAGTGGGACGCTGGTTTTCTTGCTGTGACAAAGTATCCTCCATGGGTAGCCAACATCGTGCCAGTACCGAAGAAAGATGGAAAAGTGAGAATGTGTGTGGATTATCGAGATCTTAATAAAGCTAGCCCGAAAGATGATTTTCCACTACCTCATATTGATGTGCTGGTCGATAATACAGCTCAGTTTTCAGTGTTCTCATTTATGGACGGTTTCTCCGGGTACAACCAGATCAAGATGGCACCTGAAGACATGGAGAAGACCACGTTCATTACTCCGTGGGGTACATATTGTTATAAAGTAATGCCTTTTGGGTTGAAAAACGCAGGGGCAACGTACCAGCGGGCGATGGTGACATTGTTTCATGACTTGATTCATAAGGAGATCGAATGTTATGTAGATGATATGATTGCCAAGTCGAGAACAGAAGAGGAACATCTGGTTAACCTGAAAAAGCTGTTTGAAAGGTTGAGAAAGTTCCGTCTGAGATTAAATAAAAACAAGTGCACGTTTGGGGTGCGTTCTGGAAAGTTACTGGGTTTCATTGTGAGCGAAAGAGGAATCGAGGTTGATCCTGCCAAGGTGAAAGCAATACAAGAAATGCCTGAACCGAGAACAGAAAAAGAGGTTCGTGGTTTCTTGGGTAGATTGAACTACATTGCAAGGTTCATATCTCACCTAACAGCCACGTGTGAGCCAATATTTAAATTGTTAAGGAAAGATCAAACGGTCAGGTGGAATGACGATTGCCAATTGGCATTCGATAAGATAAAAGAATACTTGCAGGAACCTCCGATTCTAATACCTCCAGTTGAAGGGAGACCGCTGATAATGTATCTGACAGTGCTTGAAGGTTCCATGGGTTGTGTTCTCGGTCAACATGACGAGACAGGTAGGAAGGAGCATGATATCTACTACCTGAGCAAAAAGTTCAATGATTGTGAGTCCCGATACTCAATGCTTGAAAAGACATGTTGTGCGCTTGCATGGGCCGCTAAGCGATTGAGGCAATATATGGTTAGGCACACAACCTTGTTGATTTCAAAAATGGATCCTATCAAGTACATTTTCGAGAAACCAGCATTGACAGGCAGAGTTGCACGGTGGCAAATGGTCTTGACAGAGTATGACATTCAGTACACTTCACAAAAGGCCATCAAAGGAAGTATCTTGTCCGATTATCTTGCGCAACAGCCAATGGATGATTACCAACCCATGAAGTTTGACTTCCCTGATGAGGACATCATGTTTCTCAAAGCTAAAGACTGTGAGGAACCACTCCCGGAGGAGGGGCCAGACCCTGAATCCAAATGGAGTCTGATGTTTGATGGGGCTGTCAATATGAATGGGTGCGGAGTTGGAGCAGTTCTTATCACGCCGGAAGGTGTTCATATGCCTTTCACTGCACGAATAACTTTCGGGTGCACCAACAATGAAGCAGAGTACGAAGCTTGTATAATGGGGATCGAGGAGGCGATTAATCTACGGATTAAAACCCTTGATATATTCGGTGATTCAGCTTTGGTAATCAATCAAGTGAAGGGGAGTTGGTACACGCACCAAGCAAATCTAGTGCCGTATAGAGTTTATACAAGGAGATTGCTGACGTTTTTCACAACAGTGAAACTGTACCACATTCCTCGAGATGAGAATAGGTTCGCTGATGCCTTGGCCACTTTGTCTTCCATGATCAAAGTGCAAGGATGGAACCATGTACCTAAGATTGAGGTATCCCGCCTTGACAGACCAGCATTTGTGTTTGCGGTCGATGCAACGTCTGATGACAAGCCATGGTTTCATGACATTAAGTGTTTCTTGAAAAGTCAAGAGTACCCGTCCGGGGCATCGTCCAAAGACAGGAAGACGTTGAGAAGGTTAGCTGGTAGTTTCTTCCTGAACAAAGATGGCGTGCTGTATAAAAGAAATTTTGACACGGTCCTGCTTAGATGTGTGGATAGACATGAAGCAGACTTGTTGATGATTGAAGTGCACGAAGGCTCTTTCGGTACCCATGCCGGAGGACATGCAATGGCTAAAAAGTTGTTAAGATCGGGATATTATTGGTTGACTATGGAGTCAGATTGTTGCAAATATGCCCGCAAATGCCATAAATGCCAGATCTATGCAGACAAGGTGCATGTGCCTCCAAATCCGTTGAGTATCATGTCGTCGCCTTGGCCGTTTGCCATGTGGGGCATTGATATGATCGGAAAGATTGAGCCTACAGCTTCCAATGGTCATCGTTTCATCTTGGTGGCAATTGATTACTTCACCAAATGGGTTGAAGCCGCATCCTATGCCAATGTTACAAAGCAAGTGGTCGCTCGTTTCTTAAAACGGGATATCATTTGCCGATATGGAGTTCCCGAAAGAATCATTACTGATAATGGTTCTAATTTGAATAATAAGATGATGGCTGAGTTATGCCGGGACTTCAAAATCGAACATCACAATTCTTCTCCGTACCGCCCAAAGATGAATGGCGCGGTCGAAGCGGCCAACAAAAATATCAAGAAGATTGTGCAGAAGATGGTTGTCACGTACAAAGATTGGCATGAGATGTTACCATTTGCTTTGCATGGGTATCGAACGTCGGTACGCACGTCCACTGGGGCAACCCCATTCTCACTTGTATATGGTATGGAGGCAGTGCTACCGGTTGAAGTAGAGATTCCGTCCCTCAGAGTTATGATGGATGTTAAGCTAGATGAAGCCGAATGGGTACGAGCCAGATTTGATCAGCTGAGCCTTATTGAGGAAAAGCGATTGGCGGCTGTATGTCATGGGCAACTATATCAGCGCAGAATGAAGCAGGCATTTGACCAGAAGGTGCGTCCTCGGGTTTATAAAGTCGGAGATGTAGTACTCAAAAGGATCCTTCCTCCCAATACAGATCACAGGGGCAAATGGACTCCTAACTATGAAGGTCCATTCGTGGTTAAAAAGGTCTTTTCGGGCGGAGCTTTATTGCTTACAACCATGGATGGCGAAGACTTTTCATCCCCTGTCAACTCGGACGTAGTCAAAAAATACTTCGCATGAATAGACCCGCTGGATAATAAAAATAAAAAAATCCAGGCAAAAAAGGGCATCCCGGCGAACCAAAAACAGAATAAGGTTCGGGCAAAAATTAGGGATATAATTGAAAAAAAAATTGTACACCCGGTAAGTTGAAAACCCGAAAGGGCAACTTAGGCAAAAAAGGGTATCCTGGTGGATCGAAAACCTGAAAGGGCGGTCCACACAAAAGAGGGATTTAAGCGAATGACTACAGTCTGAGTTATCTGTACCCATTACCGTTTGAACAACTGACGTTCTGAAGAATAGGAATCGGTCTGATCATTCCTCAGAAGGCAAGGTCGGGGAGTTTTGAAGACATACTGGTCATAACAGAATGGAAACTCAGTGGAATTCCGTTTTCACATTGCTATTAGGATAGTTTCTTTTCTCAATTTTCAGCGATCACCTCTTTCCAGGGATTGCTTCCAGATGTAATTGCCTATTCTGGGCTCTCAGTCAATAAATTGAATTTCAATAAAAAGCTTTCTATTTTTGTTTTATTGCTTTGTTTGCAAAAACGTCCTAATTGTTGATAAAACATTGCATTTGAAAACATGGCAGCCTTGCAATAACATGCGCAGAAAAAATATTTGAAATTACTTCGAATGTTGAATACTCCCGGATGGTGGATTCTAGCCACGCAATATTCGGGGCATGTGGGCATATTCTTTTGTTGCAGGTAGCAGGTGCAGATGATTTTAAGCACAAGACCAGCAATAAATCACCCCACGCAAAAGACTGGGGCAATTATGGGTAAGGAGATCGGCGTTCATCGTTCGGTCGACGATTGTTCATAACGGGTCGATATCAGTGAATTAAGTTCAACTGGGTACCGTTGCATCTTATTAAGTCGATTCTCTCATACAGTATTTCCAACAGCTACAAGCTTTTCTATGTCGATAACGGTCACAGGTTCCCCAAAAGAGTGGTCTCGTCGACACCGAAACTGATGGTCATTATCCCCAGCGAAGTCACAAGAGTTTGAAGAGGCTAGATCTTCTGTAAAATCCTCTTATGACATCCTCTGCGGGGACGAATTGTTGTGTTGTCCAAGCATGGGGCATGATTGTTTCCCCAGCATGAAGTGTTGGTCACCCCCAGTAGAGTTTGAGGACAGTTGGTCTTCTGTAAAATCCTCTCAAAAGGCATTCCCCAGCACGAGACGTTTTAAAGCAGTTTCCGCCAGCAGAGTTTGTTATAAACTCGTCATCCCTAACGGAATTGTCTTAAGGGAAGCTCGCCTAACATGGTGCATTGTGGTACTTATCCTAAGCTCGACAGTCATATTCTTCAGCAGACTACTGTGGATTTGCTTTGGGTTTCCCCAACAGATCTCTAAGGACTCTTTCTAGCAAGTTGCAGTGGAATGTTCTAACCCGGATTTGCATATCCCTGGCAGAGTAGCCCTGATACCCAGCAAGATCGTATCTCTGGTCATGGTATCCCCACAGAGGTCAGCATCGAATCTTGTCAGCAACTTCCAGCTGAGTTGTTGTTCTCTCCGCAGAGGTTTATCAGATCGACAGAATCTATTCCTCAACAAGGATGGTACAGCCTTTCCCCAGCCGGGTCAGAAGGTTGATAATCCCTATAAAGGATCTTGGGTTGAATAAATCCCCAAGCAGAGTTTTAATGGCTCATTTCCCCAGCAGGACGTCATTTAAAAATTCTCATCCCCAGCGGAATCGCTGTGACCAGAATTCATTCCCCCAAACAGATGGAATAATTCCTGGCAGAGTCGTCATTCCCTCATATCTTAAAGTCCAATTTATTTTTGGCAAGCTTGGCAATTCGAAGCAGACGGATTGTTCATCCATTCGCCAGCAGAGATATTATCCTTTTAGGAGTCTCCGAGATTAAATCATTGATTGTGGTTCCTCAGCAGAGTCGGCAGAGATGTCTGGCGCAGAGGCAGAGAGTAATTCGATTTTAAAATTCTAAAAGTCCAACAGTGGATTGGCAAAAGTCCGTCTTCGGGTGGCAAAAGTCCAACAGTGGATTGGCAAAAGTCCGTCTTCGGGTGGCAAAAGTCCAACAGTGGATGGGCAAAAGTCCGTCTTCGGGTGGCAAAAGTCCAACAGTGGATTGGCAAAAGTCCATCTTCGGGTGGCAAAGCAGCTAAAAGTCCAACAGTGGATTGGCAAAAGTCCGTCTTCGGGTGGCAAAAGTCCAACAGTGGATTGGCAAAAGTCCATCTTCGGGTGGCAAAGCAGCTAAAAGTCCAACAGTGGATTGGCAAAAGTCCGTCTTCGGGTGGCAAAAGTCCAACAGTGGATTGGCAAAAGTCCATCTTCGGGTGGCAAAGCAGCTAAAAGTCCAACAGTGGATTGGCAAAAGTCCGTCTTCGGGTGGCAAAAGTCCAACAGTGGATTGGCAAAAGTCCGTCTTCGGGTGGCAAAAGTCCAACAGTGGATTGGCGAAAGGTCCATCTAAGGGTGGCATATTCTAAAAGTCCAACAGTGGATTGGCAAAAGTCCGTCTTCGGGTGGCAAAAGTCCAACAGTGGATTGGCAAAAGTCCATCTTCGGGTGGCACGAAGCTGCAAAGTCCACCAGTAGTGTGGCAGGCCAGTAGTCGTCTGGAATTGCATAAAAGACATTATCAAAGTCCACCAGTAGTGTGGCAGGCCAGTAGTCGTCTGGAATTGCATAAAAGACATTATTAAAGTCCACCAGTAGTGTGGCAGGCCAGTAGTCGTCTGGAATTGCATAAAAGACATTATTAAAGTCCACCAGTAGTGTGGCAGGCCAGTAGTCGTCTGGAATTGCATAAAAGACATTATCAAAGTCCACCAGTAGTGTGGCAGGCCAGTAGTCGTCTGGAATTGCATAAAAGACATTATTAAAGTCCACCAGTAGTGTGGCAAGCCAGTAGTCGTCTGGCGTCGTTCAAAAAGACATTTCCAAAGTCCACCAGTAGTGTGGCAGGCCAGTAGTCGTCTGGAATTGCATAAAAGACAGTATTAAAGTCCACCATCAGCGTGGCAAGCCAGTAGTCGTCTGGCATCGTTCAAAAGACAGATCTCTCCGACGTTTCATCGAAGATTCAATCCAGCAGTCTCGTTGGGTTTATATCCCTTTTCTTCTTCATCACCCAGAGCAAATTTTTGGTTATTTTTGGTATTCAATCACTATATACCTTGAAAGTCCGAAAGCATTTGCTTTCAGGCATTCAGGTCTACAGCGCTTGAATAGGGGCAGCTGTAATACCCCAAAATTTGCTCTCCCCTTTTGTCATCATAGCATGGCATTATCATTTATCATATCATATCCACCTCATTAACATTACATTGCATTTAACATAGAAAAATGAAGCATGGCATCCTTCTTACCATCAGGGCATGTGATCAGGTGGAAGGTGGACAATCAAGGAATCATTCAAAGCACAAAAAGGTCAATCAAGTTGGCTCTAGGCAAGCCAAGAGGTCTCTCATGTCTCATACTATCTCAATTGATCTTCCAAAACCTCAAGGAAGTGAGATTCAATGGGAGATTGAAGCACTACATCTTTCACTATGCAAGAGGTTCAAAAATTGAAGGAAAACCCTCAAAAGAGATAGCTCATTGATTCAAAATCATTCTCAAGTGGCATTTCTCATCATCCTTTAAGAGGATACACAACATACTCTGAGGAATTTGGATTTGGAAGATGTGCAATTTCCTCCTAACCAGAGAGGGTCAAAATTAGGGTTTCTAATAAAATCAGGATATCTCTGATTTTTTGGACAAAGCTTGTTGTCATGATATTCTACATGTTCTTAAGTGTATGTGTATGGAAAATTGCCTCTCAATTGGTTTTGGAAGTGTTTCAATTGGAAGAAAGATAAAAAATCAGGGAATTTGGGGCCAAGTCAAATAATCAGAGGAAAAAGTCAACTCTTGACTTTTTGAGGCCAAATTCATGAAATTCATGTTACATATGTCCAATGTACAAAATTTGGTCAAGAAACTCCAAAGGAATCATGAAAAAATCAAGATGTGGAAAGTTGCCATTTTTGGAAGAGGAAGGGTTACTAAAAATAGCAAGTTTTGGCCATTTTGCATCAGAATTTGAACCAAGGCCATTCAAATTTGGAGTACCAAATGAAAATTCCACTCTGCCTCAATGAAAGGCCTTGCTTTAAGCTTCAAATCCATGTGTGGAACATCTCCATTGGATAAAAAATGAGGGAGATATGATTGATCAAAGTTTGAGCAAAGTAGGTTCAAAACTAGGTCATGACCAAGATTTTCAGGGCACGCGCGCAGTCATTTTAACAAACATGTGGTGGGCCAAATGTCCACTCATTTTACTCATGGTTAAAGGCTTCAAATGAAAAATCTTGCAACATCAAAGTTGTTCCCCTATGTGAGATCTTCAAGATTGATGTTCATGATTTTTTCATTTGATCAAAGGACAAGGAGTTATGATAGCTCAAAGATTGGTCAACACAACTGAAAATCCATGCCATGCACACCTTGCCATGCCATGCCACAAATTGCTCGCCCATGCACCAGTCGTTTTTCCATCTGTTTATGATGATTTTTAGACATGTTTGAGGTACCTTTTCAACTCAAGTCCAACACCAAAATTGTCCTATGATGCTTCCTCAATCCATTGACACCAAGATGATTCATTTTCGTGCCTTGGTCATAAAGAAATCCATGTTCAAACATCACCATCTGCATTGAGGCATTGACTGTCATGTGTAGCAGTTTACACTTTGTTTTGGTTCAGTCACACCACAAACACTTCACCATCACCAGCTGTTTTCTTTTCCTCATTTGCCCAAACATTCTTGCACGTGCTTCCACTTTGTTACTTCTTACATGAGAAGGGAAACTTGCGAAACTTCCACCACAAGCTACTGCTGCATAACACCACCTCACCATTATCCTCACCATAAGTGACCATGAGCTCTTCCACACTAAAACAAAACCTCTCCAACTCGTGTCACTAACTGTCATGACTCATTCTGTTAACTCAAACTCAGTTAACTAACTCAGTTAACTGTAGTTCTAACCATCAACCACCAGGGTCAAATCATAACCACGCCTATATAAACAATTCTAACAGATTTGGAAAGGGAGATTCTGATTGTTTCACTCTCACTCCAAAAGCACTCTCAACTTTCTCTCTGAATTTTCTCTCTACCTGCACGAACTCCTCAAGTTCTTCTTCAACCTTCACAATCAAGCAAGAAGACATCACTGAAGCATGGAATAGCACAGTTATCTCCAATTTCAGATTCAGATTTCCTCTTATTCTCAAGATCAAATAGCATTTATTTTGCTCAAATTGAAGTTCTAGAAGTTCAAGAACAAGTTCTCATCTCTGGTTTTCTAAAAAATCCAAAGATCTTCAAGTTTCAGGTTCCAAAAGTTCTCAAACTTTGCTTGCACGATTTGATGTTATTTTAACTGGTTGATGTGTTATTTGAGCTTATTAGGAGCTATATGAAACCGGTTAGTTGATAGAGCTTCTTAGAAGCTTAGATCCAAAACCTAGGGCTAATTTCATTGCTTCGATTCTCTCTGTTTGTGTGTTGTTTGTGAAAAATAAGCCTAGATTCATGATCTATGTGACTTCCTGAACATTTTGATGTGTATTGCATAAATTTCTGGAATGTTTGATTGATTGCAGTGCCGGAGAGTGGCCGGAGAAGGTGACCGGAGGTCCCTCTCCGGCCGGTGAGGTTTCATTAGGGTTTATATGCCAGATTAAGTCGTGTCCGTTGATTTGTTTTGATCCAAGGGTGGTGGTGGTGCCAGCGAATAAATGGAGAGGGTGTGTGTCACGTGCTTCATTTTTTCCATCTGATGATTAGCATGCGCGTGTGTACATGGTTATTAGTGTGTACTAGCAATGTGAGATGCTTGATTTGATTACCTTGACTTTTACATTGACCTGACCTAATCTGATGGTTGTGAGTGAGTCAAAATGGTTGACTGATGGTACACGCTAGTTATGGTGTTTTGCGTGCTTACTGGACCTAAGCCAGATTGATATCCACACCCCATGTTTTCAAGGCCCAATGATTTTGAACTGTTAATTTGCTATGCATGCACCCCCTTCTTTAGTTCCATTTCATTTTATTTCTCATTTTTGCTACACGATTCATAATTAATTTTTAAAAATACCAAAACATATTGGAAAATTCTACAAAAATTCATGTGTATTCTTAAAACATTTAGGAAATTTTTCATGATTTTATTTTCTGATTTTATGACCTTTTTGCCCCTGTTCCATAATTTTCTTTGAATTTCCACTTAGATGCATTCTAAGCATGATACATGAATTTGTTTAATTTTGTTCTTGCTCATTACCAACTATTTTGACATGACTCTTTTTGCATTGATTCACTAATACATTGAAGCATGTTAGATGATTTTTGTTTGATTTTCTAGGTCACTTTATCATATGTCTTGATGCCTATATTTGCACCACTTTGCATGATGTTTCAATTTGACCTAATTGCTTTGTTTGAAGTCATTTTGCTCTGAATTTTTACATACTATCTTGATGTATGATGCATTTCTGACCTAGGCATTCCAATTATATGTTGGCATAATTTTCATGAATCCATTTGGTCTTTGTTTGATGCATCACATTGGATGTATAATCCATGGCATGTCATTATAATCTTTAGTGCGTGTTTACATGAATTCTTTTGTGCACATTTGTATGAGCATTTGCATATGTTATGAGCCATTCATATGATATTATAGGTCTTTGATACACATTATAGGTCATCTTTACATGTTCATTTCAATTTGAACTTTGTGCATCATTAACATGTATTGTTTGCACTTTCTTTTTGAACTTTCATTTCAATTCTTCTTATATTACTTCTTGAATGTCTTGAAGTTGATTCATAAATACTTTTGAGATGTTTATAAACCATTTTCCATTTAGTTTCAATTCTGTTTGTTGATTTACATGTTCCATTTATGCATGTCCTCTTCATTTCTTTCCATCTTTCATCTACCCCTTCTTCTTGTAACATGTTTAAATGCTAATGGGTGATGATTGTTGCTTATTCACTTGCACTTGTATGATAATAACCATTGGTTTCCATATGATGTACATTCTGATTGTGGCTCTAGGATTTGTTTTCTCATTTAATTCTTTTGAGTTTTATGATGCATTACATGTTCTTTTACTTCTTATACTTCTTATACATGTTTACTAACCATGTAGGGGCTTTGGTAAGTTTCAATTGAGTGTGGATAAGGAATCCACATTCAAATTCTATCCTTTCTCTTTTACAATTCCATTTTGTGTTTTGTTAAGCACTTATGTGCTTTCTTTTAATAACTCATTACTTTCCCTTTTTGAATTACAATTCATCTTCTACTTTGGAAGTGAATTGTTTAATTCTTTCTTTCTTTAGACTTTAGGTTGAAACCTCACAAACCTTAGGATCACTCCCTTAACTAATCAATTAGGATTGAGTCTTAGTCCATATAGATTTTTACCTTTATCCTCTCTTGAGTCTTTCATCTTCTCATCTCAAAGAAAACTCAAAACTTCTAATAAAGGTAGGCATTTATTGCATTTAGGCCTTTCACATAAAGAAAATATTATAAGGGGTCTTCTCTTATAATCTTAAAGTGTGTAGCATATAGCCCATCTTAGGTCAATGTGTTACATATTTGATCTTGTATGAGGGACTTAAATGCAATACTTGTTGAAGGTGCAAATAATAAAAAACACTTCTTCACTTCATAATCAACAAAACACTTAATAAACACAAGTATGCTAGTGTGTTTGAACCTTGATAATTGGAACTAAGTGTGAGGGTCTTCTTCACCCTTAGTGTGCTTTCTTACCCATTCCATCTTGGAATGTGAGAAGGTACACATTCCAATGACTAAGATCCAGATACACTGTCGTATGCAAACAAATCCAAAACACTTCCTTCTAAAAGACAAAAACAAACAATAACGTCTTTCCTTCGGGAATTCTTTTCTCATCTCATTCATTCTCAACGCACGAACGCGCTTCTACTCGTTCTCTTGCAAGATGGTAACGCACTCGGACCAGCGAGCCTGCAACACCTGAGCTAGAACGTAAGCCGTTCTCTAAAAAACACAATCCATCCCTAGTGAGGGGAAGTACGTCGCTCTGATTCTCATGTTTCTGATGAGATACGTAGGCAGTGGGGTAGGGCCCATTCGAGCACCTTTTTTATTTTCCCTACATTTGTTTCTCTTTCTCTTTCCATTCCTTTTCTAGTTCTTCTTCCAGTATTCTTTTCTATCACCCTTTGATCGAAACAAGCAAGCGTGGATCCCATCGGGTACGATGGACGCGAGGGGGTGCTAATACCTTCCTCTCGCGTAACCGACTCCCGAATCCAGTTCTCTTGGTCGCAAGACCATGCTCTATCCTTTCCTTCAGGTTTATGCGGTGTTTCCTTTCCCTCTCATGGGATAAATACACATTGCTGGCGACTCTGTTCGGTGCCACTTTCGCGTTTGTACCAGGATGAAAATCCCGGGAGCGACAGCTGGCGACTCTGCTGGGGACGAATTCTAGTTTCCTTAGCGAGTCAATCCTAGCGCTTGTCTGCTTTTCTTTCATTGGGTGTTTAATGTTGTGCTATATGTTGTTGTTTATTTATTTTACTGTATTTACCGCATTTTAGCATTACATATCATATATTATATTGTGTTGCACTGTTTTGTCTGTTTGGCGGGATGGGTGTTCTGAGAGATAAGCTCACTACCAAGGCTTGAGTACATACATAGGTATTAGAGTGGATAGTCATGACGCTTGCGTGGTGGTGACCACGTATTGTTGTTCATGAGACCCACAACCAGACGAGGTTCTATCAGGAGCTTTCTGCTACTGCATGTTATGCAGGCCAGTGGTTATTCTCTTGAGGAACTGTCGACTCTGGTGACCATTCCCGAGGACTCAGTTGCGGCACTCCTCCCGAGTTGTGACAGTGGCAGACCACATTCCGTGGCAAACCCATTGCACATTCTCGATCCGAGGACCCAATGCTGGGAACTTGCTATAGGACATCCCTTTTTGAAAGAGAATCAGCGGAGGCACTCCTCGATTGGCGGTAGTACTGTACCCTGAGGGATGAATGTACTATTGCTTCTCGACCTCAGTGCCAGAAGCTGAGGACCTTTTTGTTTTGGAGAATCAGTTGAGGCCTCCTCGATTGATGATGATGCCAAACCAGAAATGGTGAACGTATCATCATTTCTCGACCTGAGAGCCCGGGATATTGAACATCCTAGTACCCACATGTGAGAAGGGCGGGTTGTTTACAGGTTTGCAGGTAACCATGACCTCCTACATACCCGGTTTTCTATCATCATTGCACAAAAAGGAAGTTTCATCCTATTGTATTCAGATGGTTCTTATCTATGGTTCTATATTAGTCTCAGAGCTACACTGACACCGTTCACAGTTCAGCACAGACACCTGATTACCTGATCACATTGCCCTTTGCATTGCATTATCATATCCTAACATACATGTTTATTCATTTCCAGGTGCATATATTACCCTTGATTCCAGTCATCAGGTCCCTGCAAAGATGAACACTAAAGAGAGGAAGAATATCATCAGCTATAAGTTCCTTACGCCTACTTTGGGCCCTATTGTTGTGCTGAAGGGAATGGCGAGCCCGGCAGCACGAGAAGCTTTTGAAGAGAAATATGGGTGGATTTTATCTATGGTTCGTAATGTCAGTGATTATGAAGCCAGAGGTCTCCATACGTTGATGCAGTTCTATGATCCGCCTCTGAGATGTTTTGTATTTCCAGACTATGTGCTGGTTCCTACCCTGGAGGAGTATTCCAACATGTTGGGGATTGCTATCAAGGAGGAGCCCCCTTTCTTTGGATCAGTGGGGGATCTTGACTTTGGGAAGTTGGCTGGTGCTCTATATTTGAGCAAATCAGAGCTAAGTGACAAGGTCTCCAACAAAGGAAAGATTCGTGGTTACAAGCTGGAATATCTGATTAAGAAGGCCCAGGAAGCAGCTAAAGGCGAGAATTGGCTTGTTTTTAATGCTTTGCTAGCCCTTTGTATATACGGCATAGTGTTGTTTCCCAACGAGCCGGATTTCATTGATACGGACGCTATACGAATATTCATGATGAAGAACCCGGTGCCAACGCTACTGGGAGATCTTCACTACTCATTGTACAACCGAAACGAAAAGAAAAGAGGAGGGATAATTCGTTGTTGTGCACCCTTGTTCTATAAGTGGTTTGCGGGCCGTTTACCACAATCAGGGGCTTTTGTGGATTCCAAAGATTCTCTAGAGTGGAAACAGCGTTTAATGGGATTGGTGGCCAAGGACATCGTATGGGTAGATCACGGGCTGATTGGCAAGAATATTATCCACAGCTGTGGTAAGTTCCCTAACGTTCCACTGATAGGAAGGCTGGGTGGGATTAACTACAATCCTTCTTTGGCCATTCGACAATTTGGGTATGCCCTGACGGGTCCGCCTATTAAGAGAGATGTGGAGGAGTCCCTCTATTTTCATACATCAGATGGTTGGGAAGCAGCACAGAAAGCTTCTGAAAGCTGGGGTAGCATACTGAAAAAGGGGAAAGTTGCTCTAGGAAAGCCTAACAACCGGGTTTATCCAGCATATGAAGAGTGGGTGAAGAAAAGAGTTGAAGATTTTCTCTTGCCTTTTGGTAAGGCACCCCTTTTGTATCCGGAGAATGAGAAAGCAAGAAGCACTGCTACTGTGGAAGAAGTTGACAAGTTGCAAGCCTTGGTGAAAAAGCTCCAAGGAGAGAATTCCGAGTTGAGTAGCCGTCTTCAGAATGCTCTACATGCCAACAAAGAGCTGGAGCGGAAAGCCCAAGATGCTGAACAAATCCTAACTGCAAAAGAAAAAGACTTTGCTGGAAGAGCACAACATTTCCGGAAGATTAGTAAAGGTGCTGATGATGCTACTCAAGCCCACAAGCAAACCAAACAGGCGTTAGCACAGACCAAAGAAAAGTTAACAAAGTTTCAGCACGCTTGGGACGAAGTTAGGATAGAGAATGCTGAATTACAGGAACAGTTGCAGATTAAGGACGAAGAGCTTGAAAAGGCGCATGAGCAGAGAAGAAAGTATCGGGAAAGCCTCGGTAAGAGTCAAGAACAGCTAGAAGAAGCTAGAGGTGAGCTGAGGAATACCAAGAAAGAGCTTGAAGAAGTCATGATAGAAAGGGAGATACTCAAGACGCAAGCTGGCATAAAGAGACACAAAGGAGTGTGTGATGACGAGGCTCTGATGCTGCATATGGGTTCTTTAACTGAAGCTCTTGAGAAAAGGGATGTCTTGATCAAAGAAATGATTGAAAAGCCGAATCATCAGCGTACCCGTATACTTTTTGAGGAGATCAAATACTCAAGTGATAAGCTGAAGGGTGTGGAATTGTCAGACTGATGTTCTTTTCCTTATATTTTGTTATTAATGGTTACCATCAGGCTTGTTGATGGATCCATTTTTCCTTGTATTGCATTTGCGGATGAGCCTTTCTTAAATGTACTTGAATACTTTGTTGAATGAGTATGAGCAGTTTTATTCAGAATTATTCCTTATCAGATAGCTGCACACAAGCACATGACCACGACACGTCTCTTTATATCACAATTTCTGGTCTTCAGATTTCTGTGGTTGGATTGGAATCAGGGTATAAAGCACCTCGGAAATGACAAACATGGCATTGCATGGCATTGCATATCATTTTGCATTTTTTGTTACTTGCTTTTCAGGTACTCGTTGCGGGGTCTCTAACCTTTATTTAGTTTCAGGCAGTATAGCGGAGAGTCATATTCACCGATATTCGACGCGAAGGAATCAAGTAAGAATCATGGATCAAGTGCAAAGTGATTTGGCGGAAATGAGGGCGCGTATGGACCAGTTCATGACCCTCATGACTGGCATGGCGCAAAATCAGGAGAGACTGAGGCTTCTGGTAGAGCGTCCCGACAACGGGCCCGAAGGTGATCATCATGACAATTCACAGGGACATGGCATTCCTCCTCCCGGTGGCAACCCTCCTCCTGGTGGTAACAATCGGGGTAATGGAAATGGTAGGCATGTTGGTGTTACTCTTGAAGATACCCTGGAGGACCAATTTACTCTGCTGGATGCTGATGTGGGTAATCAAGGTGATCGAAGGTATGATGAGTTAGCAGAAAAGATCAGGGCCATGGAATGCAAGAACTCTATGGGTATTGATGTTACTAGCTTGGGGCTGGTCCCAGGAGTCAGAATTCCCCCTAAATTCAAACCTCCTACTTTTGATAAGTATCACGGCAATGCGTGTCCCCAAACGCATCTTCAAGCTTATTTTGGGAAGATTTCAGCCCATACGGATGACGAGAAGCTATGGATGCACTATTTTCAGGACAGTCTGGCTGGGGCGTCCTTGACCTGGTATATGAAGTTGAATAGAGCTGCTGTGAAGAGTTGGAAAGATCTGGCAGAAGCGTTCCTGAAGCAATACCAGTATAATATTGACATGGCGCCCAACCGCACTCAATTGCAGGGATTGTCACAAAATGCCAAGGAGAGTTTCAAAGAATATGCACAGAGGTGGAGGGAAATGGCTGCCCAGGTTCAACCTCCCTTGTCAGACAGAGAAATGGCAGATATGTTCATGGGCACCTTGCAAGGGGCCTATCTGGATAGATTAGCTGCTTGTCCGTCAACTGGATTTACTGATATTGTGATTGCGGGAGAAAGAATAGAAAGTCTGTTAAAGCTTGGAAAGATCCAGGATGTGAGTGGGGCTGGCTCTTCGGGGACGAAGAAACCGTTTGCTAGTAACCAGAAAAGAAGAGAAGGTGATACGAATGCTGTGTTTAGAGGACGAGGCAGAGGGCGTTCTCGAGCTTATTATCAGGTAGATGCTGTAACAATCCCCACACCGTCTGTTCAGAAACAACAATCCCAACAACAAGTTCAACAGCAACAGCCTTTTTTCCAGCAAAGGTCTAGACAGAGGGATCGTAAGATGGATCCTATCCCTATGACCTATGTCGCGCTGTTGCCCCGGCTACTCGAGTTAAAGTTGGTAGAACTCCGTACTATGAAAGCTCCGGTTGCTGGAAACCTGCCACCTAACTTCGATGCTAATGCTCGTTGTGAGTTCCACTCAGGTGCTCAGGGGCACTCCATTGAAAAATGTTGGGCTTTCCATCATAAAGTACAAGATTTGATTGATGCTAAAGCCATCAATTTCTCTCCCGCTCCTAATATTATTCAGCATCCCATGCCTGATCATAGTGCAGCAAATGTGTACGCTATTGAAGATGGGAGGAGATTGAATTTGGTGTTAGACGTTCATCAAGTGAAAACTTCTTTGTTGGTTGTAAAAGATCGTTTATTGAAGGGACAGGTGTTCCCGGGCTGTAATCAAGATTGCTCTGAGTGTATGAATCAGGAGAACGGCTGTGATAAGTTGAAGATGGGTTTACAGAATCTGATCGATGAAGGATGTCTACAGTTCGACAGAGTTGTGAAAGACACTGATGAGATATCAACCGTGACCATCTATTACACTCCCGCTGAGATTCAAATGCCGGTCAATGCAGTTCCCGTGGCGAGTGTTGCGCCAGAAAGGCCCAGTCCTGTCACTATCACGGTGCCAGGACCAATTCCGTTCACGTCTACGAAGGCTATCCCATGGCACTATGGGGCATATGTATATTACGAAGGTAAAAAGCAGGAAGTTGAATCATCAATCAGCCCAAATATTGATAATGTAGGGGGTGTAGGGGGCTTTACAAGGAGTGGAAGGTTGTTCGCTCCCCAAACCTTGGGAAGTGATAAAGAGGCAGAAGCTGCAGCAAAGGCTAAGGGTAAACAGGTGGTTGAAAGTGCGCCTACACCTGAAGCAGAGACGAAGATTACTTTTGATAAGGAAATGGAAGAATTTATGAAAATAATCAAGAAAAGCGATTATAAGATTGTGGACCAACTGAATCAGACCCCTTCAAAGATTTCAATCTTGTCACTATTGATGTGCTCTGATGCGCACCGGCAGGCATTGTTGAAAGTGTTGAAGAGTGCGTACGTGCCACAAGAAATTACTGTTAATCAGCTCGAGGGCGTAATCTCCAATGTTAATGTTAGCCATGGCTTGGGCTTTACAAGTAGAGATTTGACGGTTGAAGGAAGAAACCACAATAAGGCTTTGCATATCACGATGGAGTGTAAGGGCGCAGTGTTATCTCATGTACTGGTAGACACTGGTTCATCACTCAATGTCTTGCCCAAGAAGGCATTAATGAAGCTGGAAGTTGATGGTTTGATCTTAAGGCCTAGTGAATTGGTGGTCAGAGCATTCGATGGGACCAGACGATCTGTGTTTGGTGAGGTGGAATTGCCCGTACAAATTGGACCACAGGTATTCAAATCCACGTTCCATGTAATGGACATACAACCTGCATATAGCTGCCTATTGGGACGCCCTTGGATTCACGGAGCCGGGGCTGTTACTTCTACTCTACATCAAAAGCTGAAGTATGAGTTTGAAGGGCAGGTTGTGACAGTGTGTGGGGAAGAAGACATCTTTGTGAGTCACCTGTCCACGTTCAAGTACATTGAAATGGATGGGGAAATTCATGAGATGCTGTGCCAATCATTTGAAGCAGTCAACATTGACGATGCACCTGAGTCTTCTTCTGTACCAGTTGGGGCTGGTACCTCCATTTCATCTTACAAACAAGCTGTCGAAGTCGTCAGGGCAGGCAACGCCCAAGGTTGGGGCAGGTTGATAGAGACCCCAATGAAGGAAGACAAATTTGGTATTGGTTATCATCCCTCTACAACTTCAGATGCGGGGAGCAAGGGACCCATTACTTTCAATAGTGGGGGAATTATCTGCACGGACCAGTCTTGTGCAGCCACAGAGGATAGTGTTGACAGTGATTGTGACCTGGACAACTGGGTACGCCCTCATGTTCCGGGACAACAAGTGCAGAACTGGTTCGTTGAAGAAGTCATCCGGGTTACTCTTCAGACAGAGTAATTTTTCTTTGTTTTTTCTAACCATAATGCATGTCAAAATCTTGCGCTCTGCCCAAGGCGTATAGATTCATTTGTAGGGCCACCATGGTTGCATTTGCAATGTTTAATCATTAATAAAGGACGTTTTGCAATCAAATTTTGTTCTCTGTCTTTCAGTTTTTATTTTTGCACAAAAAATATAAAATGGCAATGTTTCATTTTCTTTTGTTTTGCTTAAAAATAAATTCTAAAATAAGGCATGAACCCGTTCATGCAGACTTGATCCTCCGGATACCACTGATAACGATTTTGATATGGCCATGTATGACTTTGACAATCCGATTTATCAAGCCGAAGAAGGGGATGGGAAAGATTGTGAACTTTCTGAAGAACTGGCCAGATTGTTGAAACAAGAGGAAAGGGTCATCCAGCCTCATCAGGAGACTGTAGAAATCATCAATATTGGTACCAAGGACGCCAAGAAAGAGATCAGGATTGGTGCCAGCTTGCAAGCAGATGTGAAGCAAACTTTGACGGAAATGTTGCGCGAGTATGTTGACATCTTCGCCTGGTCGTATCAAGACATGCCGGGGTTGGATACGGATATTGTCGTGCACAGGCTACCATTGAGAGAAGAATGTCCGCCAGTCAAGCAGAAACTTCGTCGGACTCACCCCGACATGGCCTTAAAGATTAAGGAGGAAGTCCAGAAGCAGTGGGACGCTGGTTTTCTTGCTGTGACAAAGTATCCTCCATGGGTAGCCAACATCGTGCCAGTACCGAAGAAAGATGGAAAAGTGAGAATGTGTGTGGATTATCGAGATCTTAATAAAGCTAGCCCGAAAGATGATTTTCCACTACCTCATATTGATGTGCTGGTCGATAATACAGCTCAGTTTTCAGTGTTCTCATTTATGGACGGTTTCTCCGGGTACAACCAGATCAAGATGGCACCTGAAGACATGGAGAAGACCACGTTCATTACTCCGTGGGGTACATATTGTTATAAAGTAATGCCTTTTGGGTTGAAAAACGCAGGGGCAACGTACCAGCGGGCGATGGTGACATTGTTTCATGACTTGATTCATAAGGAGATCGAATGTTATGTAGATGATATGATTGCCAAGTCGAGAACAGAAGAGGAACATCTGGTTAACCTGAAAAAGCTGTTTGAAAGGTTGAGAAAGTTCCGTATGAGATTAAATAAAAACAAGTGCACGTTTGGGGTGCGTTCTGGAAAGTTACTGGGTTTCATTGTGAGCGAAAGAGGAATCGAGGTTGATCCTGCCAAGGTGAAAGCAATACAAGAAATGCCTGAACCGAGAACAGAAAAAGAGGTTCGTGGTTTCTTGGGTAGATTGAACTACATTGCAAGGTTCATATCTCACCTAACAGCCACGTGTGAGCCAATATTTAAATTGTTAAGGAAAGATCAAACTGTCAGGTGGAATGACGATTGCCAATTGGCATTCGATAAGATAAAAGAATACTTGCAGGAACCTCCGATTCTAATACCTCCAGTTGAAGGGAGACCGCTGATAATGTATCTGACAGTGCTTGAAGGTTCCATGGGTTGTGTTCTCGGTCAACATGACGAGACAGGTAGGAAGGAGCATGCTATCTACTACCTGAGCAAAAAGTTCAATGATTGTGAGTCCCGATACTCAATGCTTGAAAAGACATGTTGTGCGCTTGCATGGGCCGCTAAGCGATTGAGGCAATATATGGTTAGGCACACAACCTTGTTGATTTCAAAAATGGATCCTATCAAGTACATTTTCGAGAAACCAGCATTGACAGGCAGAGTTGCACGGTGGCAAATGGTCTTGACAGAGTATGACATTCAGTACACTTCACAAAAGGCCATCAAAGGAAGTATCTTGTCCGATTATCTTGCGCAACAGCCAATGGATGATTACCAACCCATGAAGTTTGACTTCCCTGATGAGGACATCATGTTTCTCAAAGCTAAAGACTGTGAGGAACCACTTCCGGAGGAGTCGATGCAGAGAAAGATAAAAGCAATAGAAGAAAGTAATACATTTACCACTTACGTTGGGGATATGTGCTTGGTGTCAGACTTAGTGATTCCGTCCAAATTCAAACTTCCAAATTTCGAGCTATACTCAGACGCCACATGTCCCAGGTCTCATCTAATCATGTACTATCGAAGAATGGCTGCACATGTACGTACTGACAAATTGATGATCCACTGTTTTCAAGACAGGTTAAAAGGGGCTGCTGCTAAGTGGTATTTAAGTCTGGACCAGTCTCAAGTCCATTGTTTCCAGGATGTGACTGATGCTTTTGTGAAACACTACAAGTACAACATGGATTTAGTTCCCGACCGCAGGCAGTTGTTAAGTATGACCCAGAGCAGTACTGAATCCTTCAAAGAATATGTACAATGTTGGAGAGAAACAACATCTCAAGTTGAACCACCCTTGACCGAGAAAGAGTTGGCTGATTGGTTTGTAGATACGGTAAAGCCAGAATTTTATGAAAGAATGATCAGCAGTGTCAGTGCTAATTTCACTGATATTGTTGCAGTTGGCGTAAAAGTGGAGGTTGGATTAAAGAGCGGGAGAGTAGTTAGTTCCTCAAATAGTTCGGCCAATACCAATACCAGTACCAAGAAAGCCCCTAGCCACTTCCACAAGAAGAAAGAGGGAGAGACTAACGCCATCATGGCAGGTAAGAAGAACAATCCAAGGTGGAAACAGCCTATGTACCCACAGCAGTCTATCCCAAATTTTACTCAACAGCCGATCTACCATATGCAGTATGCTCAGCAACCTTATATAGCAGCTGTGACACCTACCTTTAACCACCAAGCAACGCAGCAGGCGCCGGCCTATCAGTAGCCAGCTTATCAGCAGATGCCAAATACCCAATAATATCAAGAACAAAGACAGCAAGCTCCTCAGCAGAACACTGTTTACATAAGACAAGGGGAAAAACCTTTGTTACCATCCATACCTATGACTTACACTGAATTATATCCTTCTCTAGTTCAACAAGGTTTGATTGTCACTAGACCTTTGGGTCTACCATCAGAGAAGTCTATGAGGTTCCACAATCCGAATTTAAATTGTGCCTTTCATCAAGGGGAAGCTGGTCATGATTTGGAGGGTTGTCTTGCTTTGAAGTATGTAGTAAAAGGTTTGGTAGAAAAGAAAATCTTGTCTTTTGCGGACAACCAGCCGAACGTGAAAAGCAATCCTTTGCCCACCCGTGGGACTACTAATGCCATTGAAGATGAAATTGACGAGGTATTGGTTTTGGATGCGGCAAAGATCAAAACCCCTATCAAAACCTTTCATGCTAAATTGTTCGAAGCTGGTTTGGTCAAAGTTTGTCATGATGATTGTGAGGAATGTAATGCTAGTATCAAGGGATGCAGTTTGGTTCAAGATGATGTTCAGTGCTTAATCAACGAATGTTTCCTACAAGTATTCAGCAAGGAAAATGAGAGTAAGATTGCAGTAATTGAACCTGTGTTTAATCTTCCAAGGCCAAGAGAGCAGGTGCCTGGATCCAGTATACCTAAGTCAGGTTCTGTGATTCCTGTATTCAACGAACCCGTACCAGTTTTCAACAACTCTGAGTCTGTTGCTGTTTCCACTGCCAATCATTCCAAGCAATATGACGTCCGACAACCTACTCCATTTAGGTTCAGAGGGACCAAGGTCGTACCGTGGATTTATGAGAATGTTATGGGTAACAAAAGACGAGAAGACGTGATTCCAAGGAATAATGTAACACCCCCAATCTATACCCCCAATTAATTAAAGCGATAATAAACAATCAGAGTATAATGAAAACATTCACGGCATAGACTGAGGCGTTACATCAATTGAAACAAAACACAGAAACCTGCTCATAAAGATATGCAACAATCAGGTAGTAATACAAACAGAGGAACTCAGTTCCTAACACCCACTATTCAGATACAGAATAAAAGCGGAAAATCTGCAACTGAAATCTCATATATATATATATATATATAACATAAAAGTTTGTCTGTCATATACAGAGCCATACATATACAATCCAAAAAGAACATATACATATACACATAAATCACAAATGATCTCCCCGACTACCCGGTGCTACATATCAGAGCCGACCGACAAAAGAATGAAGACCTAAGCTTCACAAAAAGACCTCCAGCATCTAATCTGCAATGCCTCATAGAGCATTCAAAACAGCAGAAGGGTGAGAAACACAATCATAATATAATTGCATACAATTATATAATAACACAAAAATACACATGTAAAATATTCTCACAACAACTTGCACCAGAATTCAAATACAAAACAACACAATGCATATCTCATATATCCATCACCAAGGCATATCAATCATGCTTAATGCGTTTATCAACAACATATATATACATCTCAACTCATCAATTCCATTCACAATTCCACACAAAATCAATCCATTCATGATTTATGCAAATGCAAAGAGACCGACACAACGACTCTATGCAAATGCGGTACCATCCATCCGTCATTCTCATCATTAGTTCACTCAGGAACTATTGGAATCATCGCTTGTTACTTAGTGTAACTCCCCGTCGGGCAAACGATGTTTCCCGTCGCTCACACCTCTTTGTATAAGGCACACAACATTTATGGATCGCTCACACCTCTTTGTATAAGGCACACGACCCGATCGCTCACACCTCTTTGTATAAGGCACACGATCGTCTATAATCATCGCTCACACCTCTTTGTATAAGGCACACGATGTTATAGCGGATTCCCTCTGGAATCATTTCGTTGCTCACACCCACTAGGGCACACGACATCACAAAAATGCATATCATGATGTTTGGCATACAATGACTCATGACATTCCAATGCACACATATACACGTCCATAATCATGCATATATAATCAAATACGACACAATGCATTTTCTTGCCCTTAGGCCACAAACCATCATCACAACATTTCATCACATGCATTTTCATCACACAACCGCACACAAATCATACGATATCCATATCAACAATACATTGCATGATACACATCAATTACACACAATTACAACGGTAAAAGTCGACAAAACGACACATTTCCAAGTTCCTAACATAATTAAATCGGCCAACAATCTCAAAACCATTTTAATAAGAAAGTACATCTCAATAGCTTTCCAACGATACCAAGAATGTTCAAAACGGATAATCGGAACACAAGTTATGGAATCGAAAAGAAAAGGAATCGCGAAATGACAAAATTATGTACCCTTGCTGGCCATACGCGTATTTCCCTGAGCCATACGCGTATTGCCCAGCCTCATATGTGTACCATTATGCGTTTCAGCAGATGGCCGAGAAAAATGGATTTCATTACGCGTATTTCCCTCAATTGCACCTGCCATACGCGTATTTCTCAACCTAATACGCGTATGGACATGCCTGATACGCGTAACGGCAACGACAATCTAGAATTTTTCTGCTACGGGTTCAACCAAAAATCACCCCAAATCTCATCTAATCACCTAAAAATTACCAATAGATTGCACAACAACACCTATCTAACATGTCTCAGCAATTATGAACATTAAAACATGATTTCAGACACATTTTGAATCAATTTCCAACAATTTCAACATATTATGGTTTTTGTTCTATATCCAATTTCAACCCAAAAACAACCAAATACATTCATACATAATCATACACAAGTATAAGATAATTGAGTTTCACACCCTTACCCGATTTAATCGCGTTTGAAAAGTCGGTTGATCGATTTCTTAAATCCCAAGTTTTTCCCTCTTTTTCTTCTCTTCTTTTCCTTCTTTCTCTTTTTCTTCTTCTCTTTTTATTTCTCTATATTTTTCTCTCTCTCTTACTAACTTAAGAAAAATAAAGTAAAAAGGACCAAAATACCCCTACACTCAAATATCTCGCAAACGTTCCCAAAACGCGATAAAACATAACCACGATGAAAAATAATATATTATCAAATAAAAGTCAAAAATAAAATAATATAATAATAAAAATAATTAAATCGACTCGATTAAATAAATCTAACAAAAACTGGGGCGTTACAACTCTCCCCCACTTAGAGATTTTCGTCCTCGAAAATATTACCTGAGACGACCAACTCCGGATACGACTCCCGCATCTGACTCTCTAACTCCCAAGTCAAATTGCCCTCAGCAGCGCCTCCCCACGCTACTTTCACAAGCGCAATATCCTTGCCTCTTAACCGCTTCAACTCGCGATCCAAAATCCCCACTGGTAATGCTTCAACCGTAAGGTTCTCCCTTACCTCAACTTCATCCATCGGAATCACATGCGACGGATCCGGAACATACTTCCGAAGCTTTGAAACATGGAACACATCATGCAAATTCGAAAGACTCAGAGGCAACGCCACCCGATAAGCCACAACTCCCACTCTCGCGGATATCTAGTAAGGACCAATAAACCGAGAAGTAAGCTTCTTCGATTTCAATGCACGACCAACACCCGTCACCGGTGTAACTCTCAAAAATACATGATCGCCCTCTTGAAACTCAAGATTTTTCCTCCTTCGATCATGACAACTCTTTTGCCTACTCTGAGAAGCCTTCATCTTCTCACGAATAAGTTTCACCTTTTTCGTAGTCTGTTGCACTAACTCCGGTCCAACCACCGAACTCTCACCAGATTCATGCCAACACAAAGGTGTTCGACATCTTCTTCCATACAACGCTTCAAAAGGTGTCATTCCAATACTCGAATGGAAACTGTTGTTATACGTGAATTCAACCAACGCAAGATAACTATCCCAAGCACGACCTTGCTCAAGAACACAAGCTCTCAGCAAATCTTCCAATGACTAAATAGTTCTCTCGGTCTGACCATCCCTCTGCGGATGATAAGCAGAACTTAATCTCAACTTGGAACCTAACGCCTTTTGCAAACTTTCCCAAAATCTGGACGTAAACCTCGGATCTCGATCTGAAACAATACTTAACGGAACACCATGTAGCTTCACAATCACACTGATATAAATCTCATCCAACCTCTCTAAAGAAAAACTGATGTCAATCGGAATGAAATGCGCCGATTTAGTCAGCCTATCCACAACTACCCAAATGGCAATATGTTCCCTCTGTGTATTCGGCAACCCTGTCACAAAATCCATAGAAATGTTGTCCCATTTCCACTCGGGAATATCCAATGGTTGCATTAATCCACTAGGCTTCTGATGTTCTACTTTTGACTTCTGACACATCAAACACGCATAAGCAAACTGAGCCACATCCCTCTTCAATCCAGACCACCAAAATATCTTCTTCAAATCCTGATACATCTTATTAGCTCCCGGATGTATACTCAAATTACTCCGGTGTCCGTCCTCTAAAATCATCTTTTTCAAGTCCGAATCATCAGGAATACAAATTCTACCACGAAATCTCAAAACACCCTTATCATCCACTTTAAAGTCACCATTCACACTTTGATCTCCAACCGTCATCAAATCAAAAAATTTTACATCCAGATTCTGTTTCTCACTAACGGTTAACAGAAAATCATTAGTGACTTTTAACATACCAAGCCTCACGCTGTCAGATGTCAATTCACACACCAAACTCAAATCTCTAAATGCTTCCAAAAGTTCCCACTCCTTAACCATCAAAATAGACATATGCAAAGACTTCCGGCTCAACGCATCGGCTACCACATTAGCTTTACCAGGATGGTAATTCAAGCTAAAATCGTAGTCCTTCAAAAATTCCAACCATCTCCGTTGCCTCATATTCAACTCTTTCTGATCAAACAAGTATTTCTAACTTTTATGATCACTAAAGACTTCGAATCTTGCACCATAGAGATAATGCCTCCAAATTTTCAACACAAAAACCACAGCCGCTAATTCCAAATCATGAGTAGGGTAATTTTTCTCAAGAATCCTCAATTGCCTCGAAGCATAAGCCACAACCTTACCTTCTTGCATCAACACTCCACCTAAACCAATCAAAGACACATCACAATACACCACAAACGGTTCACTAGGATTCGGTAAGACCAAAATCGGAGTTGTAGTCAATCTTCTGTTCAGCTCACTAAAACTTTCCTCACACTGAATATCCCAAATGAACGCTTTACCTTTACAAGTCAACTGGGTCAAAGGAAGTGCTAACATGGAAAAACCTTCAATGAACCTTCGATAATATCCAGCTAAACCCAAAAGCTTCTAATTTCAGTAACAGATCTAGGATCCTCCCATTGTAGAACTCCATCTACTTTAGATGGATCCACAGCAATACCATTACCTGAAATCACGTGCCCAAGAAAACTCACTGCTGACAACCAGAACTCACACTTGGACAACTTGGCAAAAAGTCTCCTTTCCTTCAAAATTTGCAACACAACACGCAAATGTTCTGCATGTTCCTCCCGAGACTTAGAATAAATCAAGATGTCATCAATAAACACAACAATAAATCGATCCAAATGCTCATGGAAAATACGATTCATATACTCCATAAACACACTTGGCGCATTAGAAACCCTGAACGACATCACAGAATATTCGTAATGACCGTATCGTGTCCTAAAAGCCGTCTTTTGAATATCTTTCTCTTTCACTCTAATCTGATGATAACCTGACCTCAAATCAATCTTACTAAACACACAAGCACCTACCAACTGGTCCATCAGATCATCAATTCTCGAAAGAGGATACTTATTCTTAATTGTCACCTTATTCAGCTGGCGATAATCAATACACAATTGCATACTTCCATCCTTCTTCTTCACCAATAAAACTGGAGCACCCCAAGGCGATACACTTGGCCTCACAAACCTCTTTTCTAACCATTCATTCAACTGTTTCTTCAACTCAACCAACTCAGATGCCGACATACGATAAGGTGTCATAGACACAGGTCTAGTACCAGGAACTAGATCTATAGAAAACTCCACCTCTCTCTCTGGCGGCACATCTGAAATATCCTCTGGAAACACCTCTGGAAAATCACACACAACTGGAAACACATCAAGTACAACTTGAATATCCACTGCCAACGATGCAAACAACCCGAACAACTGAGCTTCATCCGCCAAAAGTTTCTTCAACTCTTTGGTAGATAAGAAACTAGATTCCTCGTCTTCTTCAAGAGAAGGAAATCTTACCAGCTTATGATAACAATCAATATGAACCCGATTGAATTGCAACCAGTTCATACCCGGAACCACATCTAAACCCTCTAACGGCAAACACACCAAATCCATCTCAAAATCTTTACCATAAATGGTCAAAGGACAACTTAAACAAACCAAGGACGTACTTACCGACCCCATTGCTGGAGTATCAATAACCATCTATCCACCCATCGAAGACAACAAAAGAATCAAACGCTTCACGCACTCAGACAAAATAAACGAATGAGTCGCTCTGGTATCAATAATAGCAACTAAAGGCGTACTATTAATAAAACAAGTACCTCTTATCAGACGGTCTGCACTAGTAGTCTGAGTCCCTGCCAATGCAAATACTTTCCCTCCAGCCTGAGCTTGCTTTGGTTTCGGACACTCCGTACTAATAAGACCAGGTTCACCACAGTTGAAACACTTCACCACATTCTTCTTACAATCAGCTGCGACATGTCCTATACCTCCACAATTGGAACACTTCCTCATATCTTTTCTACATTCAAACTGACGATGTCCTAAGTCACCACACCTATAACATCTCAGAGGATTAGACATACCTCCCCCACTTGGCCTTTTCTCAAAATTACCCCTTTGCTTACCCTTGTCATCTGGTGACACATAAGGACCACCACAAAACGGTTGCTTCCCTTTCCTTTCGTTCACACTCTTATAGTGAGTAGAACGAGCTTTGCTATCCTCCTCATAAATTCTACAACAATCCACCAAATCTAAAAACCTCCTAATCCTTTGATAACCAATTGCCTGCTTGATCTCAGGACGCAATCCGTTCTCAAACTTCACACACTTGGAAAACTCTGCAGTTGCTTCAGCATAATGTGGATAAAACTGAACAAGTTCCACAAATCTAGCAGTGTAATCCACC
Source organism: Lathyrus tuberosus (assembly GCA_022829125.1). Lineage (NCBI taxonomy): Eukaryota > Viridiplantae > Streptophyta > Magnoliopsida > Fabales > Fabaceae > Lathyrus > Lathyrus tuberosus. The sequence continues at coordinate 1,395,909 of JALAZF010000523.1, read as the reverse complement.
ACAGACATATTACCTTGTTTCAACTCCAAGAACTCTATCTCTTTCTTTCCTCTAACATCTTTAGGAAAATACTTCCTCAAAAACTCCCTGCTAAACAAAGCCCAAGTGACCTCTTCACCTGTAGCTTCCCACACATGACGCGTACTAACCCACCAATCATCAGCTTTCTCCTGCAACATGTGAGTACCCAGTCTCACCTTATGTTCCTCAGCACAATCCATTACTCGAAAGATTCTTTCAATCTCCTTAAGCCAAATCTGTGCACCATAAGGATCATGTCTCCCTTTGAAGACAGGCGGTTTGTTCTTCCTAAACTCATCATTCCTACCAGCATTAGGTGCACCCTGCATAGCCCGAGCCATAGCTTGCATAGCAGCAGCCAAAGCAGCGTTATTCCTACCAGCCATATTCTGTAAATATCCAATAACAGCAACTATGGTTAAATAAACAGCTCACCCAAACACAACGACCAACAAGGACTGACACAAATTGACACGAACTGGCTCTGATACCACTTAATGTAACACCCCTAATCTATACCCCTAATTAATTAAAGCGATAATAAACAATCAGAGTATAATGAAAACATTCACGGCATAGACTGAGGCGTCACATCAATTGAAACAAAACACAGAAACCTGCTCATAAAGATATGAAACAATCAGGTAGTAATTGAAATTCTGGTATCAGATATGTGATGTTAAGTGTGATGTCACAACATCAATATCTGCAGTATGAACAAGACAATAAAAGCACTGAAGCACACAAGGATTGTTCACCCAGTTCGGTCTAACAACCTACATCTGGGGGCATACCAAGCCAGGAAGGAAGTCCACTATTAGTAGTATCAAATTACAGACTCAACAAACCAGTTGACAATCTACCTAATTTAATCACTACCCAATGACCCTTCTATCTAAGTCCTCCCTAGATAAGAGACTCCATCTCACTTCCAATCATCGCAATGATGTCTAGCAGTCAACATCTCAGCCACTGTATCAACAACTTGATTTCCAAAAACTCTCCAAACACATAGAAGACACACTCCTATGACACATCTTGGAGTTGCTTCAAAGCTTCCTCCAAGAACAATACAAAACTCCTTACCTACAGGCTTCGAGATAAAAACACAGTGACCATCTCACAACCCGAGTGGTTCACTTAGACAAAGCCCTAATGATCTACATCTTGGACCCGTGCCAATTCTAGATTACAAGCATTCTATTTATAACTTTTTCCCAACTGGATTTGGGCCTTCAAATCACAATAAATCTTCTGCTACAAATCTGCAAAAGATTCTGCTACTAAATAGATCTTTCAATTAAATCTTCAATCAAATCTTCATATTTTAAATACTCAATCTTTACTAGATTTTATCTTTAATCTTCCACGCCTTTAAATCATCTCCACATAATATTTCCAGGATATTATGTATCTTTTAGATCTTCACTTTTTAATTTAGCTGCAAGATCTTCTCCACACAAATAGGAACAATTCTCCATGTCTATTTGCACAAAAATAGTAACAAACTATTCTCCACAAGATATGCAGAATTAATTGTATTAGAATAAATCTTCTCCAATAAATTCGCCTGCAATCTCTCTAACTCTCAGCAGAAAATCTCACTAACAACAAACCACGTGCAGCCCTAAAACATCACAAACTGATGTTCTGATGTTCTGGTATAGTGATTTCAAGACATCACTTATAACATCAGCATACGAAACTGCAACCCTAACAAACTTAACATAAACTGAATGTTAGTAACTCATGTTAAGACATCAGACATACAACATCATTAACACCACCATTGTTTTACCAAAATTCCAGCCAATAACAAGAACTAACAATCTCCCCCTTTGGCTAATTTTGGCTAAAACAATCTCAGCTAACATCAGAGATACTGTCATACCCCAAATTTGTCCTACCCTCTCACTCCCTCGTGCTAAGCATTTGTGTGGTTCCATGATCCTTCTCTAGATGATCATTTGATCTCTGGCCATGATCTGCTAGGATTTTGACTTTAAAAGGCCTTATGTATGCTCGTGGTGATTATAGTCCCTTGCAAGTTGTGTTAAATTTTGGTGGAACTAAAAGAGGAATGGTCCCTCATTCTCATGATCAGGATTTGCTTCTAAGCCATACTTCAAGTTAATCTTGTGCCACTCATTTATCAAATTGTGGTTTAAATTGGTGCGAATTTGCTAAATACAAGTGTTTTTGAAAGTAGCGTTTGATGTGGATCCTTTGGAGATTAGCAAGTCCATAACCCTCTTTTAATCAAGGTTGTCAAGGATGGTTTGGGGGTTGCATTTAAATGGATTCCTTGAGGGAAAAAGGTTACTTGAAGACTAAGGCATAGTAATTTGAGTTTCAAAGTTCATACTTTGTGCCCTGAACCAAGTCGTGTTTTTTTTAAAGGGTTAAGATTTATCTCAGATTCATGATTTACCTCATGCTTGGTTTTGATTTACAACATAGTTTGCACCAGAATTAAAAATTCAAGCTGTGATGATTCATTTGTAAGATATGACTAATGTGTACTCAAATCAAGTGTTCAACTCACGCCATGATGGAGCTGTTTTCAAGACATGATAGAATTTATTCTTTGAAGCAATGTTTAAATTCATTTTAAAGATGAGGTTGAATTTGTTCCAATCCATAATTAGACTTCATTCATAGACAATGATTTATTTTAAGTCATTGAGCCGTGAGGGAAAATTCTACATGCTTAGTTCAATCACCAAATGGTTACCAAGAAATTACAAGATTAATTGATACAAGAATTACAAGTTTTTTTGCTTAAGAGATAAACTTTGTGCTTCGTATAAGGTTCCATGACTTCAATTCCCAAGTTTCAGTCTAGACAAATTCATCACAAACTAAAACCATTAATCCAAAATTCATCAAAATCACAAGGTCTAAACAAACTTTATTCATTCTAATAAGGAGTTTCCATGGATTAAGTAACAAGACATACACCAATAGTTCATTTTGAACAAGAGTACAAAAGCCTTAAAACTACTACAAAGGAATGCAAAAGGTTCACAAACTACAGCGCTGCAGAACCTACTCCATGCGCATCATTTAGACAACAATCTCACACAATGCCATTCCAAGCGCGAACCTGCACAAAACAATTTCAAAACCACATCATGTCAATTAATTCAAACCATCACTTGTAACATTTTTTTTAGGTCATAAACCAAATCTATCATGCCAAGTTCAAGGTTCAATTCATGCTGCCATATCAAATTTCATGTTATCATTGGTGCCAAACAAAATTCCAAAGAATAAGCAATTCTACCAAGCCAAAGTCATATGTCCAAATCATAAAGTCACACCAAAACCAATTCTTGCCAAGAATCCTAAACGAGCCTTTTATCACAACAAAGTTCAAATTCATGTCATCAAAAAACTCAAAACAATTATCATATTCAAATTCAAAATGAATTCCAAAGTTCACGGTCAAAAAGCAATGACATATTTGCACTTTACCCAAAGTCAAGCAAATAGGGACTATACAAATCTCAACCTGACCAAAACAGTAAAACAGTCAGGGCAGCAAATTCACAGCACTGTAGCTCTAACGCAAGAAGGAAAAAGGCAAGGCAGAGTGCAACAGTGGGTATCAGAAAAAAAAAAGCATCGCAGAAGTACTCAGCAGGGCTTTAACATGTTTTTTGCAAAAATGTATTCTGAGTTTGGAAAAGGTTACCTTATACAATTCCATGAATGTGATTCCTCGACAATGTTGACACCACCTCTTCAAACCCTAATCCTGATGATATATAAACAAGAGCAAGGAATCAGAAGAAAGGGAAACCAAACAAGAATTACTACGGCAAAGAAAACTTCGTATCTAACCCTAATCCACCTAAAGTTCAACCCTAAGAACTATTCTGAATTTCTCATTGAAATTCAGAGATAGTGTGAACTAAACCTAGCACAACAGCCATTTGACACGGTAGCAAATGTAACAGAATAGTTAGTAAAGAAGAAGAAGATTTAAAGGAGAAGAGAAGGAGGAGTTAAGAACCTCACCTTACAGGAAAAAGCTCCCGATCGGATTCGCTCCGATCTAGGTATCGTTCGCCTCCTTTGTACTTTTTTGGTGTTTAATCTCTATTCTCCGTGTGGTTTTGCTTCGTAATCTCTTCCATTCGTTTGTATTTGCTTGGATTGCGGTAGTTTTAGTCCTTTTTAGGGTTTGTTTGGGAAAGGTTCCGATTTGGTCGATTGGTTGTTTTTTGGTGGAAATCGTCGTTGGATTCGTGTAAAGGAGAGTTTTTAAGTGAGGGTTTGTGTTTATAGTTTGAGTTTTGGTGGTGGTGTCGCCGGAGAAGACGGTGGCCGCCGCCGCGCACCGCCGCTTCTCTGGCCGTTGCTAGGTTTCCGGCGCCGTTTGATTTTGGAGAGAAGGAAAGGGTTTTAGAGAGAGAACAAATGAGAGAAGGAGATATGAAACGTTGGAGAATGAGATAGAGAGTATGAGTGATTTCCACCCTTCATTTATCTTTGTTTTTTTGTCTTCTGCCACGCGTGTACCGTTGGTGAGGGTGGCAAGCATGCACCGGTGCCACTTGTCACCGGTATTGGCTTTTTGTTTGATTCCATGCGCGTACCCCTTCATCCCCCACCGTGCACCCTCATCCCCAAAACCTTAGATCAGAGCCAAGGTTGACTCTCCCCTCTATCCAACGCCCCAGATGGGCTGAGGGTCCACCATGAATCCTTTCCTGCGTGTGGGCTTACCTGACTTGGGCCTGGAGAATTTCTATCCACACTCCCCCTTCTGCTAACGTTTCTGGCCCATTGTTTTAAAAATAAACTTAACTTTAGATAAATGTTAAAAGATCTAAAAAAAAAACATTTTTATTTTATTTCTTTTTTTTTTTTTTTTAAAACAAAGCTTTTGAAAGTATAGATTTTAATTTTACTAAATATTGAATTTTAATTGGATTATTTATTAATTTATTTTATTTTTAAATACTTTTATTTAATTAGTCCCTATTTCTTACTTAATTAGTTTTATTAAATTGTTTTATTTAATACTAATTATTTTTTTTGATAATTAATTTTATAAAATATTATGATTTAGTTTAAATAATTATCTAAACCCTTTCTAATGAACTTAGAATTTATTTTAGTCTAGGATACCTCCCCTAAACTAACTTTAGAATTAAGTGACTAACCATATCATGCTTGAGTTTATTTATTCAATGCTTATTATACACGGTGTATGTTTTTTTTATCTCGTGGATTTTTATGCTTTGATTATATTATGCTATGTCATTGTGTGTTTATTCAAATCAAAATATTTTTTCAACTAATACCTTGACTCAATGTCAAGCCATTTTCATACCTTGTAAGTCGATCGTTTTCACGATCGCAATCGACCTCACAATGCTTCCTCTTGGGCCTTATGCAATGATTACCCATTCTATTTTGATTTGTATGCATGTATGTGATTGGTATATTTTAATCGCGGTTCAATTGATTCCATAAGATTAAAATCAACCCTTTTTATAAGAGTAAAACAAACTTGATCCAACATTAAGTATTTTCCAAATACACTTAATTAACTCGATCTCAAGCATTTTACTTGATCCATATATCAAGTATTTCCAACCTTCACTTTAAACCATAAGACATCCTTATTTCTTAATCTTCTCATAAATCAAAACCTCGATCCAACGTCGAGTACTTTTCTCAAATTAAATCAACATACTTAATAATACTTAGACATTTTCAAAAGGGTGAAAAGGAGGGGGACTAAGTCTTTGGTCTTTCTCTTCAATTGCTTGGGTGCGAGTTTCCTTACTCGTGTGTGGGCAATTGACACCTTTAAAACACATTTTATCCGATCACCTTCAAACTCATTTTCTTAATCAAACATTAATATATGTAATCAATATTCAAATACATTTTTATAAAGGTGAAAAAGAGGAGGACCAAGTCTTTGGTCTTTCTTTTCAATTGTCTGGGTGCGAGTTCTCTTACTCGTGTGTGGACAATTGACGCCTCTAAAACACGCGAAACTCGACAACATTCAAACCTTTTTTCCAATCAAATTATCAAAACACTTAATCCTTACTTAAACATTTTTACCAAAGGTGAAGTGAGGGGGATCAAGTCTTTGGTCTTTCTCCTCAATTGTTTGGGTGCGAGTTCTCTTACTCGTGTGTGGACAATTGTCACCTCTAAAAAACATCCAATACGATTCAAACTCTTTTCCTCGCCTACGTGTGACCGGAACCTAAAACCATATGCAAAATCAAATCCTTTTCTCAATCAAATTTCTTAACTTACTTAACCACATATCCTAACAACTTTCTTACAAGGTGTAAAAGAGGGGGGCTAAGTCTTTAGCCTTTCTCCCCAATTGCTTGGGTGCGAGTTTACTTACTCGTGTGTGGGCAATTGGCGCCTACATAAAAAATACAAACCAAACAACCGTAGTCCCACAAACTACGAATGCTCTGACTTTCCCATTGCACGAGGGAATACGTAGGCACAAGGGTTCTAATCCTTGCCGATCACCCTAATAAAAAACCACCCATTTTCCCTTTTAAAAAATTAATCCTTTTACCTTAGAAGATAACAAACAAACCAAGCTAACTTTCTCTCGAATCGAATCAAGAGGTTCCCGTTGAGTACAACGGACGTAGAGGGTGCTAATACCTTCCCTCTTGCGTAACCGACTCCCGAACCCGAATTTGGTTGCGATGACCAAGTTCTTATCACCCTTTAAAGGTTTTATCGATATTTTCCTTTCCCTCATTTGGGATAAATAAAGTTCGGTGGCGACTCTGTTTCGAACAGTTTTTTTTCCGCGGCCATCGCGAGGATCGTATTTTTTGAGGTACGACAGATACCTGCCGCAGAAAAACACCATACAAACTAACATCAGCACTCAACTAGCAGTAGTAACTCCCCCTCAAAACTGCAACCAGCAAGACAGCTGCACAACCTACACATACACTCCCCCTCAAGCCTAGAACCACAATACACAACTAGGCTACAACTAGGCTAACTCTCCCCCTTTTTAGCCACAATTGGACAAACTCTGAACATCGCAGCAAGCACAAAAGAAATTCCAAAATCAAACTCTGAATCATCCAACCAATATACTCAGAACAAAATCCAGACTCAGCAGCTACTACTGTACATTCTTTCTCCCTTTATGGCCAAAAGTTGACAAACATTGGTGTAAATGTATACTTCTGATTCAATCCATTGACACACAAATCTATAGAACCAGGTCTAAACTGTCAAGTACACCATGAACTTTACCAGTAACACAATGTCACGACATCTTGTCTGACATTATAATCTGGATAAACAACTTCTTCAACAAAAGATCAACTCTCCCTATCGAAGATAACCAGTGCTCCTTTGCAAGAAGAACACCTTAAATGAATGGAAAATATAAGACTCATCTTCATGTCTTCAAGAGTGCACCCTCTGTTCAACACACCTGCTGAAAGCATTCACTTAATACTTAATCCTCAAACAATCCAAATACCAGAACTCACATTATTCCCTATTGGTTTGTTATCTTCTCAAGCTCCAAAACTCACATCTTGCCAAGCTGATTAACTTCTCTCTGTAATATCCACAGGAATGATCACAATGAACTCCTTGATCATCACATTTGGAAAAACCAGACACAGTCTTCATCCATCATACACACACAATGCCTGCCACTGAACTCACACACCAAGACAAGTGTGACATCTCCCATCAATAAGGACCCTCACAAAGCTCTTCCAAAATCTACAGAGAAAAATAAATTCTCCCATACACAACCAAAGTTGTCCTTCAGACTTCTCCTCAGAAGCATGTGTGCATATGATTCAAACACGTAGCTTCACATGGCTAGAACCATTCATTTCCACACCAATATGTCATCCAACAGCCTAATGTCATAACATGTTATCTGGCATTATATCCTCACAATCTTGATCAACATGCAATCTTTACAATATATGTACCTTAGCAGCAAAATCCATAGACAAGTACTCCCCCAGTCATGGTTAACTAATGCTTTAGATGAAGATGAACATTAGAGCACACTTGCTGAGCACATGCATTTTGGTACCATTGTCCCTTTCTCCAAAGGCAGTCATTCCCTATCATACTCTTCATCTTCAGACTTCCAATCAATCCATACCTGATCTACTTCAGTCTTGTCTACATTCTCCATCCAAGGCAGACCTTCTACTTCATCATTCTCCCGTATGACTATGTAGACGCTCCTTAGGCATAATGTATGCACCAAGCTTCAGAACCAGAACAAAATCATCCTTCACCAAGGATATTCAACCAGATAATGTCCCAACACAAGTTAGAACATTTGCCACACACTAAGATATCATCACCATGATTCTTGATATGCTCCACCAACTGGACTTATTATTGCATAGTAATCCAAAGAACTAAAGCATTAAACTCTCATCCACCTTCAAGAAGAATAATCTCCTTGAGTCTTCAACTCATCACCCTTCTGCCCAAGAGTAACTTGTTCCAAGACAATCCTCAATAATAACCAGCTGCCACACTCTGATTATCTTGATTCTTCGAATCCACTTCTGAGATCAACCAAATGCCACAGTTTGATCACCTCATTCACGAATCCTCATATGAAAATAACCAAATGCCACATTTTGACCTTTTTCACGTTTGTCAGAACTCTCATAAAGATATCTTGATCCACCAAGGAAACTTGATCTTCAAGTCACATGTTCCACTTGATCAAAAGCAAACACACTTAGACTCCCTAAGCCATGGTCAGGTAACATCTTCTCCTTCCTGCAAACTGCCATGAGAACGATCTTTTTGAAGCATCCTATTGTTCATTCCTATAGATCACCCTATCATTAGCTGATGTGCCACATCACCAACTGAGACTCCTGATGTTAAGCTAGATGTCAGAACATTATGTCATCCAACTGTTGAATTCAGCTCTACCTTCTGCCACTCAGAAGAACCTCCTCCCTTTGCAGAAACAGATTTCCATGCTCTCATAGACTTGATTCAACAATCAAGTTTGAGTAGACAACCTCCATCCTGCTTAGAAACTCCAAAGAGTTCAAACCTACCACATCTGAATCTTCAGAAAATAAGTAGTCCAAGACTACTCCATAGCAATACTAAAGAAAGTCACTTCCCTTAGTAGAGCCGTCAGTAGAAAGCCAGAGATACTGCCACTTCTCCTCGACCTTCACAACCAGAGCAAACACCATGCTCCAAACCACTTAGATCAGAAATAAACTGATCCAAGCTGTAACCATCAAGATTATGATGTTTTCATAGTCTTCCATCTTCATCTTCAACAACACCACCATCTGGACAAGTCATTCACAATACTTTCTAGGAACAGATGCTAAGCAATAATCCAAGGTCAACACCTAGGCGACTTGAGAGCGAATGTAGAACCCCTCCCATGATTCTCCAAACCTCTGATGAAAAGATGTTAAAACAATAGACAGAACATCCTTAATCTTGTCTTTCAAGGATAATCAATTAAATACTTGTGAATTTCACAAATAGCAATTGATCCCTGTGGTTTAACCCTTCTTCAGATTCCAGCATCTTCTGAATCTTCTTCATGATAGACCATTATGACAACCATTCATACCACAAAAACCTTCTAGGTTAGGTCAGTGTCTTGATCTTTTACTCCACCCTGAGCAAAGAACTGAAATGATGTTTCAACATCAGTTCCGACATTAGTCTAAATCACATTAAACCTCTCCTATGGATTTGGAGACTACAACCATATTAATCCACACAAATCTCTTGTAGGGAACACACGAGAACATATCAACATCTGATCAACTTCCAAGATCAGACCAACAAAACTGCAGTAACTTGCATAACACACTCTTCCATATGCTTCTTCTTATAAGCACAAGGTTCAGACCTCTTATCTAACTTAAGAGTGATAACTGCCATCCTTCTGCATAAACATACCATAGACAATATGCTACTTCCAATCCTTCAAGCCACAAAACTGAAAGAGCTCATGCAAACACCAATTGACCACAGGCTTATTTACACTGCTACTGCACACAAACTCTTGGATGCATTTTCCCTATAAAATTGTCCTCAGACATTTTAGATTAAACAAGGATCATTTCCTTCTCTTCTGCTATCAAGATAACTATCTTTTCTTCAACCAGCTCCAACTGAAATGCTATGACATTATGAACAACATCTAAAAAATTGTTCAACTTCATAGCTTCAGTGATCCTTCAAAACAGCTACAGTCTAATAGGTCTTTGACTTAGCATTTACCATAAACTGCTGATGTGTAGCGCGATGTCGAGACATATTAAGCTCAGCTTCTTTCTTGATGAAACTTCCTCCAGTTCATGATTTTGAAAATCAGAAACATGTATCTTCACAAGAGAATTCATCTTCAGATACCCCAGAACTACATTTGACATCATAACCAGGAAAATCCTCCTAATTAGGTCACCACAACTAAGCTTAAGAGATAACTTATCAAGATCTTCACTCCCACATGAAATATTTGACAGTGATACTCTTTTGCTTTGGCTCTACCCTCTTCTTTCACCATCAAGAAAATTGGTAAAGAAGGAATCAATGTTCTAGACAGATTGGTCTTCAATGCCAGATTTGAAATATATTCTTCTGAAACTTCCATGTCATACAATCTTTACTAAGATCCATTCACATTTTGATCACTTATTTCCCAAAACAAAGATATGATATAATCCTCAAGTATCTTTGGCATCTCTAACCAAATGGTTGAAGTTGTCTTGCATAAACTACAACATCATAGAATACCCTGCTGAGGAGACCAAACCCTAATGTCTTTCCAAGAGAATACCTTCCTAGAATCTCACCACCAGAGATACAAGAACCAACCAGGGTTACATCAGATACCATGCAGCGGAACACACAACAACTCCTCAACAACCTTCAGGCACTACTCAATAATCCTTGCACACCATCACCATAAACCAAATGCCAACAAATCAAACTCACAACATCAGTTCTCCTGATAACAACAGACAGGTCCAATACATACCCTGTCATGAATAGTCCATCCTTCACTTCAAGGGATCAAACAAACAACTATATGAACTGACCAAGTCCATAACTCAGCAAAACTATCTTCCTTGCTCATGAACCAGAAAGTATCTTCCCTAGATCTCATCCAGAAACAGACAGGATTCCTGCTCTGATACCAATTGAAATTCTGGTATCAGATATGTGATGTTAAGTGTAATGTCACAACATCAATATTTGCAGTATGAACAAGACAATAAAAGCACTGAAGCACACAAGGATTGTTCACCCAGTTCGGTCTAACAACCTACATCTGGGGGCATACCAAGCCAGGAAGGAAGCCCACTATTAGTAGTATCAAATTACAGACTCAACAAACTAGTTGACAATCTACCTAATTTAATCACTACCCAATGACCCTTCTATCTAAGTCCTCCCTAGATAAGAGACTCCATCTCACTTCCAATCATCGCAATGATGTCTAGCAGTCAACATCTCAGCCACTGCATCAACAGCTTGATTTCCAAACACTCTCCAAACACATAGAAGACACACTCCGATGACACATCTTGGAGTTGCTTCAAAGCTTCCTCCAAGAACAATACAAAACTCATTACCTACAGGCTTCGGGATAAAAACACAGTGACCATCTCACAACCCGAGTGGTTCACTTAGACAAAGCCCTAATGATCTACATCTTGGACCCGTGCCAATTCTAGATTACAAGCATTCTATTTATAACTTTTTCCCAACTAGATTTGAGCCTTCAAATCACAACAAATCTTCTACTACAAATCTGCAAAAGATTCTGCTACTAAATAGATATTTTAATTAAATCTTCAATCAAATCTTCATATTTTAAATACTCAATCTTTACTAGATTTTATCTTTAATCTTCCACACCTTTAAATCATCTCCACATAATATTTCCTGGATATTATGTATCTTTTAGATCTTCACTTTTTAATTCAGCTGCAAGATCTTCTCCACACAAATAGGAACAATTCTCCATGTCTATTTGCACAAAAATAGTAACAAACTATTCTCCACAAGATATGCAGAATTAATTGTATCAGAATAAATCTTCTCCAATAAATTCGCCTGCAATCTCTCTAACTCTCAGCAGAAAATCTCACTAACAACAAACCACGTGCAGCCCTAAAACATCACAAACTGATGTTCTGATGTTCTGGTATAGTGATGTCAAGACATCACTTATAACATCAGCATACAAAACTGCAACCCTAACAAACTTAACACAAACTGAATGTTAGTAACTCATGTTAAGACATCAGACATACGACATCCTTAACACCACCATTGTTTTACCAAAATTCCAGCCAATAACAAGAACTAACAGTAATACAAACAGAGGAACTCAGTTCCTAACACCCACTATTCAGATACAGAATAAAAGCGGAAAATCTGCAACTGAAATCTCATATATATATATATATATATATATATATATATATAACATAAAAGTTTGTCTATCATATACAGAGCCATACGTATACAATCCAAAAAGAACATATACATATACACATAAATCACAAACGATCTCCCCGACTATCCGGTGCTACATATCAGAGTCGACCGACAAAAGAATAAAGACCTAAGCTTCACAAAAAGACCTCCAGCATCTAATCTGCAATGCCTCATAGAGCATTCAAAACAGCAGAAGGGTGAGAAACACAATCATAATATAATTGCATACAATTATATAATAACACAAAAATACACATGTAAAATATTCTCACCACAACTTGCACCAGAATTCAAATACAAAAATACACAATGCATATCTCATATATCCATCACCAAGGCATATCAATCATGCTTAATGCGTTTATCAACAACATATATATACATCTCAACTCATCAATTCCATTCACAATTCCACACAAAATCAATCCATTCATGATTTATGCAAATGCAAAGAGACCGACACAACGACTCTATGCAAATGCGGTACCATCCATCCGTCATTCTCATCATTAGTTCACTCAGGAACTATTAGAATCATCGCTAGTTACTTAGTGTAACTCCCCGTCGGGCAAACGATGTTCCCCGTCGCTCACACCTCTTTGTATAAGGCACACAAAGTTTATGGATCACTCACACCTCTTTGTATAAGGCACACGACCCAATAGCTCACACCTCTTTGTATAAGGCACACGATCGTCTATAATCATCGCTCACACCTCTTTGTATAAGGCACACGATGTTATAGCGGATTCCCTCTGGAATCATTTCGTCGCTCACATCCACTAGGGCACACGACATCACAAGAATTCATATCATGATGCTTGGCATACAATGACTCATGACATTCCAATGCACACATATACACATCCATAATCATGCATATATAATCAAATACGACACAATGCATTTTCTTGCCCTTAGGCCACAAACCATCATCACTACATTTCATCACATGCATTTTCATCACACAATAGCACACAAGTCATACGATATCCATATCAACAGCACATTGCATGATACACATCAATTACACACAATTACAACGGTAAAAGTCAACAAAACAACACATTTCCAAATTCTCGACATAATTAAATCGGCCAACAATTTCAAAACCATTTTAATAAGAAAGTACATCTCAATAGCTTTCCAATGATACTAAGAATGTTCAAAACGGATAATCGGAACACAAGTTATGGAATCGAAAAGAAAAGGAATCGCGAAATGACAAAATTCTGCACCCTTGCTGGCCATACGCGTATTTCCCTGAGCCATACGCGTATTGCCCAGCCTCATACGTGTACCATTACGCGTTTCAGCAGATGGCCGAGAAAAATGGATTTCATTATGCGTATTGCCCTCAATTGCACCTGCCATACGCGTATTGCTCAACCTAATACGCGTACGGACATGCCTGATACGCGTAACGGCAGCGACAACCTAGAATTTTCCTGCAGAATTTTTCTGCTACGGGTTCAACCAAAAATCACCCCAAATCTCATCTAATCACCTGAAAATTACCAATAGATTGCACAACAACACCTATCTAACATGTCTCAGCAATTATGAACATTAAAACATGATTTCAGACACATTTTGAATCAATTTCCAACAATTTCAACATATTATGGTTTTTGTTCTATATCCAATCTCAACCCAAAAACAACCAAATACATTCATACATAATCATACACAAGTATAAGATAATCGAGTTTCGCACCCTTACCCGATTTAATCGCGTTTGAAAAGTCGGTTGATCGATTTCTTAAATCCCAAGTTTTTCCCTCTTTTTCTTCTCTTCTTTTCCTTCTTTCTCTTTTTCTTCTTCTCTTTTTCTTTCTCTCTATTTTTCTCTCTCTCTCTTACTAACTTAAGAAAAATAAAGTAAAAAGGACCAAAATACCCCTACACTCAAATATCTCGCAAACGTTCCCAAAACGCGATAAAACATAACCACGATGAAAAATAATATATTATCAAATAAAAGTTAAAAATAAAATAATATAATAATAAAAATAATTAAATCGACTCGATTAAATAAATCTAACAAAAACTGGGGCGTTATAAATAAGTTGGGAATCACTGTTGAAGAAGTGGTTCCAAGGAACGAGGTGGGAACCACTGTCGAAGATGTGACAAACATAGTGGGAACAGGAAAGATAACCAGAAGCAGCAGAGTTTATACTCCTTCTTTCAAAGATATTGCACCCAAAGAGGCCGTTATTTCCATATCCCCTAAAGATAAAGGAAAGGAGGTAATTTCCAAAGACGAAGATGAAGTGTTCTTAATGATTATAAAAAGAAGTGATTACAAGGTGGTAGATCAGCTCCACCAGACTCCATCAAAGATTTCAGTCTTGTCCTTGTTAATCAACTCCCCTGTTCACAAATCAGCCTTATAGAAGGTTTTGGCCCAAGCATATGTGGTCCAAGATATAACCACTGGACAATTCGACCATGTCGTTGCCAACATTACAGCTTGTAACACTCTCAGTTTCAGTGACGAAGAGTTGCCTCAAGCAGGTAGGAACCATAACCTTGCCTTACACGTGTCAATAAAATTCCAAGAAGATACATTGGCCCGAGTTCTTGTAGATACCAGTTCATCTTTGAATGTTCTACCGAAGAGAACCCTTGAAAAGTTGTCTTACCGAGGGGTTGTAATGAGACCCACTTCACTCGTTGTTAAAGCCTTTGATGGCTCAAGAAGATCAGTGATGGGTGAAATTGAATTGCCTATTCTGATTGGTCCTCAGGTGTTCTACATTTTTTCCAAATCTTAGACATCAATCCGGCCTATAGTTGTCTGTTGGGTAGACCCTGGATCCATGGAGCCAGTGCTGTGACATCGACTTTGCATCAAAAGATGAAATTCGTAGTTTATGAAAAGTTGGTTATCATACACGGCGAGGAAGACCTGACGGTCAGCAATTTGTCCTCATTATGTTATATTGAAGCTGATGAGGACACTCTGGAAACCTCCTTCCAGGCTCTTGAGATAGCAAATGTCGTTATGCTCGATGATAAAGAACCAGTGGCCTCCGATTGTCCATCCTTTGTTTCTTTCAAAAGCATTCAATCTGCTCTGTAAAAAGGTATACCCGAAGGCTGGGGCCAAGTCGTAGAAATCCAAGAAAGAGAAAAGTACAAAGGGTTGGGTTACAAACCAACTCCTGAGGAAAAAACCGCTCCAACAATGGGAAGACCGAAGACAATTCAAGAGATGTTTGTTAGCGGAGGACCTCAAGTCCATGCCATCATCGAAGACGCTGAAGACAAAGACATCAGCCATTTGGTTTTTCAGTGTGACACCGCTTTGAGTAATTGGGAGGCTATTGAGATCCCTGTCTTATACCCTATGCCAGAGTAATTTGTTTGCTTTTGTTGTTGTTTTCAATTCCCTAGCCTTGCCCGAGGCTAGTGGCCTATTTTGTATGGGCCACCGCTTTCATTTCTTATTAATCAATGAAAATGATGTTTTGTTAAATTCTCTGTCTTTACTTTACTATTTTTGCTTTTAAGGAAAAATTGCAATCTTTTCAAAACTACAAAAACATTTTCTTCTTGCATTCAATTTTGTGCATTTTAATAAAATAAATCCCTCCATCATGCAGAATAAATCCCAAACTCGTTGTATTCAATGACCCTGCTCTCACTATTGACTTTGATTCACCTATCTATCAAGCTGAGGATGAAGAGGATTATGAGGTTCCCGATGATTTGGCATAAATGTGTGAGTATCAGTACACGGATCTTCAACCGCATGAGGAACAAGTTGACACCATTAATCTTGGTACCGAAGAAGAGAAGAAAGAGGTCAAGGTTGGGACAACACTTAGGGCAGAAATCAGACAACGGCCAGTATTGCTTCTTAAAGAATATATGGATGTGTTTGCTTGGTCTTATCAAGATATGCCCGGTTTGGATACGGACATAGTAGTTCATAAGCTACCGCTCAAACCTGAATGTCCTCCAGTAAAACAGAAGCTTCAAAGAAGTCGACCTGACATGGCTCTTAAGATCAGAGATGAGGTTAAAAAACAACTAGATGCAGGTTTCTTGGCAGTTTCAAAGTATCCTGAATGGGTAGCCAATATTGTGCCAGTAATGAAGAAGAATGGTAAGGTGCAGATGTGCGTAGATTATAGGGATCTCAACAAAGCCAGTCCGAAGGACGATTTCCCTCTACCGCATATTGACACTCTGGTGGACAATACAGGTCGATTTGCAGTGTTCTCATTTATGGATGGTTTCTCAGGTTACAATCAGATCAGAATGGACCTGGACGATATGGATAAAACTACATTCATCACCCCATGAGGAACCTATTGCTACAAAGTCATGCTCTTTGGATTGAAAAATGCAGGGGCAACGTATCAAAGAGCCATGGTGACCTTATTCCATGACATGATCCATAAAGAAATTGAAGTGTTTGTGGATGATATGATTGCTAAATCCCAGAGTGAGGAGGAACATTTGGACCATCTTTTGAAGTTATTCAAGAGACTCTGGAAATATCCGCTGAAGTTGAATCCTGCTAAATGTAATTTCGGTGTCAGATCAGGAAAGTTACTTGGTTTTATCGTCAGTCAAAGAGGAATTGAAGTAGATCCTGATAAGGTACGAGCTATTCAAGAGATGCCTGCTCCGCAGACTGAATCTCAAGTGAGAGGTTTCTTGGGTCGATTGAATTATATATCCAGATTCATTTCCAACATGACTCCTATTTGCGAACCAATCTTCAAGTTGATTCGCAAAGATCAGACCATAGAGTGGAATTCTGATTGCCAACAAGCTTTTGATAAACTCAAGAACTACCTGCAAGAACCACTTATTCTGATACCTCCTGTTCCTGGAAGGTCTCTCTTCATGTACATGACTATTTTAGAAGGATCCATGGGCTGCGTCTTGGGCCAACATGATGAAACTGGTCGCAAAGAACATGCCATTTATTACTTGAGTAAAACGTTTGCTGACAGCGAGAGTCGTTATTCGCTGCTCGAGAAGACCTATTGTGCTCTAGCATGGGCCGCCAAACGTTTGAGGTAATATTTGATTTGTCACACTACTTTGTTGATCTCGAAATGGATCCAATAAAGTACATCTTCGAAAAGCCTGCTCAAACAGGAAAACTTGCTCGTTGGCACATGCTGTTGTCAGAATATGATGTCCAATATGTCGCTCAGAAGGCTATCAAGGGAAGTGTTTTATCAGAGTACCTCACAGATCATCCTGTTGAAGATTATGAACCTCTCAAGTTTGACTTTCCCGATGAGGATATCATGGTGGTAAAAGATTGCGAAGAGCCAGGCCCTAATGAAGGTCCTGAACCCGGTTCTAGATGGAATATGATGTTTGATGGTTCTTCTAATTACAAAGGACATGGTGTGGGTGTTGTATTGATAAACCCTGATGGCGGTTACACTCCTTTCACAACAAGATTAGACTTTGGATGCACAAACAATGTTGTTGAATATGAAGCATGTATCTTAGGATTGGAAGCTGCAATTGATCTTAGAATCAAGATTCTAGAAGTCATGGGTGATTCGGCCCTGGTCATCTATCAAGTCAAAGGCGAATGGGAAACCAAGGATGAGAAATTAATCCCATACCGTGCTTATACTATTGAAATAATCAGATACTTTGATGAGATCACTTTCCGTCATGTTCCTCGCTCAGAGAACCACATAGCTGACTCCTTAGCCATGCTAGCTTCAATGTGGAGAGTTAACTTTGTTAATGAAGCACCGCTCATCAGTATTGAGCGCAAGACCGAACCAGCTTACTGTCAGTTAGTCGAAGAAGAGGTAGATGGTAAACCATGGTTTCACGATATTATGAATTATCTGAAGACTCAAGAGTATCCTGCTAATGCTTCTAGCCTTGATAAAAAAACTTTGCGAAGGTTGTCGTCCAAATTGTTTCTTAGTAATGATGTACTTTACAAAAGGAATCACGACATGGTCATGCTGAGATGTGTTAATAAACGAGAAGCGGACCTGATGATTCATGATATTCACGAAGGAGCCTTTGGTACTCACGCCAGTGGGCATGTTATGGTTAAGAAGATCTTGAGAGCTGGTTATTTTTGGTTGACTATGGAAGCTGACTGTATCCAATACGCTAGAAAGTGTCATAAGTGTCAGATCTATGCCGACAAGATGCATGTTCCTCTGACCTTACTGAATGTGTTGTCGTCTCCTTGGCCTGTCTCTATGTGGGGCATTGATATGATTGGAGCTATTGAGCCGAAAGCCTCTAATGGTCATCATTTCATCCTAGTGGCCATTGACTATTTTACCAAGTGGGTTGAGGCTGCTTCTTATGCCAATGTGACCAAGCATGTGGTTGCCCGTTTCATCAAGAATAATATCATCTGTCGTTATGGAATCCCTAACAAAGTCATAACTAACAATGGAACAAATCTGAACAACAAAACAATGAAGGAACTGTGTGACAATTTCAAGATTGAGCATCACAATTCTTCACCCTATCGTCCCAAGATGAATGGAGCTGTCGAAGCTGCTAACAAAAACATCAAAAAGATCCTGCAGAAGATGGTCAAAACTTATAAGGATTGGCATGAAATGTTGCCATATGCTTTGCACGGATACAAAACCTCGGTTCGAACTTCGACAGGGGCAACCCCCTTTTCTCTTGTTTATGGAGTGGATGTTGTTCTTCCCATTGAGGTTGAGATACCGTCTTTGAGAATCCTGATGGAAACTAAATTGGATGAAGCAGAATGGGTCAAAGAGAGATATGACCAGCTGAACCTCATTGATGAGAAACGTCTGACTGCTATGTGTCATGGTCATTTGTATCAGAAGAGAATGAAGAGGGCATTTGACAAAAAGGTCCGTGTTCGAGAATTCCGAGAAGGAGAGCTTGTACTCAGGAAGATCGTGTCATCGCAAAGGGATGTTCGTGGAAAATGGGCGCCTAACTATGAGGGTCCATTTGTGGTAAAAACTGTATTCTCAGGACTCACAATGATGGATGGTGAACAACTCGCACACCCTGTGAATGCTGACTTAGTACGAAAATATTACACCTAAAAAACCCGCTAGGTCGAAAACCAGAAATGGCGACTTAGGCGAGAAAAGGGTATCCCGGTGGGTCATAACCTATGAAGGAGACTCAGGCAAAAGTTAGGGATTAAATAAAAAGAAAGAGCTCGCTAGGTTGAAAACCCGAAAGGGCGGCCTAGGCAAAAAAGAGCGCCCCGGTGGATTGAAAACCTGAAAGGGCGGTCTAGGAAAAAGTTAGGGGCAGAGGCGTTTCACTGTGTCAGATAGGGTTGTCGCCTATATCCAGAGATTCATGAAGAAGTTCAAAGTTTCATTCGCCTCATCAGCAGCAAAGATCTTTAGGACTCTTAGTCATTAAGGATGGTAGTGGTCATTAAATATGATGTAATATTTTCCCAAATTGCCATTTTTCCAATTGTAAAGTTCCATGGAACTTTGCTATTGGCAGGTTACCATCCTAATAAAATCATATTTGAGGCATTCTTTGTTTGAAATTTATCATTACTCTAATGTTTTCCTTGTTATGCAAAACTTCACTTATTCATTAATAACGGTTTTGAAAGCGGAAAATGTTTTGAAAAATATTTTTTTTGAGAGAACATAATGGAAATATATATTTTTCTTTGGCATCAGGGACGATTTAGAAAAATCATTTGCCTACCACAAAAGCTCTGGTTGCGACGAAAACACTGATAAATCATCCGGTGTGAAATTGTTGTTAAAAAAAAGATTGGCACTACTTCCCTGAATTAAACACTTCAGTAATGACTGACCACCGATACAAGGCCTTCTCCCCAGTATCTCCACAGATGTTTGTTGAGAATGTGAATTGTATTTCCCCAGTAAAGTGAAAGCATCCAGGGACTAACTCTGGAACCCATGGCCGTCATATTCCAGTGTGATGGATGTGTCATCTTTCCTCTCGCTACTCCCAGTCTTTCGCCCCTCGTTAGAGTCGTTCTTGCATATCATTAAGCATTTGCGTCATACCTTGGCATTGTGTATCTTTGCCTTTTTGGGTGTTTTGCTCGTGTGAGGTCTTTACCTCTCTTTGTCTCCTGCGTCTGGTCTTCTGACCTTCGTCTGTGTCTTGCTCGCATCCGGTCTTCACCTCTGTGCACCAGATTCCAGCTCTTTATGCAATTATGCCCCCAGGAAGTCTAACCTATAACCCCGGTATTGACCTATATGATTCAAAGTCCAACTCATACTGGTACCAAACATCCAGCTCATACTGGTATCCAAAAGTCCAGCACATACCGGTATCCAAAGTCCAGCTCATACTAGCATTCAAAATCCAGCTCATACTGGCATTCAAAGTCCAGCTCATACTGGTACCCAAAGTCCAGCTCATACTGGTACCCAAAATCCAGCTCATACTGGTACCCAAAATCCAACTCATACTGGTATCCTAAAATCCAGCTCATACTAGTATCCAAAGTCCAGCTCATACTGGCATTCAAAATCCAGCTCATACTGGCATTTAAAATCCAGCTCATACTGGTATCCAAAAGTCCAGCTCATACTGGCATTCAAAATCCAGCTCATACTGGCATTTAAAATCCAGCTCATACTGGTATCCAAAAGTCCAGCTCATACTGGCATTCAAAATCCAGCTCATACTAGTATCCAAACTCCGGCTCATACGGGTATCTAAACTATAACCCCAAATTGGTTGTCCTTTCCAACTCATATTGGTACCCGAGTCCCATCATCAATGGCTCATTAACCTTATTCCCAGCTAAAAGTTCAGTCAAATTTTTCATCTGGCACGCCAAAAGTTTATCTCTGTTTTTTCTGGATTTTCTTGAAGATCCCGTTTGAACTCTTCAGTA
Source organism: Lathyrus tuberosus (assembly GCA_022829125.1). Lineage (NCBI taxonomy): Eukaryota > Viridiplantae > Streptophyta > Magnoliopsida > Fabales > Fabaceae > Lathyrus > Lathyrus tuberosus. The sequence continues at coordinate 1,374,515 of JALAZF010000523.1, read as the reverse complement.
TAAGAAAATCTCAGAAAATCTTTTAGTGAATGTCTATCCTTTTACTTCAAACTGATCCCTGGTGGTGATCATGTCTTCTTTCTGGTTTCATGCCCTGTGAGAATGTGTCTTTATTACCACAGTGTCATCCGGTCACATATGAACCTGTTATCCATCTCCCTGGGCCTTTCCCCAGTGGAGAATGCCTCTCTGGCTCCTATCTCCAGTGAGGATCTGTAGGGTTTTCCCCTCAGCTCTATCTTTTCTATCCCCATCCTTTCCTTCAGAGTCTCCCCAGTGAGTTTCTTTTGTTGGTCAGCCTGTATCCCCAGTGAGTTTTCCTCGTGAATGCTAACTTTCATCCTTCCCCAGTGTTGCTCACCTGTGGTTGTTTGTTCTTTATCTTTGGTGTCCGGTCTATCTGCACTTTTGCACTATCATGGCATCATATCATCATACTAGATGTTTATGGCATGTTAGCATTTGCATGTCCGCCTCTCGTCCTTAGCATCTGCATTCCATCTAAGGGCAAAATTTTCGGTTTGCTATATTTAAATACCTTTCCACCCTGATGTCCCGAGGATTTCCTTTCCTCGTGCCATCCGGTAAAGCTATTTAAATAGGGGCAACTGTTGTACCCCAAATTTTACCTCTTAGATGTCATAACATCTTGCATAGACATTTAGGATCAATCATATATGCAGTGTTTAACTGACCCATATCTAGCAGCTTGTTTCTCTTATGTTTGAAATTAGGGTTTGCACAGAGAGATTCAAGGCCTACTAAGGTATTCTATGACTTCATAAAATCATCACAAAGATTCACCAGTTGTTTAAAACCAAGATCTTAAGACTTTGAATTAAGTCAAGTCAACAAAGGATCACCAGACCAAAGTATGGAATTAGGGTTTTAACTCGAAGAATTGATGAAGAATTTTGTCATGTTAATTCAAGAGTTGCTTGGTTCATAAACCATTTGAGTTTACCTATATCCAAGAGGTCTCACTCAACAAGAATTCAAGGTCATCTGGTCCTCATCATGAGCATTTTGAGCCTCAGTTGCACCCTGTCTCCCAAATTAGGGTTTCTATAAGACATATGGATCATTGGCCTTGATTTTTATCAGGAGGTGCCTTCAAACCCTAGGTCATGACTCCATGAGTTAGTAAATATCCCTAAAGGTCTCCTATGAACTTTGTATATGAAGAAAGAAGCAAGATCACAGAGGTTTATCTCAGTGCATTCACAGTCAAAATTAGGGTTTTGACTTAAACCCTAATCTTTGGGATTTTGATCCAAATGGAACCTCCTTTGCCTCAAATCATCATAACATGTCTTATTGATGATATTAAAGTGTCAATATCAAGTTTCAAGAAGTTTCTTACAAAGGACGTAAGTTTGTGATCATGAAACTTTTCATAGGTGGAAATTCCCTCTCTTGTGTTAAATATGACTTTTCTCCAAAAAGTGCATGGTTTTTGAGTTATGAAGCTTGGAAGCCAAACTGCCCAAGGACTTGGTGAATTTTCAGCATTTTTGCCCTAGTGACAAGTTAACTTTGACCCAGTTTTTCTTAAAGATCCAGGCCTCAACTCAAAAACCCTTGGTCATGAAAGTTGTAGAGGGCAATGAGAGCTTTCCAAAGAGTACTAGAACTCCTCCATCCATCAAGGGAGCTAGGAGTTTCGAAGGCCCAAAGATGAGGGTTTCATTCCTTAACATTCAAGAAACCAACTTTTGAATTTTGATTCTAACACTTCCCTAACCATCAGTTTTCATCATTTTTGAGCTCTAATGACTCATTTAACATTTAATCAAGCCTTTCCACGAATTTGAAGTTGATTAGCATTAAAATATTGGTTTATGGTTTGTTTGTGCAAGTGGGAGGGAGAGAGAAACTTTCCAAAAGTAGAAAACAATTATTTATTCATTGAGCAATGGACCTATCAGTTCACAACAGTCCTGCTCAAAGGCTCATAGATCTTTGGAAGATTTCACTCTGCAAGTTTGAAAAACTCACACGAAATAGGAAGGGCAGACTTGGCATTTTTGGCAAAGGACCATACCTTGAACTCACTCACTTTTCCTATAAATAGCAGCTCAGTTTCCTTGCATTTGACACCAACAATTACTCACAAATACACTAAACCTTTCTGAGAGTTGAAGTCTTGTAAGAGGAGGAGAGGAGGAAGCTTTGCCTTAACAGCTGGTGAAGGGAGTAGCAAGTAAAGAATCCCTGCACAACTGAAGTTGCAGTGGACATATTCCACTTGGTAACCTCTCTTTTAACTTCATTCTTAGTCATGCTTATTTGTTCATGTTCCATTATATGTTAACATCATAGCCATTGTCAAGATTGCTGTCATCATACTTGTTTGTATATCATCTATCCATCATATGTAGATAATGTTGTACATTGTTTATCACTATAGTTGTCAACTCTGTTGATATGAAAAGATCTCATGCACTATCATTTTGTCGTTGTTACTATGTGAGAAACACGGTTAGCCTCATGGTTCAGTGTAGTCAGGTTGCTAGCCATTGTTAAACACTTGTGCTCTTTTAGGTTGGTATGTTCATGGACATTCCTTCATGAAGTTTGTCTATAGCAGAATATGTACATGACTTTGACCTATCTTTGGCCTGGCATTTTCTGAACTAAGCTATCTTTTGTGCTTAAGCTTGATGTTTGAACTGATAACTTTCTAAAGTTATGTACTAGTTATGGCTTGTAGTTTTTAACCTGCTTATGATATGTTTCATCGTATATGCTAAACTGAGGATGAATGTTTAAACTTGTTTCAATCCATTGTATTAAACCACTGCAGCCATTACCATTTATTCATGACATGTGTGTAAGTTTTCTGTGGGATGAACCATCTGGCCTGAGTACTATAGCCTTTTGTTCACACTTGTTTATATGAGAGATAACAGGTTTGTTTCTTATGATAACTGACTGCTTGTGTATGTGCCTGTTGAGGTATAACATGTCCTGGAACATGTCACAACATCATGCAGAACATGATGTCTGACTGTCATGGCAAAACATCTGGTTTAACACCTTGCTAACAACATGTTGTTTTACCAAAATGTAGCCAATTCAAAAACCTCAGAACTTACAAGGATATCCTTGATGAATTTTGCATACGTAGGCATTTGCTCTAATGCTTTGGAAAATGGAATATTAATTTGCAATTGACTAAAAATATCCAAAAATCGAGCTTAATGCCTTGCATTATCCTTCTTTGTTGGACCAATGGGATAAGGTATAATTTTTTGAATTGGGATAGTGCTCACTTGCTCTTTCCCCTTCCTACTCTTTTTCTTGTTGTCTTCTCTAAAAAAAATTCTACTTCCTCCTTTTCTATTTTCTCCTTTTCAACTAAGTCATCCTCCACATGATTTTCTACTTCACTCTCGTCAATCTCTTTTTCTTTCCCTTTTTCAATTACTCCCTCTTCTCTCACAACTTGCTCACTAATTCCCATATCAATTATTCTTCCACTTTGAGTAAGAATAGCTTTGGAATGCTCTTTTGGATTCACTTGAGTAATCACCAGAAAAGTACCTTTTGTGTTGGTCGGAAATTTGTTTCGAAAATTGCCCGACTTGCGTCTCAAGATTCCTAATAGCCGCATCGATATTCTTTTGATTGAACAGTGACATTTGCATGAATTGAGTGAATGTGTCTTCCATTTTTGAGGTTCCTCCTTGAGCTTGTGGAGGTTGAGTGTTGTTTTGGTATTGGCCTTGACTGTTTGAAATGCCGACTTCTTGCCTCCATCAATGTTGATAACCTTGGTTATTACCTCATGGTTGGTAATTTTGGTCGCCTTGTTGATACGAAGGTTGCCTTAGTTGATAGCCTTGATTTTGGTTTCCCATATAATTTGCTTCCTCTACAACCGGAGGACAATACCTGGTAGGATGATCTCCTTTGTACAATTCACAACTTACAATTTGTTGACCCTTGTTGGGAACTTCACGCATAACCTTGATTTGTTGTGGAAGTTTTCACATTTATTGTGTCAACAACTCCACTTATTGCAAAAGCAATTTGTTTTGCGCAAGAATAGAGTCACTAATACCTAATTCAAGTACTCTCAGTTTCCTTTAAGTAGCACTACGGTTATGTTGACCTTGATGGTCATTGAGTGCCATCCTATCAATGATAGCAATTGCGTCCTTCACACTCTTTGACATTAAAGATCCACCCGCGGTAGCATCTAATAGAATTTTGTGAACCGGTTGGAGTCCATTCCGGAATATATGAACTTGAGTTAAATCATCAAATCTGTGGCCTTTACATTTCCAAAATATTGATTTGAACCTCTCCCAAGCTACATTGAGAGATTCATTTCCACCTTGAGCAAATACAAAATTCGTCGTCTTGGCCTCCATAAATTTTTTGTGAGGGAAGAATCTTTCAAGAAACTTCTCTTCCAACAAATACCAATCCGTCATCACAAGAGTTGATTCATCAAGATACCATTCTTTAGCTTTCCTTATCAATGAATGTGGGAATAGTCTCTTGAATAATGATTCTTCTTCCGCCTTCGGTGCTCCAGTTGCTCCCGTAATTTCATAGAATTCAATGAGATGAGTGAAAAGGTCTTCATGATCTAGCCCTGTAAAGGGATTTGAATATAAAAGTTGAAGAATTCCTGTCTTCATCTCTGCACGCCTTCCGCTGTTTGCATTGCGAGCAAACTGATCATTGTGTCTTGGACTATTAGTGCATGGACCCCTAGGAGGTGGTGGTTCTGCCATGATTGGTGTAATAATGGATGTAGACAGTGGATTACTTGAAGAAGTTCCTTCGCGATCCCGTCTTTCTTTAGCTAGTAGCTCTGTCTTCTGGTTTTTTTATTAAGTTTCCGTGCAGTTCTATCAATCTCAGGATCCAATAGAAGTTGGTCTGTGGGCACACTTTCTCGCATATACAGATTTATGAAACAGTAACCAAACAAATCAACAAGCACAAGGAATATAAACAGGGGTGGGAGATAGCAATACAGATATTGAACAAGATAAACTATTGTAATACTTGCAATATCAATCAAACAATCCCCAGCAACGACGTCATTTTGTTCGAACTGAGGTGAAAAGGGGGTTTTGTATATCGTCTTCACAGGGATTGTCGTGATATCGCTTGCAGTTCTGCAATTTAAAATGTTTTAAGAAGGGTTTTCAAAGTTTGTTTATTTTGGATCATAAGTTTGTCACGATTTTTGTAGCAAAGATTAAATTTTAAAAGATGTTTGTTTAACAAGATATATCAAAGATAGATTTTGTCAACCAAACTTGTATATATTCGATTAATAAAGCATGTGAACTCGTTTTTGATTAATACAATCATGTATATTCTTAATACCGTTTATGTCTAGAGCGATGTCAGGAATATTATTGTATCTGTCATTAGATGATGTCTCATGCTAGCAACCAATACAATAATCGTTAAGAACAACACAAAGAAAATATCAACTCAAAATCTATGTCTAGAGTTTGTTTGTTGATAGATGAATATTTTAGATCAAGGTTGGTAAAATCTATGTCTAGAGTGATATAAATCATAAATAGATCATTAAGAGCAAAAACATTCAACATACATTAATCATTCACTTGTTCATATACAAATAAATAAAAAAATACATACAAGTTAAGATAGACTATCTCTACCTTTAATACAAAGGATTTAGCTACCCATTGTCATGGTAGCTTGCTCTACAAGACAAGTAAGAAGATTAATGAGCATCCAAGATGAAGAATCGATCTAGGATGCAAATTCAGCTTCTACTTGCAAAATATCACTTCTTAATGAAGAAATGATGAAACTAGGGTTTTTTCTCCCCAAGCCAATGTTGCAATCTCAGAAAATAAGAGTTGGTAGGTTCCCATAAAGTGGAAAAAAGGACATAAATATCTTTTTCAAATCTGTCCTGTTCGCACTGCGAACACCTTGTACGCATTGCGAACTCCACTTATAGGCACTTTAAGTGCCTTTGAATAGTTAAACTATCCCTGAGGTTTCCTTGACTTCGCCTTGTGAACCTGCTCGCTCAAACCTCACACTGCCACCAACTAGGGGTTTATCTACTGCCATCCAAAAGTTCTGGTTCACTGTTTCTTCGCTATGAGCTCGCACTACGAGCTCGCTTTGACTCGTTACTCTTTTGCACAACGAACCTGCAGAATTCTTCCCCATTTCTCTGGCTTCCTTGTCCATTCAATTGTGTTTTGTTCTTTGATAGTTCAACCTATTTCCAACACAATAGCACACATATCAAGGCATCCAAAGGTAAAATCAATTATCTTGAAGAATCACACAAGAACATGAAATAATTCAATTGAAACTTGAGAAAAGAGTTGAAAAATGCCAAGAATCATGGATCAAAATCAAGCATATTTGGCATTCAACAACTGGTAATTCTACTACTATGGCATTCAATAAATTTGGAAGATTGACACCAATGTCACAACCTGTAAGACATTATGACAAAATAAACCACTAATACAAACTCAAACATAACTTAAAAACATTTTGAATAACCTAATTTCTTGGATGTTTATGGATTGATCAAAAACCCGTGCATTCACACTGGTCTAAAAATTAGAATAAAAGTCATAAACCCGTGAAGATTTTCCCTTTCTTAATGAGCTACAAACATATTCCTAATTAACATGAATGAGATGTCTAACCTCTTGAGGAATTATGCGTCTTCTAAACAAGCCACCTTCATCTCCCCCATCACCATCATCAAAGTACTCGTCATCGTCATTATCGTCATCGTCACCATCTACATACATGAAAAAATCAATTATTAGAAGCTATTACAACAAAGAGGTAGAAACTTAGGGTCAGGATGAAGAAATATGTAACAATCAATTATCTTGTCTCATTTGTATGAGTTGTGAGCCTCTAACTCTTTACCATATAATATTAATAATCACACAACATCACAGATTTTATAACCAGAAAAGCAAAACAAGTCTGTCCATAAAAATACATCTAGTGTAAGGAGGCATTCTTCTTACTTCTGGTAATGTGATAGGCCAGACAACATTCTTCACAACAACATTAGATCCTAGAAGAATTGTCAAAGAAACATGGGCATCTCCAGATATTAAGTTATTATACCTTGATCGAAAAAATTTGTTTCGCAGCAACTTGTTTCTTCAAAGATTCAATAACCGATAATACCTCTTTAATTGTAGGACCCATGTCCTCCATTTTCGTTGTCTGCATTGTAAACAAACATTAAATCATCACACTTACAATTACATCATCTTAATTAATTAATAAACAATTACAACTCAAAGAAGCTAACAGCCACACTAAACATGTAGTGAAACCAAACACTTCCTTATATACAATGCAACTACTTCCTTAGGAAATATTAATCACAAAGAATGTAGTATAGTCGTTTATACATCAATGAATGAAAAATCTAATGAAATAACTATGCATATCAAAAGGAAGATTAAATCATGATTGAATTTGAAAAGTAAAACAAAACGAATATAGAAATCATAAGTGAAAGCGAAAGTGAGAAATGATAGAAAAAGTATACGAAAGGATCAAAAGGAGGCTCAGATCTAGAAGACGAATACTGGGAAGGAGGAGGCAGAGACTTCGACGCCATGGAAGGTAATTATCCACTAATCAAACCAAAAACATCGTAAAATCAACCAAAACAAAATATTAGAATCTTCAAATTCACAAATTAAAACACAAAAAAATAAAACCTAAATAACAAAATAAAGTGGCATCAACCAATTCAAGAGCGAAAGTTCTAAAAACTTCAAGATTTAGAACCATAACTTTGCGAATTTACAAAGCGACATTTGTAGGATGATTCAGATTGCTTTTCTGACTTCAGCTAGTGCTTCGTAAGTGAGATTGTTGATGGCAGATATGGGTTAGTTTTTGGAAGATCCTTGAAAGTATCATTACGATTTGTAAATAGATGTTGCAGATCATCGCTTATTTCTATTTGATTTCAATAAGAAAAAAAAGAAGAAGGAAGAGGAAGAGGAAGAAGAAGAAAAAAGCAGTGAGTGTGTGTGTGTGTGTGTGTGTGTGTGTGTGTGTGTGTGTGAGAGAGAGAGATAGAGAGAGAGGGAGAGAGAGAGAGAGAGAGAGAGAGAGAGAGAGAGAGAGAGGACAATAACATTATGAAGAAGAGTTGAGACATTGAAAAAAGAGAAAAAGAAGAAAATGTTGGAAAGATTTAGTTAGAATTTAACCAATTGAAGGGAAACTAATTAAAAATGTGTGTAAAGAGAAACAAAATAGTAACATTACCATCTAAATTAGATAACTATGTTAGTTTGGTTGAAAAAAAAAAAAAAATTTGGATCAAAATTACCCTCATTTTGGTGAGTTGGCAGAATCAGAGAGAATGAGAAAAATGTATTTTCCACAATATCTAATTTTCTTATATTATAGATTATGTACTTTTTTTAGTTTTTATAATTTGAAATATCAAATATATTGTCAATGCTTTGATGTTTTGATTTGTAATTTATTATTCGAAATATTTGAAATATATGAATGAAATTTTTTTATTGTTTTACTTTCTTATTTGTAATATAATTTGATTATGGAAAAAATGAGTATTTCTATTAAAAAAATTGATTTCACTATATGGATATTGGCCGAGTGGGAATATCCTAACGCAACTTTAACTCATTTGAGACGAGTTTGAGTTTCTATTCTTCATCCCCTTCAAAAACTGAAATAAAGATTAGGGATTACACTAAAAGAAAATTGGCAGATTGCGACGGTTTTTTTTAAGGTTATGACGGTTAAAACCGCCGTAATTTGCAAGTCACGACGGTTGCTGCACTATCGCAGAAACGTGCGTTGCGAGGCCGTATTGCGTCGGTTGTGTAAACTGTCATACCAACCGTCGTTATCTCTTACAACGGGTAGGGAACTGTCATAATTTGAATATTGCGACGGTTCCAACCGTCGTAAATTTCCATTTGATTTTTGTTTTTCTTGTTGATTACGACGGTTCCAACTGTCGCAACTTTCTGTTCCACAGTTATATCTGCAGGTAAATCCATAGGAAATTTCTTTTCCACAGGTAATTTATTTTTAAAATTAAAAAAAAAATGTTCGTAGAAATATGAACAGAATGGGAAAGAAAATCACATATTTTCTTCATTCAACTAAACATATATATATCATATTACATTTATACAAGCATCATGTCACTTTATATAACATAAGATATTTGGTCATAACAAACTAGATATTTGATTAAGCATCATGTCAGCTTGAATTTTTTCCAATTTACAAGCCAAAAACATAAGAAATGCATTTGACACACTCCATGGCAAACAACATTAGTTGTTATCAAGCACCAAACTGATTATCCTGGTCTAAAAAAGTCTTTAATTAAGGAAACTAAGCACCAATTCAAGCCTAGTCTAAAAAAGTTTTTAATTAAGGAAACTAGTAGAAGTATCTTCAAAAGAAGCATAGCTACTGCTGGACTACATTGCATTAAAACTCTCAATAAGTGACTGCACAGTTTGGGAGCTCTGATCACGAAACACAGATGGCTTTGATCCTTTCGGAGATCGAATAACAACAGTTCCTGATCCATTCTCAGACAACTCATCCTGCAAATCAAAGATTTCAGAATATCAAAGCTTTTCATGGTTGTTTAAAATGAAACTCTTTCGAGTTTGTTTGAAAACCATCTTTAGATTATGAGTATGACAGACACAACTCATTCACAATATTTAACTATCTATATGATAATACCACCAGACATTTTAATCATTTTTTGTGTATGATAAAAAATGGTGGCAACACAAGATGGAACAGAAACTGACGCTGCTAGACAGCAATGCTTTAAAATTCCCATTGACTGGACAAATAAATAACCAGTTTCTTTTTAAAGAAACTCAGCTTGAATACTACCTGGGAGCTATGGTCACGAAACACAGATGGCCTTGATATTCCTTTGGGAGAGTGTATAACAACAGCTCCTGATCCATTCCCAGATGATTCATCCTGCAAATTTAATATTTCAGAAAATCAGAGAGTTTCCTGGTTGTTCAAAATGAAACATCATCAAGTCATAGGAAATCCATTTTTACTTCATGATTGACACAATGAATTCACATACGGTTTGACAAGGTGAATTCCCTTAATGATTATACTACCGCAGACATTTTAAATATTGTTTATGCAGATAAAGTGAGTGGCAACATAGGGTGGACAAAATATAATATTCAGTTTCAGCTTGAATTATCGAAAATTCAGCAGGTAGTAATAATTCAGGCTTTAAGGCTTAATAATAAATCCAATGTTTTGTAAATATATCAAAAACACCTTGAGTTTCCCCTTTAGAGATATGGCAGCTCAATATATTAATCATTTGATTAAGTTAAATTTTTGTAACATAGACCGATACGCATAGTAAGAATTAATTACATCTTCAAGCTGATTATCTGGGTGCTCATGAAGGTAAGGAGGTCTAAGATCTTTTTCAAGTGACTGATTGGGTGCACTTCTATTTTGATAGCCTGCGTCTAGAGCTTTTTTTTGAGTAAGATGATTATATGAAACTTCAGTTTTCTTATCTCTAGACTGAGGTGGCCGTGAAACACTTCGAAAGGTTCCAGTACCCTCTGATTCACCAATGCTAAAGTCCCATTCAGAACTTTTCAGGGTTTTACCCTGACTGCTGCAAATTACAAACTATTAATAAAAAATCAATTTTTAAAATTGAAAAACCAGTAGCCAATAGTCTCACAACCAACCTAGGTCGATTATTTTCTTCAACTCTAATATCTCTTGCCACTTTCATAGTATCTGATGCCTCGCCAACCCCTCTTGAACCACTTCTAGCTATCTCCAGGTCTTCTTTAAGTTGGTATTTTGGACGATCCCTACTGTGAAACCACAAGGCATGATCTTGACAACCACAAGATGGGGACTAATATTGTAACTTTCAAACGAAATAAAAAAAATTGCTAAGAATGCATAGAAAAAGGATTTCCGATGCTACTTTGGGATCTCAGCATTTTTATTTGAGATCCACAACTTCAGAATAAATAAAAGAAAAAAATAGCCAAAAGCAAAAATGGGTAGAATTTTTTAACTTAAATATAGCACGATATTTATCAATAATCCATACCTTATTCTTTCCAAAAGCTTTGTACTCTTCCTAGCATTCAGAATAAAACGGTCTTTGAGAAGTTCCTTAGCACTTAGCCTCTGGAATTGAAACCTTTACAAGGGAGAAATTAAGATAATGCAGAGAGAGAACAACTTCATTAGTTCCAATTCAAACCTAGTCTAAAAAAGTCTTTAACTAAGGAAATTAAGCAATACGTCTTTTCAAGTTAACAGACACAAATTTCAATAGCATAAATAAGAATCCTGTCCATAAATTCTAAACAAGAGATGACAACCTCCTTTCCCATCAAAGTTTGGGAATAATCTGAGTATAATAGAGCTTCAATAGCTGCCAAGCGAAAATTGTAGTTAATATAATACTCACAAATATATTATTCTTGCTGAACACAGTGCATGTATGCTTGTCAATGAAATATAGGAAAGAAAACACCAAATGATAAGAAAAGAAATAAACATAATACTCACAGATATATGATTCATGCTGAACCAAGGAGTTCATCCGCTACCTGGCCGACTGACGTTTCCGATGTGGCACTCGATCCACCAAACCATAACTAATCTGAACCTAAATAATTTCCAGATCAAACCAAACCAATAACAAAATAAGCATATATATAACTAATAAGATTGAGAAATTTTTTAAGTTATCCAACACGCGTGTCCGACAACAACACATCTTCGACACTAGTACACACCTAATTCAAGGAGTGTTCATGCTCTGTAGCTACACATGCATATATAGTGGTTTACAAATACTATAAGCTTAAAATTATGAAGATTCTCCATGCTTACAACAACAAACCTTATAGTATTTTATCTTCCAACTAGTTGCACTGTTCCCCAATCTTTCTTTCCATGCTTCATATTTCGACATGGAATAAAATGATGTTACTGTCTTGTTTGGATGAGAAGCCTGTGTAAAAAGATAATTATAGATGTGACATTTGAAGCAGGTCTTTTATTCAACAGTATGTAAACTCAATACAATGATAATATACTAACCCTTATAATAGGAGTAGTAAATTCCACCAAGAAAGATGGAACCTTAAGCAATGATGGCCAGAAGGAATGAATGAAATTAATCAGAAGCCCTTTGATGTGTGAGCCATCATGATCCTGAATCACAAACAAATTTGAATCATTATAACCACATTGATTACAAAAATCTTAGCATGTAATAGTAACTCATTATATTCTACTGAAACTAAATATGAAAGTCAAAATATTATTAAACTAGGATCTTAGGTAACTCTCACCTGATTAGCCATAATCATCAAATGACCATATCTCAAAGACTTCACATTAGTGTACTCTTTGTTTTGCAGCAATCCAAGAATCTTTTTTATATTTTGAATTTCTTCATTGTCCATTATTTGTTTACTGCTAGCTTCTCGCACATTCAGCAATTTGCCTCTCAATGGAAACACACCATAGTGGTCTCGCCCCACCACAGAAAGCCCAGCCATCTTCGTACATCAAAACAAAGAAAAAAAAACAAATTAAGTAAGTTTTTTGTCGTTTAATAAATATTGGTAATCTAGAATGAGTGACTTAAAATTAAATGATTGTATGCTAGCTGCTACATTTTCTTCTTGTATACACTAAAAATTTAATTAGACTCATTATATCGGCCTAAACAGTAGACATAAACAACCACTTACAGCAAGGGCCTTGGCAGAATCTCCCTCTGTCAATATCAAAGTACATTTCTCAGAGTTCCTTCCACCAGCTTCATTGGCATCCTCGAGCTTTACAATCTCACGGAGCCTTTGGGTCTTAGTTCCATCAGTTTTCTTCAAATCCTTGCTCTGATTAAAATCTGCCCATGATATGAGGGTGTCCACTATTCCAGACTTTTCAACTACAGAGAATAACAATGTGTGAGTGTAAAACATGATTTCCTCAAATTGGTCACATTCAAAAATTACAAACAAATTATGTACTACTAACCATCCTTCAACATCGATTCTGAAACATCACATTTAGAACCAAAACTAGCTTGTCTAGTTGTCAGTGTCTCCTTAGTTTGAGAGTCGAAAGCAGGGTTGTCAATCAGAGAATTGACAAAAACCCACAAATGATTTTTTACTGTGTGAGCTTTCACATTCGCATCCTTTTTTTTCTTATTTACTTTGTTCATTATATATGCAGTAATCTGATTGGTGATGTAATCAACATGTGTCCCACCCTTGATTGTAGCAATGGAGTTAACAAAGCTGACCTGTTAAAAACTATAGGCAGTAATCTGTTGTAGTATTGTTGCACACTTTAGAAAAAACTATATAACCAATATCATCCAAGCAGAATCAGAATTTCCATACTCTATTATTACTCATTGCTTGGCTTTTACTTCAGCATATATACTTGCATCTACTGGCTCTTGAGAATACTATAGCAATCCGTTTACAAGGAGATACTTACACGTGACATTGTAGACACACCGAGTAAGGCATACACCACATTAGACACAAGTCCCTCACCACTATGGGATATGACATGAATGGTTGTGGTGTTGGATGACCCCTTAGTAATAAAATTCAGATTCTAACAAAGAGAGAAGGCCCACATCTAAGAAACTTGAAAAATTAAGGTGAACATATGTAATAATACTTAAGTGATTTACAAGATGAGCCTCATTATGGAATATGAAATGTGTTGTTTGAATTACTCATGTTGTTATTCTGTATTTTTGACCAATCCTAACAACACACCATTGAAGCAGATTGTGAGTTAGCAATTTCTCAATATTATTAACTGTTTATCTAATTTCTGATCCAGTATTATGATCTATTATATTTAGACTCTACTTGTGCACAATATCTCTTTGTTGATTATAGGAATAGAGTTAACAATTTGGCTGAAACTAATACAATTTCACTTTTTTCATACCAACAGCAATTACATAATACCAGTATTGCCTTGAACAAATAGACTAAATAAGCTAACTCAGTGATTAGACTGACCAGCCAAAACATTACAAAGCTAATTCAGTGAGTTTGGAAAGAGAAGAATACATATTCAAAGTGATATTATACCTCCAGAATATTTTTCCTGGTGGGCAACAGTTCCTCTAACTTGGAAACTTGTTCAGTCAAAGATTTATTTTCAACCACAAATTTGTCGCTCTGCATAGCACAAAGCTTTTAGTTAAAATATGCTCCTAACACAGATAAACTTAGAAAACTTTCAAAAAAAAAAAAACAATCATTATAGTATAGTGCAAGGTATGATTGCAGTGCACCTCACGAAGGATCGACCTTTTAGGCTCATGTCCAAAAGAGCTTCATTTTGTTTCTCAAAGGTATTGAAATCTGTAAATAGATAATCTCGTTCACATTAAACAACTATAAGATAGAGAATTCCTAGTCAAGGTTACATGGATTTAATTTCAATAAAAAAAAATTTCAAACTACAGGGATGCAAATTAGAGTTTCCAACAAAAAAATATCTTAGAAAGTAGCATCTACATATCATGTCTTAGTTTACATATTCTAAGATGAAAATTTGGAACCAATGTAATTAATAAACAAACTTAAAATTAGGAGTTCACCATTCCATAGCCCGGCTGCAGCAATTGAGTTACTTGAAGCTTCACGTATTATGCGAACCACCGTATCGAGATTATTGAACCCAACAAGAATACCCTGAGTTTGTACATAACAATATTTACAGTTAAAATATTGTTTAATTAATCACTTAACACCAGTTTGGACAGTTCCCACAGATTTGGCGATCAATCAATTTTTTTGGTTAAAGGGGACCGAACTGAACGTGTTGTGATTAACCAATTCGGCCAGATTAGTTTTCCAGCCTTTCAACCAATGATTATACTTTCTGAAATGTGTCCAAGCTTTATACTCTATGTACATGGAAAATTGACAGTACAAACACAAATAGATTCTATGTTTTTTGTGACATACCTCGATAATATGTCTTCTCTGTTGTAAAACCCTTCCTCGATATAGCCTTCCATTCTACCTCTGGCCAACGTAACCATTCAACCGCTGTGGGCCAGCCGTCAACCATAGGATTCTTCGGTTCCTCTTTCATTCTTCATTTCTTACACATGTTGCTCAAAAATCCATTACACGGTAGAGCTATAGAGATTCAACATAGGGTTTGAGAGATTGAAATTTGTGAGAGTAGAAAAGGAAACCATAATGAACTTTGAGGGTTTCAATATAGGGTTTGAGAGATTGAAATTTGGGAGAGTAGAAAAAGAAACCTTAGGATTTGAGATTAGGATTTGAGATTTGGGAGAATTTAAGAATAAATTCTAAAAGAATTAGAGGTAGTGAAAAGGTTTTGGACGTATTGTACAATTGGGGAAGCAAATATGTGGAGAAAGTATTGAAAAAATAAAAAAAAAACCTTTAATTTTAACAACTAAGTATGGCGCAACGGTTGTTTTACCGTCGTGATCTAAATTTTTTGGGGGGCGGCGGTTGTTTAACCATCGTGACCTGAATTTTATGGCAGTTTTATTAACCAACCGTCGCCACCTTTAGTAATTTTTTTTAAAATAAAAGGACGGTTGGTATAAACTGTCGTGGCAACCGTCGCTATGGGAAAGTTACGACAGTTATTAAGTAACTGTCGCGATTTTTGTGTCGTAAAACCCTAATTTTTTTGTAGTGTTATTTGAAAATTCAGATTTTAAAAATTTAAATATTGAGAAGTAAAAACCATCCACCTCCCATCCCATTACTATGCTTAGTTCCAACTCATAAATGCTTAGTTCCAACTCACAAAATGGTAAAAAAAATGTCTGAAAAATACTTACGTAAATACTTTTTCAAATTTAGGGTTTGAGATCTAAACTTCAATATATCTAAGATATCCATATAACACGTGAATTGTAGGTAATCAACAAAGCAACAAGTAAAATGAGGCAACATCTCAAACAACAAGTAAAATGAGGCAACATCTCTTCATATACAACTTTAATTTTTCATGTATTCAAATTCTAATAGAATGGAAACTATAATGATTTTTTATGATTTTTTTCATAGTCATCAAAAAGTCACCTATGTCATGATTAACCATTTTAACCATACAGGTATGAACAAAGGGGAAAGATAGCAAAACTCTTAGACTTTCACATCGCACTTGGGCTATAAGTTCAGGAGTTCTGCAGATACCACATATGTATGATACATGAATTAAGGTTCTGTTGAGTAGTTTTTTTTACCAGGGAATATTGAATATTATGTGAGACTATTATTTATACTATTCACATTTGTTACATTTTCAATATTCCGTAATGGTATGGTCATAAACAATTTAATTTAAATGTGTTATTTATCGTTCACAAAGATCGCCTCTCAAAAATTAAATAACCTCAATAATGAGGTTCAAATACACAAGATATCTGATCTGCTCACCTCAACTTAAAATGATAAAACAATGAGGTTTAAAACCACAAGATATCTCATGTTCATCCTTTAACGTTCTCAAAGATCATTGCACTAAAAATAACAAATGCATGAAAAACATACAAATCCAACCATTCTATAAGTAGCAGTTCACCCTTAGGAATGACCATTCAGAATGTGAATGTGAAAGATTGATAAGGTTAAGTGATGGGTCATCATGAGGGAAAAGCATTCACATTGGGTCAAACACTCACCTAAAGGTTAAAGGTTCACCCAAACAAGTAAGAGAGACACCACATATTCACTCAAAACCTTAAGGTGATAAGTGTATGAGTCATCTCACTTATAAAGTGCACACTTGTTTCTCCACACAACTCACACTTGTTTCTCAACAATCTCCCCCTCAAGTGTGAGTCCATCAACTATGTTCCCCCTCAAGCGGAAGCTCTTTCATCCACATACCTGTACCGCCGTTGAGAGACACCTTTATCTCGTCATGGGCACTTCAACGAAACACGTCGCCTGACCAACATGTCAGGAAGACTTTCGACACAAGGAATCGGTCCCTTACTCGAAGTCGGCTCTGATACCACTGATGGGTCATTAGGAGGGAGACACATTCACATTGGGTCAAACACTCACCTAAAGGTCAAAGACTCACCCAAACAAGTAAGAGAGACACCACATATTCACCCAAAACCTTAAGGTGATAGGTGTATGGTCATTTCACTTATAAAGTGCTCAACCTCCACTTTTCTAAACAATGTGAGACTTAAAACTCACACTTGTTTCTCCACATAACTCATACTTGTTTTCCAAAATTAAGTTCACAAAAAAAAATAGTTAATACTCTTTAAAAGAATTAACAACCAGTTTATATACTTCATTTTCCAGTATAATAGTTTGAAGCACAAAGACAATCTTATCTATATTTTATGTGAAATTTGATGAGTTTTTCTCAACCATGTAAGTATACAAGACTCTTGAAGTAATTTGTCACAATTTACCAGTTAAGATACCGATTTAAAATTCATGAGATAACGTTTCCCTCACGCATCATATTTGTCCAAACATGTCTAATTAAAATTGAGTAGTTCGTGGCTATATGAAGTTGAGAATGGTTTAAGTCACATCTACATTAAATACATCAAACAATTTAAAATAAAATACTCAAGAAGAGGATAAGACCATTTTGACTAGCTAAGAGTCAATTCATTTTCTTTGTTGTTCTTTAATAGAATTAATATCTATAAGTTTATTAATCTGAATTCAAACAAATATAAGACGACTAAAGAAGACAAAGTAAGTAGTCGACAAATTCATAATAAACTGCTCTGACGTTAATAAAACAGGATTTGGTTAATTTTCTCAGTTTCTTTAAGGCTTTGGTGTGTTTTGTTTGTTGGTTACGGTTTCTTCTTCCGTATCCTCGGAATTATATCCACTCTAATAAGTTTTGTTGAACTTAATTCCTTATAAAATATTCCCTCCGTCTCACAATAGGTGTTTTTTTTTAGATTTTCACATTTTTTAAGATAATGATTAAATATGTTGATTTCAATGATAAAATTTGTTTAATTTACTAAAATAACCTTATTAATAATAGATAGTGGGGTAGTTAAATGAATTAAAATACAATAAATAAGGGTAAGTTAGTGGAAAAAAATAATAAATATTACATTGGTATTCTAAAGGGACAAATAATTTGAGACAAATAAAAATAGAAAAGACGACACCTATTGTGAGACGGAGGGAATACTATTTATACTATAAAAGGACTATTAATACATTTGTCAACTGTTATCAACTTATTTTAATATAACTTTTTAAAACAAATCATAATAATATGATTGGATATATTGAAGCAAATTATCACCTAGTTAAGTAACTCTTCAAGCATGTATCGCTACGCGAAAAATATACATAATCGTCATTGAATTTTATTTTTTTCAAAAAAATTGGAAAATATTGATAAAACTTTAAAAAATAAAAGAAAATGGTCGTCGCAACCAAATTCAGATTCGAAAGTCGGTTATGCAATGGAAGGTATTAGCACATTTCACGTCCGTTATACTCGACGAGAACCATTTTCATTATTCTTTTCGCGGATGAGTGTTTGATAACGTGAAAATTCATAGTATATTTCGACTCGTTTCAAATGCAATTTAGTGTCATTTTTATATGTTTTTATCATATTATGCCGATATTGTTTAATTGTTTCAGGTATTTGTCAAAGATAAGCATTTGTGCGAGAAAACGAGAAAAAAGAGAAAGAAATGAAGAAAAAGTGCAGAAAATACCATTTTCTGGTGCATGGTGTTCGCCACCACCTTATGGCGTTCGACATGCACCTCATAACCACGTATTCCACAATTTAAGGCTATGGCGTTCGCCATGGACGCGCAATTTAGAAAAATGTGGAAACCAACTTGGCTGAGTCTTCACCCACTTCCCTACTTCTTCTCCACGAATTCCACACGACCTAGGGACGTTTTCCAGCAGCATATCACTATATATTGACAGTTTTCATGAGATTTTCCCATCCAAGGTTTATACGAATTGTGTGTAATTTATTTTTTCATAGTTTTAGGCGTAAATCACCATTGTAAAAGTGGTAGCTTTCTCACATCGGGGAACTACCACACCATTAGTGTTTAGGCCTACAATCTGTATAACGCTTGGATCAATCTTGTCGCAATTTGAATTCTTTAATTCAGTTTTATATTCCAATTTTTATCTTTAGGTTCATTTTCTTTCACGCATTTATTTCCCTGCTTTTATTTTCTCGCCTTTAATTTCCAGTATTTACTTTTACGCTTTATTTTTCTGCCATTGTTATTGTTTCTGACTTCTACCTTTTTCTTCTAACATCACTTTTAATTACTTTAAACCGCTTATTATGTCTTTATTCAATTCAAAAACCCAAAATTGTTTATTTATTTCCGCAATCATGTCCAGCTAAATTTCTAGAGTCTGAATGTGAGGAGCGTCGTTCCGACGGGACTCAGTAGATTCAAATTAGCATAACTTTTATAAATTGTTTTTTCGGTTCTGGTTTTTAATTTAAGATTTAAAAGGTTTTGCGCGACAGCGAAAACATTAAGGTCTCGAGCCAATAGCGCGGCATTGTGAGACTCATCCAGATAGTAAAAACTGGATGTTAACTTCTAAACACAGCGACATCGCTTTAGGATTAATTAGGACTTGTTGGTTTTCAAAAGGTATTCCACGACTTAAATGGGTGAGCGACATCAAAATATTTATGGTTTCGAAATATAACATGGGTCGATAGCACGACAGTGTGAGACTAATGTTTTTAAACTGATATTTTCTGCCAAAAAGTATTTTAAAACCAAAACAAACGCCAATAATTTATTGAGTCCTAGAGGTGTGATTGGAAATTACATTTCGGTCTCGCTTTTATTAATTTTCTCCAAACAAAACTTTATTTCCTATTTTATTTTCTTTTCTAAAAACTCCAAAAATATATCTAATAGCCTTAGATTTACAAAGCTACAATAGACTACAATAGGTTAACATTGGTCTCTGTGGGTTCGACACTTTTTATATTATGACTGACATTTTCGTGCACTTGCGGATACACATCAAGTTTTTGGCGTCGTTGCTGGGGACCAACAATCAATATTGTTATTCCGTTGTTGTATCGTATAAACTAAGGCACTCTTGTTTAAATTCCTATAATCCTAGGTGGATGGATCGCCCAAATTTTCTCTACAATTACCACTCCTAGTATTTTGAGGAATCGCAAGATTCCCATAAATCTAACCTCGAAATATTAATGGAGGATTTCATTGCTATGCAAACTCACTCTAAGCTAGAATTTATGATGGAGCATTTTGTGGCGACACAAACTCTCAAAAATGAAGAATTTAGAAAAAAATTCTCTATACTAATGAAATCCTTAGGCAGTTGAACAGTGTGATCGAGTCCCACGCGACTCACAACGAGGCATTAGAAACTCAAATCTCCTTACTTGCACAGACACCTCTAGGACCCTCCCCTAAAAGACATGTGGATGTTGTAACAACCAGTAGTGAAAAACAAATCGAAAATCCTAAGGAGAGTGATAATGAGGTTGAGGAAAGTTCTGGTGAGAAAAGAGTAGAGATTTAGAAAAATCCACCGACACCACCCGAAAGGGAGGTTGTCGAAGAGGTAGAAAAAGAAACACTTTATGTTGTTCCTCCTCCCTATAACCCACCGATTCCTTTCCCACAAAGGTTTGTGGAAGCTAAGGTAGACTCTTAATCCAAAAGGTATGTGGAGGTATTTGAAAATATCCACACCAATGCACCTTTGTCTGAGGTCTTGGATAAAAAGAGAAAATAAAAAGATGGACCGCTTATCCACACCAATGACTCCTCGATCAAAATTTTAATAATATTCGATTAGTATTAAGAAGGGAAATCATTAGTATTAAGAAGAGAAAATTAGTGAGTTCGACACTTTTTATACTATAACTGAAAATACTAATTATTTAGTGAGTTCGACACTTTTTATACTATAACTGACATTTTTGTGCACTTGCGGATACACATCAGTGTTATTATCTAAACCTTACTTACGATTGATTTTAATTAAGGGACAAAAAGTTTTTAGTTAGTGTGTTCACCAAGATTTCGAAATCCAGTACCTACGTATTCTCATAGTGCAATGAAAAAATCAGAGCTTCGTAATTTGTGATAGAAAACGAGTATTTGTTGGTTGTTTTTATTGGACACTGTTAACGTTCATGTTATAGCAGTTAAACGTTGTTTGTATACTCACGCGTGCGAAGTTTAATAGTTTGTCTATTTGTGGTAGAACGAAAATAACATGTCCTTTTTGAAAGGTTTTTGAATTTCTTAAGGAGAAATTTTGAGTTTGATGGGCTGTGATTGATTTTAAATTTGAAAAACAATTGTCTTGATTTGAATTGCACTAAAGTCTATGAACGGATGCGAATACATTGAATAACTAGGTACGACGTTAAAAGAAGCGCTGCGTGGGAGGTAACCCACGGGGTTTTTATTTTAGGTTTCTATTTTTGTTTGTTTGAATTTGCAGAAAATAAAAAGATGGACCGCTTGACTTGATCTTCTCACCAGGTTCTTCCTACCTCTCTTATACTTATTTCCTTACATTGAGGATAATGTAGGATTTAAGTGTAGGGGAGGTGTTTACCACTTTTATTTACTTTCTGTTTTTCAATATTTTGCTATTATGTTAGTTTTATGTCATTATTTATATAGCGTAGAGTTTGTTTTGAGTCATTGCATGTGCTGTCGAGTTATTTACATGTTGTTTTTTGCTCATTATTGAATTTCTTGGTTTCTTGAGCCATACCAATTTTTTTTTTTAAATTTTGACTTAGAAGCTCAATGCACCTTTTGAAAGTTTTAGGTTATAGATTAAGTTGAGGTTAGATTATGGAGACTTGTGAAAACTTTACAAGATCAGTATTGTTTTAACACCTTAAGTCTCCTGAATATAGAGATCAATTTGAATACTTTTTATGTTGTAACCTTGAGTTCCCACCCTTTAGTAGTCCTTAAATAGTTTATTTAGCAATCATCATCATCCTAAGCACACACTACGTAGGAAATTGATGCAAATAAGTGAATGTTTTCGAGATTAAAAGAAAATAAAAAATGAATAAAAAGGGATGTTCCTTCTAAGTTAGGTGATCCTCACCCGGTCACTTAGCCCAACGGTGCAGATTCTTTTATTTGTTGATGCTTAAACCAACGTGCAAGAGAAAAAGAAAAATAATAATGATGATGAGATTATAGTCACTAATAGGATATCCTACTATGAGTGTGTAGGAATAACGGGCTTAATGTGATTGCGCTAGAATGAAGAGGACAAAAAGGGGATGAATAAGTTAGGTTTAGGCATAATGACATCATTTGGATTGGTTTGTATAGGAGAGAGGCCTAGGACTGCACAACCGCGAAATTGTGTTCTTACGATGTCCTTAGTGCGTAAGTGAGTACCTATCGACACAATCTTAGCCAAAATGGAGTTTGTAGCCTAAGATGAGTATCTGTATGCTATTGTTTTTCATGAGTCTTGATATTACCTGCTGCAAATTTTTACAAAGACTTTTTCATATGAGTAGCACTCTGCTTGAGGACAAGCAAAGGTTTATGGATGTGGGAGTTTGATAGCATGAAAATACATAGTATATATCGACTCGATTCACATGCAATTTAGTGTCATTTTTATATGTTTTTGTCGTATTATGTCGTTATTGCTTAATTGTTTCAGGTATTTGTCAAAGAGAAGCATTCGTGCGAGAAACCGAGAAAAAAGAGCAAAAAATGAAGAAAAAATGCAGAAAATATATACCATTTTCTGGTGCATGGCATTCGCCACCACCTTCTGGTGTTCGACATGCACCTCACAACCACATATTCCACAATTTAAGGCCATGGCGTTCACCATGGACTTCATGGCGTTCGCCATGGACGCGCAGTTCATAAAAATGAGGAAACCAACTTTGTTGAGTCTTCACCCACTTCCCTACTTCTTCTCCACGAATTCCACACGACCTAGGGATATTTTCCAGTAACATATCACTATATATTGACAGTTTTCATGAAATTTTTCCATCCAAGTTTTATACGAATTGTGTGTAATTTATTCTTTCATAGTTTTAGGCATAAATCACCATTGTAAAAGTGATAGCTTTCTCACATCGGGGAACTACCACACCATTAATGTTTAGGCCTACAATCTGTGTAACACTTTGATCAATCTTGTCGCCATTTGAATTCTTTAATTCAGTTTTATATTCCAGCTTTTATCTTCAGGTTCATTTTCTTTTACGCATTTATTTTCCTGCCTTTATTTTCTTGCCTTTAATTTCCGGTATTTACTTTTACGCTTTATTTTTTTGTCATTGTTACTGTTTCTAGCTTCTACCTTTTTCTTCAAACATCAATTTTAATTATTTTAAACCTCTTATTATGTCTTTATTCAATTCAAAAATCCAATTATTTATTTATTTCCGCAGTCATGTCCCGCTAAATTTCTAGAGTTCGGATGTAAGGATCGTCGTTTTGACGAGACTCAGTAGATTCAAATTAGCATAACTTTTATAAACTATTTTTCTGGTTCTGGTTTTTAGTTTAAGATTTAAAAGATTTTGCGTGACAACAAAAACATTAAGGTCTCGAGCCAATAGTGCGATAGTGTGAGGCTCGTGCCATATAGTAAAAACTGGATGTTAACTTCTAAACACAACGACAACGCTTTAGGATTAATTAGGGCTTGTTGGTTTTCAAAAAGTATTTCGCGACTTAAATGGGTGAGTGACAACAAAACATTTATGGTTTCGAAATATAACAAGGGTCAATAACACGACAATGTGAGACTAATGTTTTTAAACTGATATTTTCTGCCGAAAAGTATCTTAAAACCAAAACAAACGCTAAGAATTTATTGAGTCCTATAGGTGCAATTGGAAATTACATTTCACTTTCGCTTTTATTAATCTTCTCCAAACAAAACTTTATTTCTTGTTTTATTTTTTTTCTAAAAACTCCAAAAATATATCTGATAGCCTTAGATTTACAAAGTCACATTAGACTACAATAGGTTGACATTAGTCTCTATGAGTTCGACACTTTTTATACTATAACTGACATTTTTGTGCACTTGTGGATACACATCAGTGTTATTATCTAAACCTTACTTACGATTGATTTTAATTAAGGGACAAAAAGTTTTTAGTTAGTGTGTTCACCAAGATTTCGAAATCCAGTACCTACGTATTCTCATAGTGCAATGAAAAAATCAGAGCTTCGTAATTTGTGATAGAAAACGAGTATTTGTTGGTTGTTTTTATTGGACACTGTTAACGTTCATGTTATAGCAGTTAAACGTTGTTTGTATACTCACGCGTGGGAAGTTTAATAGTTTGTCTATTTGTGGTAGAACGAAAATAACATGTCCTTTTTGAAAGGTTTTTGAATTTCTTAAGGAGAAATTTTGAGTTTGATGGGCTGTGATTGATTTTAAATTTGAAAAACAATTGTCTTGATTTGAATTGCACTAAAGTCTATGAACGGATGCGAATACATTGAATAACTAGGGCCTACGTCCCGTATTTAAAGATACTCAGAATAAAGATAAGAATAATCCATCTCATTCTTCTCTGTTGCTTAAGGTTCGTTGCGCACAATTCACATCGTATTTTTTTAGTGTTTTGAGTTTATTTGCAAAAAAAAAAATTGTCTTAACAGTGAAGCTCAACAGTGATCAGGGTTTGATTCCAGAGTCTTCAGATTCTTGCATGTAGAGCCTTAAACCTGAGTGTGACTTGAGAAATCTAGTGCAATGCAAGTACCAAGGTCTAACCTAATCAAGTGATAAAGGGACTTATGATCACTTGACTGGATAGAAAAAACAGACACTGATTCAAGACAACTAAAAAACAAGTGATTAATTGATCAAAGATACCTTTGATCAACTAATTAAAGGTAAAGATCATATTGAGAATAAAAAATAAATGAAATCATGAAAAGGAGCATGGCATTAAAAAATGAAAATAATCAGAATTAGTTCTAGTTTCTAACATGCAATTAATTGATTTTAAATGGAATTAATTTCTATCTAAAATGAGTTCAATTAAAATGTGAACCTAAACATTTTTATGTGAACCTAAAAGGAAATAGAAGAAACTAGCTCTGCAGGAGGTGCAAAATAGTCATAGTGCGTGTGGGCTGGAAATGTAGCATCGGGCTTATGTTCAACAAGCCCAATGTTGGATGTTGCTAATAGCCTCCAGAATGAAGCGTATAAGTAAACATATGGTGTGTATAACAGTTCCATGGGCCTATGGGTTTGAGCCCAAACGAGATGCCAAGGGAGAGTGAAGTATCAGCACAAGACATGTTCACTCTTCAGTTTCGTTTCAAGCCTCTCTCCCTCGTAACACTTCCCTCGTCGGCGCTCTGCTCCGCCGTGCCGGAGGCGGCGGAGTTGATCCAAACAACCATTAACGGACACCAGAATACTTCCCTCACCGTCCTCTTTCCATATTTCATCTCAATTCATTCCAAAACCTAACCAATTCCCCGAATCGAACCAAGAACACATCGAAATCTAAGCTACCAAATATGAAATAAAACGCCAACAGAGCTTCAATCCGAACTCAAACCTTAGGGTTTAGTTCGGATACAACAAGGCTACATTGCAGTAACGAAATTAAAGCGAGAAGAAGAGGAAGTTCGAGAACCTACTTGCGAGACTGTGGGTCGTCTCAGATAATATTGAAGATGAAGATGCATATTACAATGAAAAAACCAGAGGTAAGTAACTTGAATAGTCTTTCCTTTTCTTTCAGCAACAAACCTCTTCTTCTTCAGCTTTGAATTTAGTTTGTAAGAACCAGAATTGAACTATTGTTGTTGTTGTTGTTGTTGATTATGTGATGTATAGAGTAGTAATGGATTGTAGAGTAGATCTTGTGGGGTGAAAGAGACAAATGAATTTAGAGAGAAAGAGAGTACAAATTCTGAGTGTGAAGGAAAAATGAATCAGGTTGACGAAGATTGAAGTGATTTTGAGAATATCTAGAGGGATCCATGTAACCGTTTCGGGCAATTTTCCGGGCAGGGTTGTTTCAAGTTAGGGCAATAATTACTGTTAGTGATGTTCATGAGGAGATTAGTTGTGAAGTTACCTGAGTTAGTATTCTGTTAGAGGTAGTTAGATGCAGTTAGTTTAAAACTTATTTGACAGTTTGAATAGTTGTTTGAATTTGGAAGTTAGTTGTGTAAGATTATTAGGATCTGTTATGAAGTTAGCTTAAGCGAAGTGTTATGAAGTTGACAGTTATAAGGAACTAGGAAGGCTGTTATTGTTGCTGTTTTAGCTCATGCCTCGAATTGGAGTTATGTGAATTTGGAATGGTTTTGGAAATCGAATTGTTTTTGTGCAACTGAGATGTTAGTAGGACGTAGGCGTAATCGGTTAACCACTTCGGTTACCAATACGACATCTTGCATTAGATAGCTAGTAGGCCATGTTAGTAAGTTATGTTGAATTGGTGCGGGCTCGTTGCAATTAGTGAAGTTAGCTTTAGTTATTATGCTTGAAAAAATCTAGTAAAGAAGAAAGTTAGCATGTGTAGAACTGTTACGGTTAGTTTGAAAATGTTAATTAAAACTAATTGTTAATTAGTAGTTAGTTAAATCATAACAGTTAGAATTAGGATTATTTGTTATGAAAGTTGGTTAATTATTTCATGCTTTGAATTCAATACTATTGGAGTTGAAAATGGAACTGTCAAATGTAACACGGCATTGGTTAGAAAAAAGTTGCTATATGAATTGGTTGGAATTTGAAAATGGAATTGAAAATGAAACTAGTCTTGAACTTGCTATGGGTTGTTATGCTAGGAATGTTAAATCGATGTTTGAATTGATATGTGAACCATTGGAAAGTAATTTAAAGTGATGTGAAAATTAGTGCCACTTGATAATGAAGTAGGTGAATACTGATTTGTTAGAGCTGGTATCAATTGAAAACAGTTTGGATTACTATGTAGATATTTATTTGGTCTGTTAGAGTTTTGAAATTTTAATAGTTAGAATGTTAGGATTGAATGTTGTCATGTATGACTTATTTCTAATTTTGTTATGGAATGCAATGTTGGTAAGTTATCTTGGAACTGAACTGGATTGTTAGGGTGTGGGAATTGTTGGATTTAGTATGGCAATGCACGAATTGTAATTGTCATCGTAAATTGGATTGTGCATGTGTGTCTATACATGGGCATGAATCCTAATTGTGCATTGTATGTGATTTTGCAGGGATGGAATTGATCAACATTGGTAAGGCATGAGATATGGATTATAAAGAGACTTTGGGCAACATCAAGAATTATGGTAACTTGAAGGCTTTGGAGACTTGGAGGGATGGCTTGTGAATGAAGAAGAATTAGGATAAGTTTTAGGATAGATAGTTGACTTTGGTCAACTGTTTGACCAAAAAGTCAACGACTGGCCAAAAGTCAACTCTAGGTCAAAAGATGTATTTTTTTTTGTGTAATCTTGATTTTGACTCCTTTTGTATTGAAATGTTTGAGTGCTTTGTAATGAGATTGGTCTTTGAATGGCAATATGTGTCTTGTGCTTCAAGAATGAATTCTTTTCCCTCCAAAAATGGACTTTTTAATATTGGAGTTGAGTTTAAATTTGCCTTGAATGAATTTGAATATGGATCTTGAATCTTGACTGAAACTTGAATTTTACTGTCTTGGACCAGTTAATCATGTAAAATTCCATAAAGAATGGT
Source organism: Lathyrus tuberosus (assembly GCA_022829125.1). NCBI lineage: Eukaryota > Viridiplantae > Streptophyta > Magnoliopsida > Fabales > Fabaceae > Lathyrus > Lathyrus tuberosus. The sequence continues at coordinate 1,346,694 of JALAZF010000523.1, read as the reverse complement.
CTATAGTAGGTTAACCTTCCATGGTTGCCTTTTGTTGACCAAGACCACACTTACAACCAACAATCAATTCCAATCCAATCCATGGTGTAATTCACATGATCCGGAAAAGTCATAGACCAAAAATAGGATTCCATGAAGATTTGATCCATGAGAATGAATAAACAAACATTTGTTGTGGCCATAGCTAATAGTTAAAGATGCATAATGCATCAAGCTTACAAACCATAATCGGAATGCCTTTTTTTTTTAAATAAGGAGGAACCTTTGAATCAAATGATGCTATTTGAAAATGCAATTGTAAATGCATGACATAAATGAGTATGGTGTGAGTATGCAGATGAATTAAGGATCAAAGGCCATATGAAAAGAGGAAAGAAATAGGGCAAACATTGGGGGTATTATAATGGGGGAAGATTTTTTTTTAAATAATCAAGTAAACGAAAATTAAAAAAGCCCTATATTCGGGTGCATAACCCTAATTATTGAGATTTTGTCAAGCCACACTAGTTTGATCTGGCATCATGAGGGTTGTAATTACAATTATGCCCTTATTAAATTTTTTTGGATCTTTTGAAAGTTTATACAGTTAACGAGTTTTTTTGAAGTACCAGATTTTATGTCAATTTTTTTTCGTTTGGATGAAGAAATACCTATTTTTTTAAAAAATATCATATTTTTTTGCAAAATTATGAAGAATTACTGGACATTTTCAAAATTGTTGGTGAAAAAGTCATGAGAATCTACAAAATTGTGGATGAAATATCAGATTTTTGAAAATTCCAATGCATATATACCAAATTTTTGAGAAATTCGACGTAGTTACCCCAGATATTTTGAATAATCCAATTACCTATAAGACCTACCGAATAATTTGAAAGATCCTGTACAAACTAAAATTTTCAATTTTTTTGAAAATTCTAGTAATCAATTGTGAGATTTAGAAAGAAAAAAAGCATAACTTTTTTTATGGCATTTTTAACAAACTCTACCCGATAAAATATATACATATAATGCAAAAGTGCTACAATATCAATACAAAACAAATTATGTTGACTTCCTAACTTCTTCCCAGTGCCTAATAAGCCCCGTATATGCTGATTCCCATGCTCTTGCACCTCCTCCACTACAGTTCTATCTCCATCGGTCTGTGATAGGAGGCAACAAACAATTAGGTTTCAACTTCACTTGAACCCAATGACTGTTGTCAACAAAACAAACTGCAATAATTTTGTGTCTACTTGAACTTATGCATGAAGTTATCACTAATAGGAAGAATGTAATGTTAAGGTTCATGGACAAAGAGACCAATATGACACTATATCTAGAAGCAATAGAGCAACCCATATCATGAATCATCATCTACTTCTCACGACGCTGCACACCTAAGCTAGCGACCTATAATGCACTCCTAACTTCATATATTGTGTCATAGAACAAATTGGAATACATTTTATGGTGTTGATAAACTTCAGTATCTAACTACGTCCGAACTAAAGACCAAGACTTTTCGCCATATTCAAGTAAAGCTGCAATAGCACGGAAACCACAATTTCTATCTTTACCATATCAATAATGCCATTAATGTGCCGATGTAAGAAAATAGGAAACTGAGACAAGTAAATATGTTTTGAAGACTAGCCACACAGTTCATTTTCACTTGGTTTTGTACACGATCTCTTTGTAGTTCGACTTCCCTATGAGTCTTCATTATAATTCCACTACGAAGGATCACGATGCACATCACTATCTAAACCCTTTTTTTACTTTTCTTATTTCCCCTTTTTCGTTTGTACCTCACTGGTCGTGAACACATAGAAGTTGTGGATGAATGTGTTAGTTCCTGAACTTTTTTCTTCATCGCCCTCTGGACTACAATATCCAATGTACTGAAATACCTTTTCAACTCTTCACAGTCTTCTTCTAAATCCAATTGTGTCCCACTATCTTCTTAAGTGACCTCATGATCTTCAAATATATAATTTCTTCAAATACGCATGATATGATTCTAACATAATAGGCTAACCTTGTATTTGAAGACCTGTAAGTTCACACAAATAAGGTAACCCATGTATTGTTTTAACGAAGCAACCACATGCATCTTTGTCACAACCAACAAATTGTATCCTTTCCAGCTCCTTTCCAACATGTTGTGTGCATTGTCTTGAAATGAAGTTATGCAATTTTGAGTAAAATTGAGTGTTATACTGATAATCAATGTTGAAAATACTTTTTTGAAATGATACACTGATTGAACCTAATTGCAACTTCAACATGGTGTTCACTGTTGGACATGTAACTTCCCACACTAAAGGTGGGTGGGTGGGTGGGGGGGAATTGTGTGGTCCCAACAAATATGGTTTTAAAAACTTTTTCATATTATAATCATAGTTTAAAAACATTTTAACTATTAAGTAGTGAAAAATAAAGAGTTAAGGGAAAGAGATGGGCACCAAAAGTTATAGAGGTTCGGTCAAACAAGAAAATGTCCTACTCCTCTCCTTGAGAAATGATCTTGAAAGTACCTAATAAACTTTGAGAGCTTTTAGTAGGTAAAACTCACAAAACCTCTTATATAAGTAAAATTGGTTGACTTCCAACCTAAACAGTAAGAGTTTGGGATTTATTAGTTGAGTTTTCTCTTCCAAATGGTGAATTGAAGCGATTAGTTCTCTTTCCCTAAATGGAATATTGAAGCGATTAGTCTTTTTTACAAAAATGGTAGATCAAAGAAGTTAGTCTTCCTTCCATGAGAATCTTAGAGTGATTAGTCTTCAAGCTTTTAAACTTTGTAAGCTTTTACCACGGGCCGAGCTCATGAACGTTAAAACTTGGTTTTATACGGGCTAACCAATAACCCGAGAGATTTTAATATTATGCTAATCTCGAACCTTATCCAAGCTTTTATCACAAATAGAGTTTTAACTTAACCTTGGTTTTACCATGGTATAACCAAGCACCTAAGAGATTTTAGTACAGATTAATCTCGAACCTATCAAATTTTTATCACGGAGTGAACTTGAACCTAAACAGGGGTTTCATTATACAATCCCCTAAACCAAAGCTTTTATGTGTTTAGCTTATAATTCAAACAAATCCCTAAATGGATAATATTCACCCAAGGTGTATACAAAAGACTCCCTTGGTGAATTTACAAGTCCACCCTTCCAGAATTATAAAATATGCTCACTCACAAAAGAACTTTCTCAAATAAGCATTTTGCCAAAAATATTAGTGAGAGAAAATAAAAAAAAATAAAGAGAAAAAGGGATAGAGTGATAAGTGCCAAAACACATTTCTTGATGAAATGAAGTGAGGAAAGAGACATTTATTTATAGGCAAGAGGTTGACTAAAAAATGAAATTAAGTTTAATGCTTTTTAAGACACTCTAATAAATTTGAGCCTAATGTTAATCAATTAGAAACCTCAATGGTAATCGGTTGCTAGTTCTAAAAAGGAAAGAAAAGATATCTAGCCATTATACATCATTAAGGCATTGTCGTAACCGCTTAGAGCTCAATTTTGAACTAAGCTAATCGATTAGACAAGTGCTCCAATCAATTAGAAAAAGGCAAAAGTTTGCCCATAGTAATTTTAACTGTTCCCAATTCTTCTGTCACAACTTCAAGAAATTTTAGAAAAAATTTCTTGAGAAAAATCAATTTGAAAATAAGTTATTTTGAGTGTGTGTGTGTGTGTGTGTGTTTTATCCATGTACTTTTATGAGAATTTCCTTTTGCTTTACACAATATTCACTCATACTAAGGTAAGGATTCCTTGCATTTCAAGACTTTGTCAGATGCTTTCTTTTTTAAGACACTTTCTTGAGTTCACTTGAAATGAGGCTTAAGCTTATATTTCATCTAGTTTCCATCATCACATAATCAAGTCCATCAAACCATAATACTTAGGTTTGCATCTTTATCTGTTTAAGCACTTATGCTTTACTTGTTATAAGAAACTAGTAACAAACTCGTGCCTACGCATGAGAATCGTCTTTGGGTAGGATATGGTTTTGGACGTGCATGTGTTTGCAAACTGTCATAAAATTTGAAAGTTGAAAAAAGAAAAAAACTTAAAAATAATAGTAAATTTAAGTTGAAATAGTAATAAATATAAAAGATGAAATATAAACAACAATATCAAGAAAAATATGATTAAAATTAAAAACTATTGAAACTTTGATTAAGAGAACTTATCGTTTTAGTTTTTTTTTTTTTACAAATAAGATATTATTTTATAAGAGAGAATCCTGTTTTTAAATATCTACTCAATCTTTTTTAATAAGTTCTCTTAATATTTTTCCCATGTATAAAAATATTTTAATCAACAATGTATTTTATCCCGTATATAAATATTATATTTGTTTTGACACTATTTATTAAAATATTTGAATCAATAGCGAAGTTGTTCTCGTATATAATAATATTTGAATCAAAATATTATTTTTGATTTGATAATATTTATAAAAATATTTGAATCAATAGTAAAATTATTCTCGTTTATAATAATAGTATTTTCTCCTCTATATAAAAATATTTTAATCAACAATATATTTTTTCTCGTACATAAACATTAATTTTGTTTTGACAATATTTGTAAAAATATTTGAATCAATAGTAAAGTTGTTCCCGTATATAAAAATATTTGAAACAAAAGTAAAGTGTGCCCGTTTTTAACAATATAATTATTTTGTATATAAAAATATTTGAATTAATTAATAATATATTTTTTCCCGTATATAAATAATATTTTTGTTTTAACGTTATTTATAAATATATTTGAATCGATAGTAAAATTGTTCCCGTTTATAAAAATACTTGAATCGAAATATTACTTGTCTTTTGACAATATTTATAAAAATATTTGAATAAATAGTAAATTTATTCTCGTTTATAACAAAAGTATTTTCTCCCCTATATAAAAACATTTTAATCAACAACGTATTTTTTTCCGTATATAAATATTAATTTTGTTTTGACAGTATTTATAAAAAATTTTGAATCAATATTAAAGTTGTTCCGTATATAAAAATATTTAAAACAAAAGTAAATATTAGGAAAAAGAAAAATTTATTAAAGTTTTAAATAAATATTATTTTTCTAATTAGCTCTACAAATATTTGTAAAATATGTATATATACTACATAAATATTTGAATGTATTAATTATTTTCACATTTGTGTCAATAATATAATTTTCCATATTCATAAAAATAATTTTATCAACTATAATTTTTTTTTGTTTATAAAAAAATTTGTATCAATAATATACTTTTTTTTTAATCAATCCCTTAATGTCGAGTATAAAAGTTGAGGATTTATTGTTTGTTAAAATTAACAATAAAATATATGATATTAAATATAAAGCTCAAAAATTAATTAATTAGTTACACTTATGGCCACATGTAAATTATAAGAAATAAAAATAAAAATAAAAATAAAAATATTAAATAATTATGATATATCATATTCGACAAAAATAATTTATTGTTCGTTCAGATATAAATCATTTATAATTTAAGATGAATTAAAATAAATTATACCATTCTTTTAAAATAAAACTTCAAAAAATTACTAAACAACTTTTCAAAAATATATATAGCAACTTTTTTTTTAATTGATTTTGTGATCTTTTACTCTGTAATTTATTTCATTGATAAGATACTGAGAGAGGGTATCACCAACAATAAAGTTTCTTCTTTAATTCTCCATATTAGAAATGGTAAATTCTTAAGTACCCATGAATCTAAGTTGGATACTGGTACCTTTAGTGCAAATATTGATAAAATTTTAATTTATTTTAAAATAAAATAAAATAAATAAATAAATGACATGACCTTAAATTATGGAATTTGATTGGTTAAAGGTATCGGTACCCAATTAAATTGAAGGGTACCGAAGTGTCCATTATTTAAAATACTATTATTATATTAATGGTCTAATTTCTCAAATTTCTTAAATAATAGAAATTTTAATTCTCAAATCTTATTATTAATGACTTCTTTAATTCTTTTATTTTGCAAATTCCATTATTAAAATATATCAAATTCAATTATTAATGACTACTATTATATTTGAAAAAAAATATTATTTAAATAATGGTCAAATATAATTTCTCAAATATAATTCCATTATTAATGACCATTATATTTGCATATTTGAGAAACATTACTCAATAGCTTATTTAAATAATAATAATAATAATAATAATAATAATAATAATAATAATAATAATGGTTAAATTTCTTGTTTAAATCTCCATATATGTACTTTTACCATTATTAGAAATACCATTATTATATTAATGGTCTAATTTCTCAAATTTCTCAAATAATAGAAACTTTAATTCTCAAATTCCATTATTAATTACTTTTTAAATTCTTTTATTTTTTTACATTTCATTATTAAAATTTCTCAAATTCCATTATTAATGACTTCTATTATATTTGAGAAAAATATATTATTTAAATAAATAAATATAATTTTTCAAATATAATTCTATTATTAATAATTATTATATTTGCATATTTGCGAAACATAATTCAATAGCTTATTTGAATAATAGTCAAATATAATTTAACCATTATATTTGAAATTATTATTATCATTATAATTTGACCATTATTAATACATGAGAAAGAATATAAAAGATGACGGACGATATTTTCGTTTAATTTTTTACAGCATGCAATATTGTTCTAATAGTATCTAATAAAATAATATTTTTTTTCCAGAGTCTTAACATAGCAGACCTATTACTTGTAATAGTTGAATTGCTATGACTTGTCTCATATATTCAAAATCTAGTTGTATCATTAATATATAAACAAAGCAGCCCCCCAATAAACTGGAAAAAAATTTAATACCTAGCATAACACACAAGAGATTATTATTTTTGAAAGAAAAATCTATTTATTTATATTTGACATATATTTTTATTACATACAATAAAAAATAGTTAGTTTGTTTGTTGAAAATATCTATTGTAACAAAAATAAATGAAAACGAAAAAAAAATAATGAATAAAAACAAAATTTTAACTATAATAATAAAAATAAACATATAATTACATTCAGCTCTATTTTTTAATCAAACCGAATTTAGTTACTTTTTCTTATTGATGTAGTATAAATTATCAATTTATTACTATAAATATATTTTTTATAGTTTACTCTTATTTATAATTCTTTTTATAAAAATATATTAAAATATAATATATTGATTTACATTCAATAATAATATAAATTTAGTGAATTTTAATTACATATTTTATATATTATATAAATAAATGTAAATTGGTCCGAAAAGATATATTAAAAGAGAATAGATTTGTATGTAGGAAATTATATCAGCTATCTATATATATATAGCTTATTGTATCAGATATGTAGTAATAATTTTAAAATATTATGACATTAAGTTTTTTAGCCAAATCTTCTTTTGCATGTAATCCATAAGTGTCATTTTCTAACCGGTCTCCTTTGATTTCACCTTAACCAGAACAAAAAACAAATAAATTTAATAGGTGTCAGAAAAGAAAAAGAAAAACTCATGTACTAAAAAAGAGATTTTTAATAATTATAATAATTATTAATAATTAACAATAATATATTCAATAACTCTTAACTCTTGAAAAATGATTGCACAGACAACACGATTAATTATATTTATTTACATAACCATCTAAATAAAAGTTATTATTTTTTCGAAAATGAATTAAAAAATAAAATAAGAATTATAAAAAAATTGAATTTTAGTTTTTCAAAATAAAAAATAAAAAAATGTTGAAAAATACCAGAAATTCACGTAGAAAATAATAAATACTTTATAGTATTTCATCAAAATTACTTTATAATAAAAAATATTTAAAAATTAAAAGCGGAGAATAATACTTTATAATATTTCATCAAAAAAAAATGTATTCTCAGCTAAATCATATCTAATACATATTATTTGTCTATGTCCTTTGATACATGTCGATACTTATTAAAGGAATATTAAAAAATATATATTTTGCAAAAAAAAATTGATATGGTTGAATTATGCCCATGATACTCAACTTATAGGTGACTATTTAAATTTTGATCAAATTCTTCATTTTAATGATTTATTTTATCTTTTTAATGACTTTTCATTCCACTTTAAAATCTTAATTAATTATTTGTATATAGTTACCGATTTTTAAAATTGGTTTTCATAATTTCTTATCAATGATAATAATTAAAATTTAATTCAAGGCTTAACCATCTTTGACTCCTCAGACTCAAAATAAATCTTTGGCAAGTGCATGAAAAGACACACCAGAGAAATATATACTTCACTTGATATTTTTGCAATAGTTTTCAAATGTCTCTGACGCATAAAAAATATTCAAATAAGGTATGAATAAGTCAAAAAGAGCAAATATAAAATATTCCTTATCAATGAAATCAATTCAAACCGTACAACATCAAACACAATCAAATTAAGAGGAAAATGAATATATACTTCAAATCTTGTGTGTAACACCTTACTGAAATTATTTATATCAAGATCAATCAACCAATTTCTAATAAATTTAATATTCATTCCAATATATTTGGAAGAACTCACTCTACAATTCATTAATTCTTTGACACTTCAAAGCTATAGGTTTATTACAAATCTAAATTTGTGTTCATATTATCCTGCACATAAAAAGAAGAACCTGTAGAACTTACGTGGGAGGATTTGCCAACAATCTGTAATCAATTGTCACAATACTTGTCTTTTTATTTGACATAAACTATGCAAGAGAAGAAACACTAAAATTAAAGAAAGACAATAGTAAGAGACATATAAAATATGACTTGTAATCCAAAATATATTGATATGAATCTACCTTCAGGTAAAAATATGCTCTATAATTCAAAGAATACTTGGGAACCTCACAAAATCTATTACAAGAATTTTTTAAGACACTTAACAGATGTAGTTATACTATAAAAGAGTATGGGAAAAGCTTTGATTTCCAATGCTTAAAATAAACTGTGGCTGCACAGAACTAGAAGAATCTGGGAGTCATAAAACAACATATTCAACCATTAACATTAGTTTTAAGACATATATATATATATATATATATATATATATATATATATATATATATATATATATATATATATATATATATATACTCTCTCCGTTCCATATTATAAGCAAATTTCACCTTTTTAAATTCATTGAATAATTAATGTATCTGGTCTATATATAAACCAGATACATTAATTATTCAATGAATCTAAAAATGTGAAATTTGCTTATAATATAGAACGGAGGGAGTATATATATATGGGTTAAATAAGTTTTAGGTCCCTCTAAATATAGCGATTTCAATTTTAGTCCTTCAAATTTTTTTTTTTAAAAATTGGTCCCTACAAGATTTTTCGTCTCAATGAATAGTCCCTACAAGATTGTGTTATTTGACAATCTTCCATGAATTTGTGAGCTCTTCATTAATATCAAATCCTCACTACATTACTTTTTGAGATAAAACATTTGTTAGATTGATATTTTGTGTCATACAAAGGATTAATGCTAATTTGATCATCTGTTCTACAATGCCGGAGCATATGTTGCAATGTTTTGCCTCTAACATAGCAAAAATATATGTATCTGTATCATATAAGTTCAGGTTGGGATGTGACTCATTAATGAATAAGAATTCATCATAGTGAATCATATTCATCATAATGAATCATAATTCAAGAAGAAATTCATGGCCAAAAGAAATTTGTATAGATTGGATTCTGTTTTATATGGAAATGAGATACAAACTGCATGTATTGTTACTCGAAAGAATCTGCTCCCATTCGGTACTATTCAGTTCTATATTGATATTGTTTAATTGACCGACATATTGGATGTATTAAATGCCTTATACCAACTATGATGATTTTATATGAAAAATTCACAATATATAATACAGTCATCTAATTTCAATTCTTAAAATACAAATTAAGAACATACTATCTCAATTCCGTTTTGTAATACCTTTTGACACTTTTAACATACTCTTTATTCCATAAATGAAAAAGGAAAACAGTCTTGGCACATAACAGTAAATGAGGTTTCTTGGAGATTTTTTCTCATAGACAAAATTTTAATGGGTGTATAAATTAAATTTTTGGTACCTAATTTGAAGAGGAAGGTCTAAATTATGTCAGATATGATGAGTGATAAATCTAGACTTCACAATAAAATACCTGTGAATTAGTTACATTGACAGCAATTGGTTAGGAGCTGATACTAAGATCATTAGTATGCTAGTAGCATAATTGGTGGAAGCTAGTGCTAATAATTACAGGTATATACTAACAATTTGAAATGTTAAGTTTATTTTGACTACTTATCACTATTAGTTTTTGCTAACATTGTTGATACACATGTTGATGTTAATGAAAAAGGATTAATATTCATTATAAATTTAGAGAGTTCTGAGTTCTAATGTTCATAATTTTTAAATATATTACAAGTATTTGGTGTTAGTCATTGATAATTATTTTCAGAATTAGCTACGAATTGGTTTCGAATTAGCTACAAATATTGGGTTTAGAAAGTCTCAATTTTCAGAATTAGCTAGGAATTGGTTTCGAATTAGCTACAAATTAGCTACGAATTCTGAATTTATGAATATAAAAAATAAAAAATGGAAGAAATTGCCACGTGGCGCAGCCACATCAGCAGCCGTTACTCTCATTTGACGTCAGAGACTATTCATTGAGACGGAAAATCTTGTAGGAACCAATTCTTAAAGGAAAATTTTTTAGGGACTAAAATTGAAAATCGCTATATTTACAATATCAATACACACAAATAACACTAAATCCATATAAAATCATAAATCCTCACCTAGTGATATGTTGACAAACCAAATCCACTTATTTATTCTCACAAATATCATAAAATTAGCCATGATTCAAAACTCCACAGAATTAACAGAAAAAGTAATCGTTCATACTTCATATTGATTTACATTCAACTGAAGAATTGCCTATTAAACCTTCTTTACTAAATCACGAACTTCAGCCTAATAACTCAAAAAAAAATTCTACGCGTTTTTTTTTCCAAAAATCCATCCCCGCCTTTATTGCTAAGAACTTTTTTATTTAAAACCCCAAAATATCAAGAGCACACAACAACTTCATTAAGAAAAACCAGAAAATCAAACCAAAAACAAAAAAAAAAAAAGAATAAAACTTACACTTATAAATTCAATTTCCATTTTGTGTAGATCCACAATCTGAAAAAACAAAATTTTTATGTTAAAACTTACACTTTTAATATAGATCTACCACCTGAAAAAATAAAAAACAATAAAACTTACAATTTGAAATCAAATTTACGTCTTCATGTAGATTCACAACATGAACACCTTCAACGAATAACTCAGAAAATCAATTGAAACCCAGAAAATCAAGAAAACAAACCTGGAAACTCAACAATATTCTACCATATTCATTCAATATTCAACCAAAATCCAGAAACTCATCCCTCCCAAGAACATCATAAACAAAAAACCCAGAAACTCAACAAAACTGTAAGATCTTCATGAAATCATTAGAAATCATTTTGAAGTGGAACAAAAATGAGTAAAAATGTAATTTTTTTAACACACAGACATGAAAAGGTGGAAAAGTGAAATCTTTCCTAAAAAAAATAGCAAAAATGAGTATGAAATTGACATGCAGTAAACTAAAAATTTAAAAAATGAAACCTTTGTTAATCTTGATGGCTACGGTTGAAGAAAATCGATGAAGAAGAAAAACCTGAAAAATATAAACATAATATATTAGTAAATGAATGAAGAAGTTGTAGAAAAACAAAAACAAAAGATCTTACAATGTTCTTCTTCTTGTTTCTTGCAATGTGGTTGTGATGTGTTAGGTTACACATGAACCAAAGTGCAGAAGAGATAAGAGAAAGAGAAGAAAGAATAAAGTAGAAAATGAAGAGAGAAAAGATGAAAAATGTGGGATAGTAGAAAGAGAAAGTGAAGAGGAAGAAAATTGTACGTTGGAAGAGGTGAGAGAAAGTGATGAGGAAAAAAGAAAAAACGTTTGAAATCAAATGGTTTGGTTCAATAGTTACGATTTGGGTGCATAAAGACTCAATTTGACCCAAAAATGCTGACGTAGCTGAAGTAGGAAAAAGGGCAAAAAAGTGTTTTCATAGGTATAAGATATTCTTATATGGTAGATTGGAGTCATCATGAATAAGTTGTCATCATCAAAACTTCATAAAAAGACGTTGTCTTTGTTGGAAGCATATCACATGCAAAACAAGGTTCCATATTCACATCATCTCAACTTTTACATAAATCTCCATTTCTAGTTCTCAACATGTTTTTTAGTCTTCACTGATGTAATATCCCGTGTATTCTTAAGTGATCTAAATATTGCCAGTTGGGACAAATACAGTAATTAGTGGACCCATAAGAGACCAATTCTTATTAAAAGAGATTAACCTTTATTAATAAGTATAAGAAGGTACATTTTGGTAACATTAATAATTGGTCAATTGCTCTAATAGATAAAATATTTATACTTGAAGATATTTTCTTTGTTATCTTTTGATAGCAACCACTCATTCTCCACCACATATATATTTCAACCATATCCTTTCCTTTTCCATTTTTTCCCATCAATCACAAAGAGAAAAAGAAAAAAAAAAGGAGAGAAAGAAAAGGAGAAAGAAGAGAAAGAGGGGAAGAATGAAGAAGAAGAAACCGTGGAAGTCATCATCATGACCATAAATTCATATCATCTTCTTCATCAACTTTATCTCTTCAAGGTGAGTTCCTAGTTATATTTAGCTTGGAGGAAGAATCCATTATTTGGGAGTTAGGGTTTCTGTTGATTCCATGATTGTTCTAAGTTGTTGTATTGAAATCATGATCTTGTGTTGGTTGGTGTTGATTATTGAAACCGTGCTTGTTGTCTTCTTTGATTACATGTTGTACGAATGATGAAGAAACATGGTTGAACATATGTTTTGTTCTTGAAGATATGTTTCATAATCACTTGTTTTGGAATGGGTTTATGAATGGAAATGGTGTAGTATGGTTAAAGTTAGAAGATGAGGTGTTTGGAATTGGTATTTGGGGAGAAAGAACATGAACCAATCAATTGGTTCTGGGCTCCTATGTCAAGAAATCAATTGGTTCTATAATGAATATGTGAAAAACTGATCAAACACTCATGACAATCAATTACATCACTAGACCAATCAATTGGTCCATTGTTATTTTGTGAAAATTTGGACAAGAAGTTCATGTCAATCGATAGGTCTCTAATAGGAATCGATTGGTTGCCCTGCATTTTGCTAAAAACCATTTGTTTCATGTTTCTAAACTATCTTAAGAGTCTTATAACTGTATCGTGAGATGTATGCATTAGATTAACATTAATCGGCTGAATTACATGAGACTGAGTGTGTTATAACCTAGAATCTTGATTAGGTTAAATGGTTGGCAAATGAGTTTGTAACTCGAAATGAGGTGTGAATAGATGTGTTAGGAAGCTAACGTAGAGGACTATAATATAGAGAGAAGTCTTTATGAGTTATTCCACTATACCCTTCCCTTTAAGTCTGGTTAACCCCCACAATAGGATGATTGGACGAACGCTTACTACGTGGCGTGAAAGTGGAATAAGTTAGATTGAGGCGGGTTGTATGAAAGTTTAACCTAAGGTTTATGTAATATGTTATATTGTCATGTGTACTTCATGTATGATGTTATGATGTATATGTTATGAACTATGCTATATTTTACTGAATGTGTTGATTGTGAAATAATATGATTAAAACCTTATCATGATAAGTGAGGAAACCTTAGGAGTATAACTCGATTAATGACATAGAAAGATAATCTATGTTATGGAAATGAGTTATGTGGTGATGCTTGGATGCAAAGGTACCTCACTTTGTATCGCGGGTGGGTATTCGCTTGATTAATGAATCAATATGCTTTGTATGAAACATGTGGAAATAACATATGAATGGGTGAATATGATCACCTAGTATTTTATGAGATAATATGAGAATTGGTTAATATGATCACCTAGTGATTTATGAAAGCCATGACGATGATGTGGAAACCTAATCACGTATTCAGATGTTTTCCTTTGACCGTGCACATCCTATTTGAGATACTTATGTAAAGTATAGGTGGAGATATGGCACCAATGATTCATGCCTCAAATGGGTTTGAGTCCCAACCATGGCGGAGCATGGGGGAGAGGTGGACACTAGGGATGACAATGAATAGGGTTTGGGTAGGGTACTATAGTACCCATCCCCATACCAGAGATTTGAAAAAATCATCGTACCCGAGCTCATACCCGATTGGGCGCCAAAGTTAACACTCGTACCTTAGCCCTATGGGTATGTAAGTACCCATACCCGTACTCGTTACCCGCATTCCTATTAAAAATAAATAGATCAATTATAAAATATCATATCATTTTAAGTTTTTATAAACATTAAAAAGTTTTCAAAAAAATTTAATGTCGAAATAAACTAACACTTATGTTAAACACGTAATGATTTAACATTGATATACTTTTTTAAAATTGATAGACATATATTTTTATGTAATAATATAAATTAAAATATATATAAATATAAATTAAAATACATAAATATATTGTGCGGGTATGGGGTGGAGTGGGTAGCAAGGTGCGCATACCCGTTTAATTTTTGTAGGTAATTATCCAAGCCCGTGTCCGTACCCATTTTGTGGGTTTTTATCCGACCCATTATGGGTAATTTTGTGGGTGCACATTGGGGATGAGTCAAATTGTCATACCTAGTGGACACCTAAGTAGGTTCGAGTCCCATACGGTGAAAGATACTTAAAGTGGGTTTGAGTCCCCATACGAGTGGCGATTCTTTAAGTGGGTTTGAGTCCCATGGAGAACCCGATATCCACACAAAACTCGAATCATACGAGTATGCATGAACCGAGCCTTGCCCTAGACATATGTCCCGTTGGGGATCGATGGTTCGTGAATCCGAATATTAGTTTATTAAGTTATGTGAACTCAAGTGACAAGCTGTCATACATTGCGAATATCCCTTAAATACTTAAGTCTTAGTTACGTTATGTGAGTGATACACAAATAATGAAAGATGAAGACTTGAGTAAGAAATCGATTAGAAACCTTGTAGAGCCGAGTGGATCCATAGGATAGGGAAACTCACTGAGATTATTATCTCACCACAATATTATTGTTGTTTTTCAGGTGTGATTTACAAGTTATATGCAAGAGAAGTTGTTTGTTGATGTTTAGAAGATTTTGGATTATCGTGATCTTCTGTTGTGAATTGTGTGCAATGAATATATTGCACATAAATCTTATTTTTTATTTAGCCACTATTGTATGTTATGTGCCATACTTTGTATTTTATTTTATGGACATGTATATAATGATGCCTCTAGGCACTTGTGTTGTATCAGTACCAAATTAATATCACGTATAATGTATTTTTTAGATGTATATTATATGTGGTGTTACAAGTGAGCAGACTTAATCAGAAAAAACATATATAGAAAAAAGATGTAATTATTTGATAATTAGTAATGTTCCCATATTCAAAGTCACATCGACGTATCTGTTTGCTATCATGTTCCCTAAATGAGTGACTATATTAGTCCAAGCAGTAATACATTTTTCTTTATAGGGTGTCAACCAAGTTTTGTGCATATACTAAAAAACTTTAGGAATATCAGCACATACAACCTCAAAATGCTTCAGGTGTATCAAAAATTTAGGCTCCGTATTCGAATATACGATGGTCTTCCATAGACCCATAACATGCTCATGCCTATGTGATTCGACATAATCCTTATACTTCATACACACTTTTTTTTTTGAAATATGGAACATGCACAACAAATGAGTTGAGTTTGGAAACACAACTTCTACAACATTCATCAACACCAGTTCACGACCCGTAACCAAAACCTTCGGTAGCAACTTCTCGGAAGCAAACAAATTTTTTAGCTTCTTTAGTGCTCATGTGAAGTTTTCCTCCTTGCATGTTCCATATAGGAAAATCCAACTGAAAATGCCAACTTTGTGGATGCAACACCAACAATCTCAAGTAGTGGCAGACAATACTTATTTGTCTTTTATGTACAATAAATAATCAATAACTTTCAACCCACAATCAAATAAATGAAAATAGAAGTAATTGAAGCATGCGTTACCTGTTTGTTTTGTACGTATAATAAAATATCAACACCAGATAAACATGTTCAACAACTTCACTAAATCAAGATGCGTCCAAAAGATATCAACAATAACCTTTAAAGTGTCTCTGTTTCTGGTCTAGTACATGTATTTCTCTTCATGAATAAGAATCAACAGATGTTGCATTTCAATCTGCAAATCTCTCTTGCCTATCTTGTATGTATATCTTGCCTTATACAGCCGTGTAACACTAGTAAGGTTTTCTAGATCTCTATCTTTTGAAGCAACAATTATGTATCTGGGAGTCATATTGTATTTAATCATGTTATTCACAAACTTTATTTCATTATCTTTTAAACGACCTAATACGGCATGACCATCTAAGTTCTTAACTGGTATATGATTGTGAAACTCACACCTAATTGTAATCTTCCAACCGCTTCCACTTGGCACAGATCTCAGCATAAATGGATATTTCACTTTCATATTATAACTTTCTTCAGTCACATTCTTCCTTTTGTATTTTTCTCTTTTCTCACAACCCATAATCAATATATCTTTCCTCCTCTGAACCCATTTGCGGTATCAGAACGAATAGTAACAACGATAATACCATGTTGTTTACCCACAGATTGTACCCATGACAAAATGTCAGCTCAAGAGGGAAATATCTCTCATTTACAACATATATAAGATAAATTATCAATTTTAGAGATATCAAAAGACTATTAATTTTTTAACAAGTTAAAAATTAAACATGTAAGTAAAACATACCACGTCAATGGTAAAAAATCTGAGTAAAATCTAGAGGGGAACCATCATGATTTTGACCATACAAATGAATCATTTAGAACTATTGGAGTTTTTGTTTCATGCGAAAAATCCGATGTACCAAATTTTTTCCAAAAAAATGGTACTATTCAATGTTTCTCGAATATTTTGAAATATCTGGTAAAAATGCACTAAACTTTTTGAAATCTCTGATAAAAATACAAGTACTACCTAGAAAATGCCAAATTTTTCCAAAAATCAAGTAAATTGCAACAAAATGCCGTTTAAAAAAAAATCCGGTAAAAAAACAATAAAATACTGAAAATTTCAAAAAAAAAAATAATCGATAAAAGCTCATACTAGATTTTTAAATTTCTGATAAAAATGCATAAATTTCCTTTCTTGCAAAAATTTTTGTACCGAATATTTTTAAATAACTACCAAATTTATTGTTTTTTTTACTAGTTTTTGTACCGAATGTGATTTTTGTACCGAAGATTCTTGCAAAAATTTTTGTACCGAAGATTTTTACATAATGAATTTTTTATACAGAATGTGATTTTTTAAAAGATAAATAATACTAAGAATAATTTTGTTATTATTAAAATATGTGGAGGTGCCAAGTCAAGGTGGAGGTGGCAGGATAAAATCTCCTAGTTATTAGGGTTGAAAAAAAAAAGAGTCTAATTCCCAAAATAAGTAAATTGTCATCTCATATTTTCTGGATTTTGTTGCATTAACTCCCTGGTTTTGGCTATTCACACCTCCTTTCTTACGTCTTTAAAAAATGTTCATATAAATAATGTTATATGAATACATAAATTCGGAAGATTCATATACTATAAATATTACTCGTATATATAAAATATTAATATATAATGATATTATTGTCTTTAAAAAAATTAAAGATTGTGGGTTCATTTGTTTTGTTTTCTTTAAAATAATTTTTATAGTGTAACATAATTTTGTAGAAATTATTTTTTATAAAAAGAAATTTTTTATAGAAATTTCAAATAAAAATTTGGTTTGAATATTACTTTAGATATTTTATTATTTTATTGAATTTTTTTAAATATCAAAATTTTAAAAAATACTTAATTTTTAAACTATTTTAAATAGTTTTTCATAATAACTATTTTTGAGACATAATTTTTTGAAAAGTTATGATTTCAATTATGTTTTGATCTTCAATAATGTATGTTAATATTATAGGATGTCAAAATTAGTATTTCAATTTAGAAAAAAATGAATATTAAAAAACTTATAATATTTTGAAAAACGATTTTTTAAAATCTATTTTTAAAAATATAAAAGAAAATATTTTTTTTTAAATTAAGGACATTTAAAAATATTAGTCAATGTTTTCGACTCCAATGCACACATTCTTGTTTTTTGGATCTTAGATCATGTAGGGGTTGAATGTATCTTTTTTTTTTTTATATAAGATTAGTTTTAGTTTATTAAAATTAAGGACATTATCAATCTTTAGTTGATTTAGTGGTGATTGACGTTGAATTTGATAGAAAAAATCACGATTCGATCTTTTGTAACGGCAATCGAAAAGAGGCTAAAATCAGTTGATGTCAAAATTGACTCTTGGACTAAATTAGCCGGTCCAATGAACCTGATCCTAGTGGTGAAAAAAAAAATATTAAGGACATTTAAAAATATTAGCCCCTTAAGAAGGTACAAGTATAAATGGGAAGTATGAAGTTATTAAATTTTCGAAATGGGGTTTGGTATAGTAGTCCGTTAAGACCTAACCCATAGTGTAGTTGCAGTTGTTAAAACGACGTCGTATAATAAAACACATAAATACCTCATTTCACACTTCATCTTTCTAACCGGTTGAACGTTCTGCCTTATCGTCGTTTACCCCAATGGCACTATCCCAAACTTGTTCTCCATTTCCAATGGCAACACTTTCTTCCTTCACTGCCTCCTCCAAAACCCTAACCCTAACCCTAACCCTACCTAATCACGCTAAAACCTCATCTCTCAATTTCAACAATCTCTCCACCCGTACCAAAATCCGTACCCGAAACCCTATCCGGATTCGCGCGGCGACGGATGAAGGTTACTCTTCCAAGAGAAGCGGAAGCTATGAAAATAAGGAGACGATTATGCTTCCCGGTTGCGACTACAACCACTGGCTCATTGTGATGGAGTTTCCTAAAGACCCTAAACCCTCTCGTGAAGAAATGATTGATACTTACCTTCAGACTCTTGCCACTGTTGTGGGAAGGTTCGTTTTCTACCGCTGCTTCTTAGTACATAGTTTCTCATAATGTTTATTGATATTTAGGGTTTTTTGTTGAATGAAAGTTTCAGAGTTGTTTGTAGAAGATATACTGATACATACATGATGTTATGGAATTGAGAATGGTTGCAATTTTTTGATTAATTGTGTTTTAAAGATGAATTTATGTTTCAATTTGGAAACTGTTATATGGTTCCCAACAATCTAGGACATATAGCAAAAGTGTCGCATATAAATATCTTGTTCACCATGGTTCAAATATGACTCAATACATATACTATTTTAAAGGTTGTATGTATGAAGCACGGACTCGACACAGACACTCTGACATAGATAATGTCAAAAATATAGGACACTGACACCGCTATATGCGTTATCCATCTATTATTGAAGATTTAAAAATATTCTAATTCTAATCAAAATTAATGTCTTTATGTTTCAATACATGTTTAATCCTTTTAGATGTCGGTGAGATTTGTCCAAAAAATGTATAATGTGTGTTGAAGTGAAGTAAAAAAACAAATTCTTTTGAAATACTTGTTTGAATTGTCTGACACATGTTGTATGAGTGTAGGACAGCAATTTAAAGAGAGATGAAGCAAAAATAAAACCATTTTGTTTGGGGACACATGTTTGACTTTTTTGACACCTCTAACTTTTTTCGACACGTGTCGTACGAGTGTCATATCTGTGTCAGACTGTGACACGCCTACTCCTAGAGATGTCTGTGCTTCATAGGTTTGTATGCGTTCTGTTGAAGTTTACCAAACAAACTGAAGTGATGTGTGCTGTAGATATAAGTTTTGCAATTGAAGGATGCATTAGGTGTAGTTTTGATAGAAATGTATCGCTTGAGTTTAGTGGAAAATTTTAATGCACATCTCTAAGAACTTAAGTGTGGTTTGAGGATACATGTTATGCAGTAATGAACTAACAAACAAGTAAACTCTGTTGTTAATGAGTGGTCACGGATCACGTGAGCGAGATATGATTAGGAACAAAATCATGGGTCTTGTGGAATAGAATTAGGATATTATTGTAAAAGATTTCATTGGTGGATCGTATACAATAGTAATGATGGATTCTATTATTGTAAAAGATTTCATTGGTGGATCGTATACAATAGTAATGATGGATTCTATTTTGTGGGGGACATGTACGTGGAATAAAATGGTAATGATATATTATGTAGACAACCTTTGTAATTACGAATACAAAAGTAATAGATGTGTTGGTGGTTGTGTATCAGCATGGAAGAAGCAAAGAAAAACATGTATGCCTTTAGCACCACAACTTACACTGGATTTCAATGCACTGTTGATGAAGAAACCTCCGAGAAATTCAAGGGTAATGTTTCTTATTGAAATTTATCTTGATAATTTTTGATTTTCTACTTGATGAATTATTACCATTCATCTCTTATTTATACTTGTCTTGCTTATAGGTTTGCCTGGTGTTCTCTGGGTCCTTCCAGACTCATACATAGATGTTAAAAATAAAGACTATGGAGGTTACTTTATTAAGTTTAACCTAACATATCATTTTTATACTATTCTTCCTCTTGATAATCTTGTCACTAAATATGTATGCTTTTTAATTTTAGGTGACAAGTACATAAATGGGGAAATCATTCCTTGCAAGTACCCTACTTATCAACCAAAACGTAGTGGTGGATCAAAGAATGAGGCTAGAAGGTTTGATAGACGGAAGGATGGCCCTCCTGCTTGGCGTCAAAAGCCAAGACAAGAGACAGCCGCCTCAGATTCATCCTCTGAATGAGGTAGCCAATTCCATTCTCTGTTGTACTCTGGATGTTACTGATCTTCTCTTTCGTGATTTGTACTGTGATACCTATACGAGGTATCAAAGATTCATGTCTTCTCCTCAAGGGAGAATTAGGGTTTTTTTCTAATAGGGAGTGAGAATGAGTTTCCTCAGAGATGGAAATTCATTTGTAGCGTTTAATTAAATTGTTAATCTTTTCTCAATTGTTGTGTGAAGTTTCAATAGTTTTCCCGTGCATTTTGTTAATCATATATTTCTCAAAAGGGATTGAAAATGTGTTTCCTTGGAGATGGAAGTTACTACCTCCTTTCCTTTTTATAAGAGACAATTCACTTTTTAGGTTCATTGAATAGTCAATGTATTTGGTCAGTTTATAGACTAGATACATTGCTTATTCAATGCACCTAAAAAGTAAGTTGTTTCTTATAAAAAGGAACAGAGGTAGTAATTCGCAAGGTTTTATCATCTTGTTAATTCTTCCCCAATTGTTGCATGAAGTTTCATTAGTTATTCCTGTGATTTTTTTAATCATATCTTATCTTTATAGGAAATAAAAATGGGTTTCCTTGGATATGGAAGTTCATTCCCTGGGTTTATCAATTAGTTAATTCTTCCTGAATTGTTGTGCAAAGTTTCAGTAGTTTTTCCTGTGCATTTTCTGTATCTTATTAAACTTTACGAGTTCTTATTTTTACTTTTTTGTTGCAGCCTCTGGGTGGTTTTCAGTTTTGTCGAGAGTAATTCCAAAACAAAGAGGATTCTCGTTCAGATACCTATGTTGGATTCATTCAGATGCATAGTGCTATTTATAGTTTAAAGCACGATCAAATGGTCATGTAGACAGTAATTATCTTGAGGAATGTGTGCTTCTGGACTGTCTTGTCTATGAGATGTAAGACTGGTGTTAGGGTAGTTAGTTTGTATAATTTGGAGTTGTTTATCACTTTACTAGTTTGTGCTTTTGTGATGAGTATTTCCTTGGACGATGATGACATTTTGTACACATAAAGTGACTAATAAGTACGCAACAGATCCATTGATGTGCGCATGTTTAATTTTGACATTGCCAAATTAGTGAAAGCTTTAGGTTAATTGTGGTGCATAATTGCATCAGACATGACGAGCGTCCTGTGCCGGCGAGGTTTGGATTGTGTGCAATCACAGTAGATTTCATCAGACGTTGGGCAAATATGAATGTGACTGCATTGCTGCACCTAATCCAAATCCCTAACCAGCTACCTGGCTCATATTCATATAAGTATCAATTAGTGGTTTTAACCGATTTGATTACATGAAGAATTTAGAAAAATGTTAAAATAAAGTAAGAGAAAATTATATTTCATCAAAAACACTTGGACAATGTTCATAATTGTGTAGCGACATTAGATAGATGTAGGGATGAGCTATTGAATTCGTGATATGTTATTTATTCATTTTTAAAAGGTAAATTCTAACCTTTGGTTTTGACAAAAAAAAACATTGGACACTGCTTAGAGATTCTTTTTATGTCACAGTCAAACTACTATGTTAAATGACAAGGATTAGTTCTGCAGCATCCATCAGCCTTTGAAAAGAATATTCTAACTTCAACTTTAAACAAATGCAACAATGGCCAATTTGCCATCCATGCCCTTGCTTTGCTGGTTATAATTAACATGTCCTACTAGTCCTACACCTCTCAACTCAACTTTACTTTTTTTGTTCCTTTTGGACATATGACTTTTTTACTCTTTTATCCTGTTTTGAAAACTTAAATACTAATCTACCCCGTTTTGAAAAAAATTTCCTAAGATACCCTAGTTTATGAAGGTGCTCGCATACCCAGATCACGAGCACGTGAAGCGAATCGTGTTATGTGTGTGCTCGTGAACCCGGTTCACGAGCATGTGAAGGAGGGTTTTTTTTTTTGTTTTTTTAAATGGTTTATTAAATAAATAATAATTTAAATACTTTAAATACTTTAATTAATTAATTAAATACTTTAATAATTTAAATACTATAATTAATTAAATAATTTAATTAATTAAATACTTTAATAATTTAAATACTTTAGTTAATTAAATACTTTAATAATTTAAATACTTTAATTAATTAAATACTTTAATAATTTAAATAATTTAATTAATTAATTTAAGTATTTAAACTAAACTATATTTATTAATTAATAATATAATAGTTAATTTTTATATTTATTATTGTAATTCATTAAATGATTTTATTATAACATATCAATTTATTATTATTTAATAGTTATATTATTATTTAATTTATATTTATTATTATAATTCATTAAATGGTTTTATTATAACATATCAATTAATCAAATAATTAAAAAACAAAAAAAAAAAACGAAGCCTTCACATGCTCGTGAACCGGGTTCACGAGCACACACTGCACACAATTCCCTTCACCTGCTCGTGATCTGGGTATGCGAGCACCTTCAGAAACTAGGGCATCCTGGGAAATTTTTTTCAAAACGGGATAAATTGGTATTTAAGTTTTCAAAACAGGGTATAATAGTAAAAAGTCCACATATTTATATATTACAAATATATTGATCTCAAAGTGACAGTAATGAAGTGCTTTCACTTTCACCTAAACTAGCTTATGTTCATGATTCATAAAAATTGTGATCAAGATAATCTTAAAACCATGGATGCTTTTTATTGACTTTATGGTCCAATTCTTGGTGAGTGATATTGTTGACACATGATATAAAATTGATCCCATTGTGGCACCCAATATTTTATTATTATTGTTAAATATTTCTACATAAATTTCCTCTTTCCTTTCACTACATGTAGACATTTTAGCATAGATAAGAGTTCTACGGTGGTGGGTGAGATAGTACCAATCCACTTAATAGCTTTAAATGTGAAGGAAAAAACATAGTTGCGTTTGAAGTGATTAACCTCTTTTGAAGTTTCCATCTTCAATCTCCTATGAACCATGGCCTACTACAACTCTTCATATTCTGGATCTGATTATGGTGAGTACAATTTCAACTCTTATACTGTCAATTATAATTATAATCAAGTTCCATCTAGCTATGATTACAATCAACCAAATTATGAGTATGATTCAAGTTCATATTTTTCTGATCCTAGTTATTCATATCATAGTTATAATAACCACCAAAACATAGCATATTCCACCACAAGTTTTAGTGACCCTAAATATCTTGTGTATGATCCCAATTATGGTATGACTCAGCTTGTTCTCTCTTATTCTACCTTGGAATTCAATGAACCTGCTTTTGATGAATATGATCCAACACCTTATGGTGGTGGCTATGACATTGTTGAAACCTATGGTAAGCCTCAACCACCTTCAGATAAGATCTGCTATCCTCGTTCCGCCTCAACTTCAAATCCAATTCCAGTTCCAACTCCAACTCCGATTCCAATTCCGGTTGTGGTTCCGGTTTCGGTCCCTTCGAAGGATATGAAAATTGAAGAGAAAGTAAACAAACCACAAAATGAAACCATAGATCAAATTGCTGTGGAAAAGCCAAAGTCACAAGATAATACTATAAAAGAAACTATTGAGGCTGTTGAAGGTGAAGAATCTGAAGATAGTGATTATAGTGAGGAAAATGCTGCTGAAGATGATGATGATGATGATAACAATTCAGGGTTTAGTTATGAGAAGGAAGTGACTCCTCCTAAATATGAATATCCAAGTGGATATGGTTTGGAGACTGTGGATATATGTGAAAGTTTGTTTGGGTATTGGCCTTGTTTGGAAAAAATGAAGAGAGAAAATTGTTGTAATGGAACAATTCATAGAGAGAATCTTTGTCAGGAGAATATGTGGAAAGGAACTGCAGATTATCTGTTTGGAAATCCATATCCATATAGTGGGAGAAGGGATGATGATTATGGAGGAGAGTTTTTCTATGATTATGCAAGGCATTGATTATAATGATGAATCATGGTGACAGAAATGAAATAATTAGTTCAAATATGTAATGAGAGAATTTGAAAGTTGTAAAGGTTGTTTCTGTTGTAAGAATAAATGTAGGAATTTGATTGAAAGATGTGAAAAGAATAAATTTTCATGTTTACATGCTTTGTCCTATGGTTCTAGTTTAAGAGCTAGTAGTTTGATGAATGATGTTCTGTCTATTATGTTTTTTTTTTCAGAATGACATTTAACATTGAATTCATCAATTTGTAATCTGAAAATTTGCAACTCTCATCTCGATTTTTTAAATTGGTTCAACATACTAATCTTGTGTTATGTTTGTTTAGCAGATTCAATTGTACGGAGTCAAGTTCAAAACATTAACTCACCTTATAAATTTTTTTAGTTATGGCTCGGTTTTTCAGTTCGATCCGTTTTACCAACTTAGTGGTATGAGATGATCTTTAACTGATGGTTTATTTTATACAAAACTTTAAAAGTCATAATCAAGTTTACTCCAAGACCATTTAGGTTAGACTTTTTCCTGATCCAACACCTTACATTTTTGTTGGTACTCATGAAATAGGATGGAATGAAGTGATATGAAATGAAATAAAATAAAATTATACTATCTGAATTAGTTAAAATTGGTTGGCGCAGAGTGGAATGCGGTGGTTTGTATTCCATTTCATAACTTAACACCACTTTCCTTCCCTTCCCATCCACTCCATTTGCGTAGTCCAATTTTAAATATTTTATGATGGAACATGAAAAATAGCGGTAAGTGAGAAACCGAACAAATTAGTCATTAAGTCCATTCCACATGGGCTATCACCGTCCACATCCCACAACCTCCAACAAACAGTTGAACCAAACACATAGAGCGAAATGCAAGAGTAGAGGCAGAGATCTCTTCACTCGGTACACTCACTTAGTTCTTTTGCTTCAACAATCTTTACCTTGATGAATATTAAACTTCTATAAAATTTTTTTACATGAAGTCCACATTATGATAATTGAGAGATACAACTCTTACTTAACACTGAGAAATACGTAAGATGTCTAAACAATTTTGAACTTGTCATTGGTGTCATACTTGGTCAATATATTTGTTGCATTATCTAAAGTAGAAATTTTTTCAAGTAATACTTGTTCAAATGTAAGTAACTCTTTGATCTTATGAAATCTTGCATCAATATGCTGTCTTTCTCTTGACGTTATACAACTTATTTTTTTTAAATAAATGACATTATGATTATCATAGTGCAAGTGGATTCCATCTTACTTAACACCCAATCCCCTAACTAATGTTATAACTCGTAAGGTCTCTTTGAAAACCTCAACTACTATCATGTACTATGCTTTAGTTTTAGAAATAACTACTGTGGATTAAATTGATGATTTATAGTAAACAGATCCATATGCAAGAGTAACAACATATCCAGATGTAGACTTCATATCATCCATATCACATGCATAGTCTGAAATCAAAATATTCTATTACCGAAGGGTCACCATGTTCACTATTAAACATGATACCATGATCTATTGTCCCCTTTAAGTACTTGAAAATCCACTTAATTGCAACCAAGTGACACTTACTTGGTTTGGACACAAACTAACAATGTTGACTTACATCTTGTGTCAAATTTGGTCTAGTCCAAACCATAACATATATTTAACAACTAACCATACTAACATAAGGTATCATTGACATATACTCGGCTTTTGCATATATCTTTGTTTTTTAACGAGAGATTAAAGTGATTTGCCTATGGAATACTCAACACCTTCAAATTTCTCATGTCAAATATGTCTAACACCTTTTTAAATATAACTTTCTAAAAGATCATAATTTTCTAGTACTCTTATCGCTATGAATTGCCATCCTAAAAATCTACTTAGGAACACCTAAGTCTTTCATGTCAAACTCTTTTTTCAACAACATTTTTCAATTTACTTACATAATGTAAATGATTAGCAACAATCAACATATTCACATATAATAACAAGAAAATAAAAGAACCATCACCAAGACTCCTAACATAAATTCAACAATCATACTCACATTTTCTATAGTCAATTTGAAGCATGTATGAACCAAAACGCTTGTACCACTACCTTTGAGACTACTTTAAACTTGTCAAAGACTTCTTCAATTTACAAATTAGTTTGCCTTTCCTAGTATCATTGAAACTCTCTGATTGCCACATGTAAATATGTTCATCGAAATTACCGTGCAGAGATACTGTATTCACATTCATCTAGTCTAAATGCATGTCTTATATGATTATAAGGTTAAATCTACCCTAATAGATAAAGGTGTTTGTGAGCCGGTTTGATTTGGTATTGAATGAATATGATACCTAAACCGATAAAAAGTATATGAATTAGTTTGGACTGGATTTAGGGATGACAATTGTACCCATCCTTAGTGGGTACCCTCAAAACTTACCCACAGCGGGTAGGGTAAAAACCCGCAAAATGGGTACGGGCACGGACAATTACCCACTAAAATAAGCGGGTAAGAGTGTGTAATACCCCAAAATTTGCTCTCCCTCTTTGTCATCATAGCATGTCATTATCATTTATCATATCATATCCACCTCATTAACATTACATTGCATTTAACATAGAAAAATGAAGCATAGCATTCTTCTTATCATCAGGGCATGTGATCAGGTGGAAGGTGGTCAATCAAGGGATCATTCAAAGCACAAAAAGGTCAATCAAGTTTCCTCAAGGCAAGCCAAGAGGTCTTTCATGTCTCATACTATCTTAATGGATCATCCACAACCTCAAGGATGAGAGATTCAATGGGAGATTGAAGCACTACATCTTTCACTATGCAAGAGGTTCAAAAACTGAAGGAAAACCCTCAAAAGAGATAGCTCATTGATCCAAAATCATCCTCAAATGGCATATATCATCATCCTTTAAGAGGATACACAACATACTCTGAGGAATTTGAAATTGAAGACTGCACATTTTTCTCCTAGGAGGTGGGCACCAAAACTAGGGTTTCCCATTAAATCAGGGAATCTTTGATTTTTTGGACAAAACTTGATGTCATGGTATTCTACATGTTCTTAAGTGTATGTGTATGGAGAATTGCCTCTCAATTGGTTTTAGAAGTGGTTCAATTGGAAGAAAGATAAAAAATCAGGGAAATTGGGGCCAAGTCAAATAATCAGAGGAAAAAAGTCAACTCTTGACTTTTTGAGCCCAAAATCATGAAATTCATGTTACATATGTCCAATGTACAAAATTTGGTCAAGAAACTCCAAAGGAATCATGAAAAAATCAAGATGTGGAAAGTTGCCATTTTTGGATGAAGAAGGGTTACTAAATATAGCAAGTTTTGGCTATTTTGCATCAGAGTTTGAGCCAAGTCCATTTAAAATTGGGGCATCAAATGAAAATTCCACTCAGCCATAACAAAAGATCTTGTTTCAAGCTTCAAATCCATGTGTAGAACATCTCCATTGGATAAAAATTGAGTGAGATATGGATGATCAAAGTTGGAGCAAAGTAGGTTCAGAACTTGGTCATGACCAAGATTTTCAGGGCACGCGCGCAGTCATTTTCCCAAACACATGGTGGGCCAAATGTTTAGATCAATTACTCATGGCTAGAGGCCTCAAATGAAAAATCTTTCAACATGAAAGTTGTTCCTCTATGTGAGATCTTTAAGATTGGTGTTCATGTTTTTTTCATTTGATCAAAGGTCAAGAAGTTATGTTGAGTCCAAGTTGTGATGATCTTGCTGAAAATCCATGCCATGCACACCTTGCCAACCAACCTCATTTCCTCGTCCATAACTAGTTTCCAAACCTTTGTGTTTCAAGTCATTTTTCAACCTTTCCCAAGCATTATGTCAACTCATTTTTCATACCAAAGTTGTTCTATTATGATCCCTCTTTTCATTGATTCCAAAACTATACAGTTTCATGCCATGAACATGGAGAATTCCATTCTCAAACACCCACTGTTACAATGATGACTTGCTGCATAATTTTGGTTCAAGCACACATCAAATACATGACAGAAGTTGTATGTTTGCTTCCTCATTGAGACCAACACATGCCTGCACTCTTTACACACTTGCTCGAGTCATACATGAAAAGGGAAAGGTTGGAAGCTTACTATAGAAGTTTAGCAGCAAGAACATGGTAACACATTATGAACCAGCCACACCATATCATGGCTCTCCCTAACTAACTTGACTCAGTTAGTTAGGGATGACTCACTTAACTCCACATAACTCAGTTAACTCACTCATTAAACCATGGTTAGAGTTTACTATAAAACCAAACCTCACTCTCTAATTTCAGGTTCAGCTTCATTTTTCCACATTCTCTCCAAAAACTCTCTCTGCTTTACTCTTACTCTCACCATTGCAAAGAGTTCTCGAGCTCACATTGTTCATCCTCCTCCTAAATCTTCCTTGATTCTCTCTCAACTTCTCCACAGTGCTACTTGTTTGAGGCTCGGTTTCAATCTCTTCTCCACTGAATCATCATCAATCTCTTCCTCTAAGCCTTTATTTGGCCAAGAGTAGCTCAAGAAGGAAGCAGCACCTCTGGTGTTCTGAGGAATATCTCAAGGTCTCAAATCTCCAGGTAAGAATTTCCACCATTATAGGCTTGATGTGAAGAAATTTTCAGGTTCTTGATGCTTCCTATAAGCTCAAGAACTTGTCTGGCTAGTTGATAGGCCTTTAGAGGCATAGTTGAAATGTTAGGGCAAATTTTCTTCTGCTCGATTCTCTCATTTCATGAACATTTTGTATGTTTTACCACTGGATTCATACTCTACATTACTTCATCTTCATTTTGGTATATCGTTTGTGGAATTCTGGAAGATTTGAGGTTACAGACGGTGGTGGTTTGCCGGAGAAGATGACCGGAGGTCATCTCCGGCCGGTGATCTTGAATGCTAGGGTTTTATGCTAGTTTTGATCTTGTCCGTTGATTTTTCATCATCGTGTGGTTCAGGACGCGCCAACGCATTAAAATGCACGTGCTTCTCATGTGCTCATTCTGATTTTATTTTTAAAATTCGTGTGGCGTGGTACACGGTATGAAGTGTGGTCGTGCATGTATAGGCGTTAGATTAGCATACTTTGACTGTGCATATGACTTGACTTCATCCAATGGTTGTAGTGACTTTGACTTGTGTTGACTGAGAGTGTATGGTTGTTATTGTGTTAGGCGAGCTTAGTGGACCTAGTCAGATTGATATCCACACCCCCATGCCTTAAGCCCAAACCATTTTTGAACTGAGTAATTACTAGGCATGCACCCCCATTCATTTTGCATTGTTTTTTATTTTTTATTTTTGCTACACGTTTTCTTTTTAATTTTTTAAAAATACCAAACATCATCATAAAATTCCACAAAAATTCATGAGTTTTCTTAAAACATTTAGAAAATTTTTGGTGATTTTAGTTTCTGATTTTATGACCTTTTTGCCCCTGCTCCACAATTTTCTTTGAATTTCTTTGGTGTGCATTCTTAATGTGGTATATGATCTTGTTTAATTTTGTTCTTGATCATTAAAAATTGTTTTGATGCTCTTCTTTTTGTACTGAGTCATTAACATATTGAAGTATGTTGATTGATTTTTATTTGTTTTTTTAAGTCATTTCATGACATGTTTGGTGTTCATTTTTGTGTTACTTGGTATGTGCATCCAATTTGACCTAAATGCATTGTTTGACATCATTTTGCCTTGATTTCTTGTATGCTATCTTGGTATATGATTCACTTATGACTTGTGTATCTTTAAACCATGCTTGATTAATTTTCCTAAGGCCATTTGATTTTTGTTTGATGCATTACTTTTGAAGCATAATAGCATGTCATATCATCTTAACTTTTGTGCATGTTTACATGTTTTCTTTTGTGTATACTTGCATGATCATTTGCCTATTTTGTGAGCTACACTCTTGACATTATAGGACATTGATACATATTATATGTCATCTTTGCATGTTGATTATCATTTGAACCTTGTGCACCTTTAACATGTTGTGTTTGCATTTTCCTTTGTGTGGAACTTCCATTTCAATTCTACTTCTTCTATCACTTCTTAAATGTTTTGATGTGTCATGCATGAATACTTGTGAGATGCTTGTGAATCATTTTTTATTTCATTTCAATTCTGATCCTTAGATTACATGTTCCATTTATGCATATTTCTTCTCTTTCTTTTCATCTTTCATTTCCCTTTTTCTTATGATAGCATGTTCTAATGCCATGGATGATGATGGGGGGTTGTTCATTTGAACTTGCTTGATGATAATCATTTGTTTTCCATATGATGCACATTCTGGTTGTGATTTGATTTCTCATCTAATTCTCTTGAGCTTTATAGTGCATTAAATGTTCTTTCATTTCTTACACTTCTTGTACATGTTTACTAACCATGCAGGGGCTTTGGTAAGTTGCAATTGAGTGTGGATAAGGAATCCACATTCAAATTTCTTTCCTTTCATCTCTTTTACAATTCCATTTTGTGTTTTGTTAAGCACTTATGTGCTTTCTTTTAATAACTCATCACTTCCCCTTTTTGAATTACAATTCATCTTCTACTTTAGAAGTGAATTGTTTAATTCATTCTTTCTTTAGACTTTAGGTTGAAACCTCACAAACCATTAGGATCACTCCCTTTAATCTTCAATTAGGATTGAGTCTTAGTCCACATAGGTTTTACCTTTTCTCCTCTCTTGAGTCTCTCTTCTCATCTCTTAAAGAAAATCCAAAACATCTAATAAAGGTAAGCATTTATTGCATTTAGGCCTTTCATATAAAGAAAAGATTATAAAGGGGTTTTCTCTTATAATCTTAGAATGTATAACATTATAGCCCATCTTGGGTCAATGTGTTAAACATTCGATCTTGTATGAGGGACTTGAATTCAATGCTTGTTGAAGGTACGAATAATAAAAAACACTTCTTCATTTCTTAGTCAACAAAAACACTTAATAAACACAAGTATGCTAGTGTGTTTGAACCCTGACAATTGGAACTAAGTGTGGGGGTCTTCTTCGCTCTTAGTGTGTCTTCTTGCTCGTTCCATCTTGGAATGTGAGAATGTACACATTCCAACGACTAAGATTCAGATGCACTGTCATATGCAAATAAATGGAAAAATCTCTTAAAAGACAAAAACAAACAATAACGTCTTTCCTTCGGGAATTCTTTTTTCAACTCATTCACTCTCAGCGTACGAACGTGCTCCTTCTCGTTCTCTTGCAAGATGGTAACGCACTCGGACCAGCGAGCCTGCAACACCTGAGCTAGAACGTTAGCCGTTCCCTAAAACACAAACAATTATCCCTAGTGAGGGGAACTACGTCGCTCTGATTCTCATGCTCCCGATGAGATACGTAGGCAGTGGGGTAGGGCCCATGCGAGCACTTCTTTTATTTTCCCTACATTTGTTTCTCTTTCTCTTTCCTTTCCTTTTCCATTCCTTTTCCAGTTCTCTTTTCGTTCCTTTTCCAGTATCTTTTCTTTACACCCTTTGATCGAGACAAGCAAGCGTGGATCCCATCGGGTACGATGGACGTGAGGGGGTGCTAATACCTTCCTCTCGCGTAACCGACTCCCTTACCCATTTCTCTTGGTCGTAAGACCACGCTCTTTTCCTTTCCTTCAGGTTTATGCGGTGTTTCCTTTCCCTCTCTTGGGATAAATACACATTGCTGGCGACTCTGTTTGGTGCCACTTTCGCGTTTGTACTAGGATGAAAATCCCGGGAGTGACAGCTGGCGACTCTGCTGGGGACAGATTGACCTATTGCTGGTCCATCCTAAGCGAGTCAATCCTAACGCTTGTCTGTTTTTCTTTCATTGGGTGTTTATTGTTGTGCTGTATTTACCGTTTTTTGTATGGTTATTTATTGCCTTACTGTACCTTACTGTATTTACTGCATTTTAGCATTACATATCATATATTATATTGTGTTGCACTGCTTTGTCTGTTTGGCGGGATGGGATTTCTGAGAGATAAGCCCATTACACAGGCTTGAGTATACACTTAGAATTAGAGTGGAGAGTAGTGGGACCTACGTGCCGTTTGGAGTGCGTTGGGTGTTCACGAAATTCACAGCTAGACGAGGCTATCTTGGGACACGTCGTGGCATGCGCATCTTTGTAACACCCCAAAATTTGCCTGGTTGTTTTTAGCTAATTGGCTTATGTTTCTTTTCATTCCTTGCATTTTTGCATTGTGCATAACATTTGGTTCTTAGTTCGGGATCAAGGTACTTGGTCCATATTCTAAAGTCTCAAGCTTCAAGGTGGTTCAGAGGGTTCGTTATACCTTCATGAGATCAAGATTGGCAAAGAATTTCAAGGGATTCCTTCTCTCCTAATCAGGGGGGCCAATTAGGGTTTTTAAGATCAAGAGGACTTCTTGAAAGGCTTGGTGTGTTCAAGCATGCTCCTGTGGTTTTCTTTATGCTCACAAGTGCTCATGGATGAGGGTTTGGTTATTGATTCATTGTGGAGGATGTTCAGTGGATCAGTTGCTTGTGAACTAAGCAAAAGTCAACTGTGAAGGAGAAGGTCAACTGTGGAATTTTGAGGTTCTTTTCATGGTTTTCTAGGTCTCACATCCTCATATGGCCTCCAATTGTCAATATTTGTCCCATTTATCAAGAATCAAGAGGTTGTACAAAGGTTACTAAATTTGGAAAATGACCCATAATTGAAACTTTCCATTTTTGGCAATTTTTCTTCCACATTCAACTTGACTTTTCATCATTAAGGAAGCTCCAAATGAATTTTCCTCCAACATGAAAGTTGAAGATATTTCTCTCCCATTTCCAAAAAGTACTAGACCATTTCCATATCATTTGTGGAACTCTAGTTATGGCCAAAATAATGCAAGGTGCTTTTCATGGATTCCTTATATGTCAAATTTTCCACTTTTTGCATTTTTGCACAAATGGACTTGTAATGTTCCCAATTGCTTCATGTCACATTATAATATCAAAATACAAGTCAAGAAGATCATTTGTGGCCTTTGAATCAATTCATGCCATGCCATTTTTCTCATTATTCTCACAAAGTGCAAAAATGCCAAATTAATTCAAAGCTTGCAAACCAAGAAAGTGCAAGGCCCAAAATCAATCCAGAAGTGGTATGGGAGTAGATTGGAGGTGAATTATACTGAGAACAAGGGCTTCCCACGTGCAAATTAGTGGTGGTGGTGTAAAATGCATTTTTGCAATTTCACTCAAATCTCATTAACAAGAGCTCTAATCACTTCCTAATCTCAATCAGTGAACTAATCAAGAGTATATAACCTTACTCATGCTCTCATAGCTAGGGTAGAGACTCACATTTGCTCAGTTTCCATTTTTCACTCTCCACTTTCTCATTTTCCTTTCTCCTTCTCCATAAGGTGTTTTTGAGAAATTCTTTCATATTTGGAATCAGTGAAGAGAGTAGAACTATAATCAACCATCATCTGAAGCCCATACTGAGATTTTCACCAATCTCCATTCAAGAGGGTTCAAGTTCAAAACTCAAGATCTAGCACGATTCCAAGCTCTAGTTGCATTTATTTTGCAATTAGAGGTTCCAAGGACTTGATCTGCAGCTTTTGGAAGGCGTTCTTGTGCAATTTTAAGTTCTTCAAGATCTCAGGTTAGTGATTTTTTCACCATCTCAGAAATTGAGTTTTTGATATGCAAAATGATCTATGATGTGCACTGAACATGCTGATATATTTTATTTGAAGTTTGGACGTGTAATTTGTGAGATATGTGGATTTAAAGTTTTAGATCTAAACTTGTTTTCGTTCGATTCTCTGTATTGGTGCAATGTTTGTTAAAATTGATGTGTTTTTTGGATTCAGTGTGAGATTTTGAGTGGGATAGTGGTCTTGTTTTTAATTTCTGGAGAGATGTGGCTTGGTGCTCGCCTGAGGTGGTGATCGGAGCTAGGGCTCCGTCACCGGCGGTAGAAACAGCTGGCCGGAGCTGAGTTTGAAGGAAGAAGATGAGTGATGGCCGTTGGATGATCAGATCTAAGGGTGAGGGTTTGTTGCTGCACTTTAAGTCGTAGCCGTGCGATGGTTTGATCCGAGGGTTGTCTGCGTGACAACGCATTAATGATGGCATGTGCCATCAGCGTGCGCTGATCTCTTTTTTCTTTTTATTATTTTTGTTTTATTATTTCTGTAATTAAGTTGTTTAATTAATTGAGGACCGTCAGATATATAGCCGTTGTGGGTGTTTGAATGTGGACCATAGGATACGTTTACCTTCAGCCTGTTGACTTTGATCATGAGCATTGAGATGATCTGATGGTGGACAGTGAGTCATGGCTTTGACTTTTGTTTGGGCTATGTGCGCTAATGGGCTCAGAGTGTTATATGAACCCCCCTTCTCTGAGCCCACCTAGGTTTCCCACACGTTTTACTTTATGCGCACCCCCTAGCCCAGGTTCTTCATCTTTATTTTCATTTAATCATTTGCTTTGCATTTTAATTTTTAAAAATTACTTTTATGCATCTAAAAATCATACAAAAATCATGGAATTTATTTTTAGTTTTATCTTTTTATTTTATTTTATTTTCTCATTTTTATTTTTATTTTGGCATCTGTTTTAATTAATTGTTTTATTTCCTTTTCTTATTTGTTTCATTTGCACACACCAACTTGTGAAATTTATTTCTCCTCATCTATAATTCATTTTTAATCCATTCTTTTTGCATATGTTAGGTGACATATTAAATTGCATAAAAGCATTTTTATTTCATTTTTAAAACTTTTCCATATTGCATTTTGGTCTGATATGACATTGATGTATATGCTACTGCCTCTTGAGTTCTATATTTGATTTTCATGTTACTTGAGCATTGTTGGATGCATTTGGTTTGAATTATGAGATGCATATCATTCCTTTTGCTTTGTAACTTCTTTGGTGCATCGTATTGCACAAGGTGAACCTCTTTTGCATATGTGGATTGTTAATGATAATATGATGTGAGTTCTGGTCTTGTTTCATTTTCATCTTGTCTCTTTCATTTCACTTTGGTATGAGATCCATGTGTGTTTAATTGTGCATTTAATTCAAGTGTGCTTGCATCCTTCCATGTTTACCTTTGCATGATTACTTGAAGTGATTTGCATTAATCTTTGAAACATGTTGATTGAATTGAGTTGGACATTTATGATATGATGTACTTGCTGCCCCATCTTGTATCTTATCTTTTCACTTCTTTTTCTCCTCCTTCTCTTTCACTCTTTTCATCCCTCGAGTCGCAAGACTTGTTTAAGTCTTGGTTTCTCTCCCTTTAGAGCTACCTAGTCCAACTTAATTTTTGATTAAGCTTGGAGTAGGATTAGCATTAGGTTAGGTAGTCGTCTCTCCTAAACCTCACTAACCATAGGACATCCATGCATGATAACATTAGGACTCTTAGTTTCCCTGTAGAGTTTCCTTTTGTGTCGCTTCTCTTCTCATCTCAAACTTCTTGAAAACACTTAATAAAATATAACGTATATTGCGCTCGAGCCTTAAGTGTAGGTAGTGAAGAACGAGGGGTCTCCTCTCTTCTTCTAGGGTGTTTAGCATACGTCTCATTCGGGGGCGATCATGCGACTCACTCGTTCCCGCATGGTAGACTTTGGTGCAATGTAAGTTACGAACTAACTCAAAACACTTCTGCCTAAAAAACACCAAACCAATTCAAATCTTTTTATCCTCCGAGATTGTTGGGTTTCAAACTTCTTTTTTTTCAGAAAAGAGCTCGTCGCTCACGTAAAAAACACTTACCTACCCATGGTCGTACCCACGAACAACGTCAGCTCTGATTCCTCTCTCTCGTCCGATTGAGGATACGTAGGCACAAGACAGCGATTGTCTTGGCGAGCAACCTTCCCCCACAGTTCCCGTCCGAACTACGTTGACTCTGACTTTCCCATTGCACTGAGGGAGTACGTAGGCCTAGGACAACGATACCGTCCTATCGAGTCACTTCTTTTTCTTTTCTTCTTCGTTTCTCCGTTCTTTCCGTTCTCGTTTCTTTGCCGGTCCAGTAGCAGTGGAGTTCCAGATGACGACACCCTTTGATGCAGACAGCAAGCGTGGATCCCATCGAGTACAATGGACGTGTTGGGTGCTAACACCTTCCCTTCGCGTAACCGACTCCCGTACCCGTTCTCTTGGTCGCGAGACTATACCCGTGCTCTTTCATTCCTTCAGGTTTACGCAGTGTTTCCTTTCCCTCTCTTGGGATAAATACACTTTGCTGGCGACTCTGTGTCTTTTGCGCCACTCTCGCGTTTGTACCGTTGGATGCGAATCTTTTCGGGAGCGACAGCTGACGACTCTGCTGGGGACTCTGGTTGACCTACCGCTGGTCTTTCCCCTTTAGCTAGTCGATCCTAGCGCTTGTCTGTTTATTTCCTCTGGGTGTTTGTTTTTATGGTGCTTTGCTTTGTTGTATATTACTGTATTTACTGTCTTATTTACTTTACTGTACTTACAGCTCTTTATTGCATTGCATTGCATTTCATTTATTACTGTCATACTGGATATTGCTGTGCTGTTCTGCTGCTGGATTTTCTGTTTGCAGGGTGGGTTGGATTCATGAGAGAAAAGCCCAATACCAAGGCTTGAGCATACACCTATGATTAGCGTGGAAAGTAGTGTGACTTGTTTGGCATTTGGCCAGACGAAGTATACATGAAAACTCCACATCCAGACGAGGTTTTCTTGGTAATATTCTGTCCTGTCCATTTGGGGCAGATGATGGAATATGATCTGGAAAACTGTCGACTCTGGCGACCATTCCCGAGGACTCAGTTGCGGCACTCCTCCCGAGATGTGACAGTGGCAGCCCACTTTCTGTGGCAAACCCATTGCATATTCTCGATCCGAGGACCCAATGCTGGGAACTTGCTATAGGATTTCCCTTTTGTAGTGAATCAGCGGACGACCTCTTTGATTGGCGATAGCATTGTATCCTTCGGGCTGAATATGCTATTGCTTCTCAAACCTCTGAAGCTGAGGATCTCTTGTTTTGGAGAATCGGTTGAGGCCTCCTCTTTTGATGATGATGCCAAACCAGAAATGGTGAACGTATCATCATTTCTAGACCTGAGAGCCCGGGATACTGAACATCCTAGTACCCACATGTGAGAGGGGAGGGGTGTTTGCAGGTTTGCAGGTAACCGAGACCTTCAACCTACCTGGTTTCTGGGTTTCTCACCAGTGCACTATTATTATCCTGGCATTCTGGCAGTTTGATTGGGCTGTTATTCTGGATTTTTGGGTTTCTGGTATTCTGGGTCTTATTCAGTCAGCAGAACAGCAGCAGTTTGAGCATTTTGGATACCTTGATCCCATGCCTGCATTTTGCATCATCTTTTTGCATTCTGACATGTTTGTTCATTTGTAGGGTTGCATCCTAACTTTGATTTCGGTTGTCTGAAGACTGTCCATGATGAGTATTAGCACTGAAGAAAGAAAGAACATCATCCCGTACAAGTTCCCAGAGCTTCACCTAGATGCTGTGCACAAGATCTCGGCTATGGCAAAACCTGAGGCATTGGCAGATTTCAGAGGAGAATATGGGAGGATTCTGAGTTTCGCCCGGAATGTTACCAATTATGAGTTCAGGGCCCTGCACACTCTGGCACAGTTCTATGACCCTCAACTCCGGTGTTTTCTATTTGCTGATTATCTTTTGGCTCCAACGTTGGAAGAATTTGCTCTTATTTTGGATGTTTCGGTCAAAGAGGGAGCTCCCTTCTATCCTTCTAAGGAGTTTCCTGATTTGGAAAGGGTTGCTGCTACTTTACATTTGGATCAGTCACTGTTGAAGAAAAATATTGCTAGTAAAGGGGGTTATCAAGGTTTTCACACGAAGTTTTTGATCGAACAGGCTGCTACTTGTGCTAAGGCTAAGTGTTGGTCAGTGTTCAATGCAATTCTGGCTATGTGTGTTTATGGAACGGCGTTATTCCCTAATGTGAAAGATTTTGTAGATGCACATGCTGTCCGGATATTCACCACGAAGAATCCGGTACCTACCTTGCTTGGGGATCTGTATTATTCGATGCACTATAAGAATGAGAAAAGGAGAGACGGACCTCTTTATTGTTGTGCTTCAATTTTCTATAAGTGGTTTGCTGATCGTCTTCCCAAATCTGGGGCATTCGAAGACACTAAAGGAACTTTAGATTGGGCAAAGAGATTAATGGGGTTAAGGGCCGACAACTTAGTTTAGATCAATCGTGATTTGTTGGGCCGAGAGATCCTGGTTAGTTGTGGAGGTTACCCAAACGTACCTTTAATAGGAAGGAAGGGGGGAATTAACTACAACCCCATTCTTGCTATTAGGCAATTTGGGTATGCTTTAAAGGAGCCGCCAAAAGGCCAAGATGTGCAAGAGTCTCTATTTTTGGGTGAGAAAGCCAATCTGGAGGTGTTGAAAGAGGCTGCAAACGCTTGGAGAGATCGCCATAAGAAAGGAAAGATTTCTTTTGGAAAGTATAACAACAAAGCTTTTCGTGCGTATGAAGACTGGGTTCAGAGCAGAGTAGAAAGTGTACTTTTGCCATTCTGCAGGGAACCTCCTTCTTACCCTTTGCTGATTGAACCCCCAACCATGATTGAGATGGAGAAGTACAATCAATTATGGGCTGAAAAGGAGAAGATTCGAGAGGAGAACCGTGAGTTGCAAAAGGAAATCTACCAGTTGAAACATGAGCGAGGTGAGGCTGTTCATATTGCCAAGCTGAAGACAGAACGTCTCGCTGAGAAAGAAAAGGAGCTGGTTGAAGAGATAGCAGCTAGGAAAAGGGTAGGACAAGCTCTAAAAGGCGTTTGCAAGACTCTCAAATCCAAGAAGGATGACTTAGCCAAG
This sequence comes from Lathyrus tuberosus, assembly GCA_022829125.1. NCBI lineage: Eukaryota > Viridiplantae > Streptophyta > Magnoliopsida > Fabales > Fabaceae > Lathyrus > Lathyrus tuberosus. The sequence goes on along the minus strand of JALAZF010000523.1, from coordinate 1,306,865 downwards.
GCTTGGGCAAAGATTCACAGGTTCAATGCTTACCGAAATACTGCAATCACAACCAACAAGCAGAAAGAAGATAAGCATTTGGAGCAGATTGAGAGTCTGAAGTTGAAGCTCAGGAAGAAGGACGAGGAGATCTTGTCAGGGACGTTCCGAAGACACGCAGTTGAGGAACGGCTCAAAGAAGCCATAGCAACTATGGAAGAGCTGAAAATACAAGCAGGAGTGAAGAGGTCTAAATGGGAGTGCTCTAGCTCAGGCAGTGGCCCTCATACGGTGCAAGATCCTTGAAGGGAACTTTACTCAGTAGTTTGTATTTTGTTCTTTCTTTGTATTTTGGGTCACCACCAGAATTGTTGGCTGGGACCTCTGCTTATTTTTGTTTCAGGCTATTTTTGGTACCTTGGGTTGTAATTTCTGACAGTGATTCACTCTGATTTATATGAGCAGCAGTTTCATCCTATTTCACCTTTAAACTGGAATCAAGGGGTGGATCACCCTGCAAATATACAAACATGTTTGCATTTGCATTTGTATAATCATAATCATTTTTGCATTGCAGGTTATCTTGGTTTCTCTGGTTTTCTTATGCTCTCTCTTTCTTTCAGTCAGGATTGATCAACCAACTCATCGTTATTCTACTCGGCTCAATCAAAACAGAGTGATGGACAAAGTTCAGGCAGATATGGCCGCTATGCAAGCTCGCATCGACCAATTCATGGAAATGATGCAGGGTGTGGTGCAAAGTCAGAACGAGTTCAGAACTCTGGTCCAGCCGTTAGTGGCGCAGGTCGACGAAAATGGTATCCTACACGGTGGTCTTATTAACCAAAATATCCCTCCGGGCGGAGTTGGTGCTGGTGGACAGGGCAGAATTCCTACAGTGGTTGGAGAGGGAAGTACTGTTCGGGCTATCCATGGCCATCATTTTGATGATCAACAGGACGATGTGTTCTCGGTCAGGAGTTTAGATGCTGCCCTTCCTGTGGTCAGTGATGAAAGAATCCGTTTAATCGAAGCTCAATTGAAAGGAGTGGTGAAACAGGATGATTTGGGGATTGATTTGAACGACCTAGGGTTGGTCCCTGATGTTGTTATTCCACACAAGATTCAGATTCCTACGCTAGAAAAGTACAATGGCTCTACCTGCCCAAGGACTCATGTGAAGGCCTATACCAGGAAGATGGCTGCTCACGCTAAGGATGAAAAGTTAATGATGCACTTCTTCCAAGACAGCCTGTCTGGCGCGTCTTTGGAATGGTACATGGGGCTAGAAAGCAGAGATGTTCGTACCTGGAGAGAGCTAGCTGCAGCTTTCATCAAACATTATCAGTACAACACAGACATGGCTCCTAACAGAACCCAGCTGTTGAGCATGTCCCAGAAGAACGATGAGAGTTTCAAAGAATACGCGCAAAGGTGGCGTGAATTGGCGGCTAGGGTGCAGCCACCAATGCTAGAGAAAGAGATGCTAGATATGTTCATGGACACACTGCCGAAGCACTACTATGAGAAGCTTTTGCCTTGTTCTCTAGGCAAGTTTGCAGATGTGATTGCTATTGGGCAGAAGATAGAGGTCGGAATTAAGGCTGGGAAGGTTTCTAGCGGTGATGGATCGTCTTCCGGACAGGGAAAAAAGCCGTTTGATAATTATAAGAAGAAAGGAGAGACTAACGCTGTATCATCCCACAGGGGAAAAGGGAAGCAGCGCCAGTTTAACAATCAACAGGTAGCATCAGTAACCATCCCAGCAACGTTACCACCGCCACAGCAGCAAAGGGGTAATGCTAATCAGAATAGGCAGCAGGGTCAGTATCAGAACAGACAGAGGAATGCAGAGAGGCATTTTGATCAACCCCCAATGTCATATGCACAGTTGTTGCAACATTTACTACAGTTGCGTCTAGTTGAGCTTCGTACCCTGGCTCCGCCAACAGGGGAACTCCCACGAGGCTACGATGCTAACGCACACTGTGATTTTCATTCTGGTGCTCCTGGGCACACGGTGGAGAAGTGCAGGGCGTTTCAGCACAAGGTGCAGGACCTTGTGGACTCTAAAGCCATCAATTTCTCGAATGACGGACCCAATGTTATTCAAAACCCGATGCCTAATCACAATGGGCCAAGGGTGAATGCTATAATTGAGGACTGTGAAACTTTGAATTTGATCATGGATGTGGAGGAACTGAAGACTCCATTGGTGGTGGTTAAGAACAGGTTATTGAAAGGTGATGTCTATCCGGGCTGTGGTGAGAACTGCTCAGATTGTTTGATAAAGGCTAATGGTTGTGATTCGTTGAAGAGGGGTATTCAGAATCTGATTGGTGAGGGTTGTTTACAGTTTGACAGAGGTAATCAGCTAGAGGAGGTTGTTAGTGAGAAGGTTGCCACTATCACTATCCCGTTCAAAACAATTACTATTTCTGGTCCAGCAAGGCCACCTCCAGTCATTATCACGAGGGCTGGACCCATTCCGTACGAGAGTTCTAAGGCTATTCCGTGGAATTATGGTGCAGAGGTATTTGTCAATGGGCAAAAGCAAGAGCTAATGAATACTTCACCAGTGGGTTCTAGTTCAGGGGTTAAAGTTGAGACTGATGCTATAACCAGAAGTGGTAGAGTGCTCCCTCCGGTTAACGATCAACCCAGTACCTCTAGGCAAGATAGGGGAAAACAGGCGATGGATGGTTCCGTTCAGACCCCAGTGATTGTGGAATCTATAGTGAAACCGGTTGATGATGCTTTTTCGGAAAATGTAGAGGAATTCATGAGGCTCATCCGAAAAAGTGATTATAAGATCGTGGACCAGTTACATCAGACCCCGTCCAAGATCTCTATTCTGTCTCTGCTCTTGTGTTCTGAGGCTCACAGGAATGCTCTTTTGAAGGTTTTGAATGCAGCCTACGTTCCTCAAGAGATTTCTGTTAATCAGCTGGAAGGGGTTGTAGCGCACGTGAATGCGGGTAACGGCCTGGGTTTTACAGATCTTGACCTGACTTCTGCTGGCAGGAATCATAACAATGCCCTGCATATTTCGATCGAATGCCGTGGCTCGTTGATGTCACATGTCTTGGTTGATACTGGTTCATCGTTGAATGTATTGCCCAAGAAAGCGTTAATGAAGTTAGATACTCGTGGTTTGATTTGTACACCAAGTGACTTGGTGGTGCGAGCTTTTGATGGCTCGAAGAGGTCTGTTTTTGGCGAGATTGTGCTTTCGATCAAGGTTGGACCGGAAATCTTTAATGCAACGTTTTACATTATGGATATTCAGCCAGCGTACAGCTGTTTATTGGGTCGTCCTTGGATCCATGGGGCAGGTGTTGTAACTTCCACTTTACATCAAAAGCTGAAGTATATGGTTGATGGTCACGTAGTGACAGTATGCGGAGAAGAAGACATAATGATCAGTCAGCTGTCAACCTTCAAATACGTGGAAGTGGATGGGGAAATCCACGAGACGTTGTGCCAGGGATTTGAGAAGGTGAAAGTTTCTGAAGAAGTTGTTCAGTCTGAAGCTGTAGTGCAGCCCGTAGTGGCAAATCAACCTGAGGGTTCCATGTCTTCGTTAAGAGACGCCAAAGCTGTGGTTGAAGCTGGTAGCTCACAGAGGTGGGGCCAGGTGGTTGAAGTCCAGAAAAAGAAGGATACTTATGGATTGGGATACAAGCCATCCAGAAGAGATGAGGATCCCCCAAAATTTTATGGCCCTGTCCGGTTCACTAGCGCTGGAGTTTTCTTCGACAGAGTTAATGCTATTGAAGAAGAAGGAGACAGTGATTGTGACATGGATAGCTGGATCCGTCCTTGTGTCCCAGGGGAAAGTCTACACAACTGGTCTTCCGAGAAAGTCATTCAAGTGACAGGCTTCGAGTAATTGCTTTGTTTTCCTATTTTGTTAATCCTACGTGCTGCCCAAGACGTAGTGATTCTGTTTGTAGGGCTTTTAACTGTTGCATGTTTTGCTTTATCATCAATAAAGGACTTTTCACACTCAAATATTTTGATCTCTGTCTTTCTGTTTTATTTTTATGCATTAAAAAAAAAAAAACCAACCACATCAAAATGGCAATGTGTTTCTTTGGTTGCATCATAATAAAACATACCTCATAAATCATTGCAGGTCTTTTTGTTCAGATGACACCGATCATGACTCAGCTATAGCTCGGTATGACTTTGACAATTCAATCTATCAGGCTGAAGAAGAGGCTGACGAAGATTGTGAACTGCCCGAAGAGTTGGCCAGATTGTTGAAGCAAGAGGAGAGAGTCATCCAACCTCATCAGGAGGAAATTGAGATTGTGAATCTGGGAACCGAGGACGCTAGAAAGGAAGTAAGAGTAGGGGCTGCGTTGGAAGACAGTGTCAAGGGAAGATTGATTGAAATGCTCCGTGAGTACGTGGACATCTTCGCCTGGTCTTACCAAGACATGCCCGGGCTGGATACTGATATTGTTGTACACCGGCTACCACTCAAAGAAGGTTGTGCTCCGGTCAAGCAAAAGTTGAGAAGAACTAAACCGGAGATGTCTGTCAAAATCAAGGAAGAGGTTCAGAAACAGCTAGACGCCGGATTTCTTGCCGTAACAAATTATCCTCCATGGGTTGCTAACATCGTGCCTGTACCTAAGAAGGATGGGAAGGTCAGGATGTGTGTTGATTACAGGGATTTGAATAGAGCCAGCCCAAAGGATGATTTCCCGCTCCCTCACATTGACGTGTTAGTTGACAATACTGCTCAGTATTCTGTGTTTTCCTTCATGGATGGCTTCTCTGGGTATAACCAAATCAAGATGGCCCCAGAGGACATGGAGAAAACAACATTCATAACACCGTGGGGAACTTTCTGCTACAAAGTGATGCCCTTTGGATTAAAAAATGCAGGGGTAACTTACCAGCGGGCAATGGTGACTCTCTTTCATGATATGATTCACAAAGAGATTGAAGTCTATGTTGATGACATGATTGCGAAGTCACAGACGGAAGAAGAACATCTGGTGAATCTTCAGAAGTTATTTGAAAGGTTAAGGAAATTCAGACTGAGGTTGAATCCAAACAAATGCACCTTCGGGGTGAGATCAGGAAAATTGCTGGGGTTTATTGTTAGTGAAAAAGGTATTGAGGTTGATCCTGCAAAGGTAAAAGCCATACAAGAGATGCCTGTGCCGAAAACAGAAAAAGAGGTTCGTGGTTTCTTGGGGAGATTGAATTACATTGCTAGGTTCATCTCGCATCTCACAGCCACGTGTGAACCAATCTTCAAGTTGCTAAGAAAAGATCAAGCGGTCAGGTGGAATGAAAATTATCAAAAGGCATTTGAAAAGATTAAAGAATACTTGCAGGAACCTCCGGTCCTTATGCCGTCAGTTCCAGGAAGACCTTTGATTATGTATCTCACGGTTCTTGAGAATTCAATAGGTTGTGTGCTCGGTCAACAAGACGAGTCAGGTAAAAAAGAGCACGCCATCTATTACCTGAGTAAGAAGTTTACTGACTGCGAGTCAAGATACTCGATGCTGGAGAAAATATGTTGTGCACTCGCGTGGGCCGCTAAGCGTTTGAGGCAGTATATGTTAAACCATACAACCCTTTTGATTTCGAAGATGGATCCAATCAAGTATGTGTTTGAGAAGCAAGCACTTTCTGGTAGAATAGCCCGTTGGCAGATGGTTCTGACAGAATATGATATTCAGTATGTTTCCCAAAAGGCCATTAAGGGAAGTGTTTTGTCAGAATATCTCGCTGAACAGCCAATTGAGGATTATCAACCGATGAAGTTCGAATTTCCGGATGAACATATCATGTACCTGAAGATGAAGGATTGTGAAGAGCCTTTGCCCGACGAAGGACCTGAGATTGGATCTCAATGGAAGATGGTTTTTGATGGGGCTGTTAATTCATATGGCAACGGAATCGGGGCAATCATTACGACTCCACAGGGTTCTCATATACCCTTTACTGCCCGATTAGCGTTCATATGCACCAACAATGAGGCGGAGTATGAAGCATGCATCATGGGGTTAGAAGAAGCAATTGATTTGAGAATCAAGAACCTTGATGTTTATGGTGATTCTGCGTTGGCGGTGAATCAGATTACAGGAGAATGGGAGACTCGTCAAGTAAATCTCGTTCCATATAACAATTATGCCAGAAGATTGTTACCTTTCTTTGACAGAGTAGACTTCCATCACATTCCCCGGATAGAGAATCAGATGGCTGATGCATTGGCAACTTTGTCATCAATGTATAAAGTGAATCTTTGGAATGAAGCTCCCTCAATCAGAATCATGCGCTTGGATAGACCTGCTTTTGTATTTGCAGTTGAAGGGGTATCAGATGGCCAGCCTTGGTATCATGACATTAAAGTCTTCTTGAAGAGTCAGGAATACCCAGCTGGGACATCTTCCAAAGATAAAAAGACATTGAGGAGGTTATCAGGAAACTTCTTTTTGAACAAGGATGATGTGTTGTACAAGAGAAACTTTGACATGGTCTTGCTACGTTGTGTTGATGAACACGAGGCAGGCTTGTTAATGGAAGAGGTTCACGAAGGTTCCTTCGGTACTCATGCCAATGGGCATACTATGGCCAGAAAATTGTTGAGAGCAGGGTATTATTGGATAACTATGGAGTCTGACTGTTTTAAATACGCCCGGAAATGTCATAAATGCCAGATTTATGCTGACAAGGTGCACGTACCGCCTACTCCTCTGAATGTTTTATCGTCACCTTGGCCTTTTGCCATGTGGGGTATTGACATGATTGGGAAGATCGAGCCGACTGCTTCAAATGGACATCGTTTTATCCTAGTGGCTATCGATTATTTCACGAAGTGGGTGGAAGCAGCATCGTATGCCAATGTCACCAAACAAGTGGTAGCCCGGTTTATTAAGAAGGACATCATCTGCCGGTATGGAGTCCCGGAGAGAATCATTACTGATAATGGTTCAAATCTGAATAACAAGATGATGAAGGAGCTATGCCAGAGCTTTAAAATCGAACATCACAATTCTTCTCCCTATCGTCCGAAGATGAATGGGGCTGTTGAAGCGGCTAATAAGAACATAAAGAAGATTGTGCAGAAGATGGTAGTGACATACAAAGACTGGCATGAGATGTTGCCTTACGCTTTGCATGGGTATCGTACTTCGGTACGCACCTCGACTGGGGCAACTCCTTTCTCACTAGTGTATGGCATGGAAGCAGTCTTGCCATTAGAAGTTGAGATTCCTTCTTTGAGAATTCTAACAGATGTGAAGCTGGATGAAGCTGAATGGGTGCGTTCCAGGCTGAATGAATTGAACCTCATTGAAGAGAAGAGATTGAAAGCCATTGCGCATGGCCGGTTGTATCAGAGCAGGATGAAGAAAGCCTTTGATCAGAAGGTGCGTCCTCGGTGTTTTCAAGCTGGTGAATTAGTTCTGAAAAGAATCACTCCTCCTCAAACAGATCACAGGGGCAAGTGGACTCCGAATTACGAAGGGCCGTATGTAGTAAGACAAGTTTTCTCTGGTGGAGCCTTATTACTCTCAACTATGGATGGCGGAGATTTTACGTCCCCTGTGAACGCGGATGTAGTCAAAAAATACTTTGCATAAAAGAGACCCGCTGAGCATAAAAAGAAGGTTCAGGCAAAAATGGGGCATCCTGGCGAACCATAAAAAGAAAAGGTTCGGGCAAAAATTAGGGATAAAAAGAAAAAGAATAAACCCGCAAGGTTGAAAACCTGAAAAGGCAACCTTGGCAAAAATGGGTATCCCGGTGGATTGAAAACCCGAAAAGGGCGATCCAGGCAAAAGTTAGGGATTTTAGAGCAAAGACTACGACCCGCGTCCGATCTGTGATCACCGTTCACACTTGGAAAATTCTGAGGGAAGGAATCAGTCCAGTTAGTCGTCTTCGAAGGCCAAAGTATATGCGGATGAACAAGTCATATGGGTTATAGCTGAGTCGAGTCATGGTGGATGTCTGTTCCCCACATTGCCGACATTTGTATTTTCTTTTGCTTTTTGCGCAATTACCTCTTTTCAGGAATTGCTTCCAGATGTAAATGCCTATTTACAGGCCAATTCATTCAATAAAGTTTGCATTTCAGCTAAAGAGCTTTTGTTTTCTGTTTTGCCTGTTTTGTTTGTGAAAATGTCCGATATTTTTGATAAAAACATTACATGCTAAAACGTTGAGCTTTATGACACAAGATGGAAAAACAGTGGCAATTGCTTAGGCGACAGTCACCATGTGGATAATCAATGTATTCATTCTTGCACGTAGACTTTTGTTGGTTTTGCAGGATGACAGGTGTACTTTCCCCAGTAGAGTAGAGCTCTCCTCAACTTTGAAGTCTGATCGTCCTCAGCAGGTTATTACTCTCCCCCATCAGAGTATAAAGGAGTAATTCCCTAAGCGGAATCGTTAAGGATCGTCTTCCTTAGCAGGATATAAGAGGTTTTTTCCCAGGCCAGAGTTGTGACTTGGCACATCTTTCTCCAGTAAGTGATGTCTCCCCATGGAGCAGGGGGCAGTTATTTGTTCCCCAGCTAGTCAGGAAGCTTGTGCTATCCCCTAGCAGGTGAATGTTGACAATTACTTTCTCTCCCAAGCGGAGTCGTTGAGGATCGTCTTCCTCAGCAAAGTACAGAGGATTGTATACCCAGCCGGAGTCGTGTTTGGATTGTTATTCCCCAGCAAGTACTCAGAAGTTGATTGCTTTGAGGTGAATGTTGCCGTACCTCCAACAGGAAGTTTGTGGACGAAGATGTTATTATCCCCACAGGGTCCTGATGTCTACTTTCCTCGGTTAGTCAGAAAGTATAGTTTCGTCGACAATGGTTTGATCTAGTACCCGGCCGGGTGAGGGTAAAGTTACTTCCCTAGCAGCATATTAAGCTCATTTCCCCAATCAGAGTCTGGTGGTGAGTGGTATCCCCAGCAGGTCTTAAGGCCAATCGTTTTTGGCAGGCGCCGAAGCCAAGTTCTGAAATAGTTGGTCGTCCCCAGCGGTGGAATTTCCATTTTCAGTATTCATATCCCTCCCCAGCTGAGTGGGTATTCTCTCGGAGCTTCGTTCATCTCCAGCAGAGTTGTTGATCTTGACATTCCCCAACAGAGTGGATATTCTCTTGGAGTTTCGTCCATCTCCGACAGAATTGGTGATTGTGATCTTCCCTAGCAGGGAGAAGTTCTCCTCAACAAGTTTTCCTTTGTTTCAGTGGCAATTTAGTTTGCCATCCCCAACGGAGTTGCTTCTGGTCTTCAGCATTTATTTTTGCTGGGACGTCTCTTTTGCATTGCATAAGCAGTTGTTTTGCATAACATCCTCCCAAATGCGTAGCATTTCCACTTCGTGTGGAGCATTACGGCAAAATTCAAACATGTGCATCTGAAGCATAAGCCAGGTTTGAGTTTTCCTTCGTCAGGAAAGCCTGATTTCAGGAAGATATCTTTTGACTTTACTCCACAGGTGTTGGGTTAAGCAATATTTGACAGTACCCCGGCAGAGTGTTTTGCCAGGATTGTTTACCCTTGATTTCATTTGTACCCCTTCGTCCAGGTGGTCCTTTGGTTTATTCCCTCGAAATTTTTTACCGTCAGACACCCGTCCGTGTATCTTCTCAATACCCGTCCGTATTGATCTTTTAATGACACTCGTCCATGTTATTCCAGCACCCGTTCGTGTTTGAGCTTTTGTTTCAATGCTCGTCCGCATTGACATTTGGCACCCGTCCGTGTTTGAACTTTTGTTTCAATGCCCGTCCGCATTGACATTTTACACCCGTCCGTGTATCTTCTCAATACCCGTCCATATTGATCTTTTAATGACACTTGTCTGTGTTATTCCAGCGCCCGTCCGTATTGATCTTTTAATGACACTCGTCCGTGTTATTCCAGCACCCGTTCGTGTTTGAGCTTTTGTTTCAATGCTCGTCTGCATTGACATTTGGCATCCGTCCGTGTTTGAACTTTTGTTTCAATGCCCGTCCGCATTGACATTTTACACCCGTCCGTGTATCTTCTCAATACCCGTCCGTATTGATCTTTTAATGACACTCGTCCGTGTTATTCCAGCGCCCGTCCGTATTGATCTTTTAATGACACTCGTCCGTGTTATTCCAGCACCCGTTCGTGTTTGAGCTTTTGTTTCAATGCTCGTCCGCATTGACATTTGGCACCCGTCCGTGTTTGAACCTTTTAGGCCAATGCCCGTCCACATTGACACGTTACACCCGTCCGTGTATCTTCTCAATACCCATTCATATTTGATATCCTGGATCCCTTGACACTCGTCAGTGTTCATCCCCAGCATAGCTAACACTCGTTTGTGTTTATTTCAAGACTTTTCAATACAGTTTTGGTTTCCAACACTCGTACGTGTTGTGACAGTGCAACATTTTTTTTGCTTGTTCCCCAGTGGAGCCGTCCCTCCCTTGAGGATTGCAAATTTTAGGTTTCTTTTGGTATTCAATCTCCGTGAATCCTTAGAACGCATGATAGCCGTCACTATCATACCTTCAGGATCAAGTTGATTGAATAGGGGCAGCTGTAACACCCCAAAATTTGCCTTGTTGTTTTTAGCTAATTGGCTTATGTTTCTTTTCATTCCTAGCATTTTTGCATTGTGCATAGCATTTGGTTCTTAGTTCGGGATCAAGGTACTTGGTCCATATTCTCAAGTCTCAAGCTTCAAGGTGGTTCAGAGGGTTCGTTATACCTTCATGAGATCAAGATTGGCAAAGAATTTCAAGGGATTCCTTCTCTCCTAATCAGGGGGGCCAATTAGGGTTTGTAAGATCAAGAGGACTTCTTGAAAGGCTTGGTGTGTTCAAGCATGCTCCTGTGGTTTTCTTTATGCTCACAAGTGCTCATGGATGAGGGTTTGGTTATTGATTCATTGTGGAGGATGTTCAGTGGATCAGTTGCTTGTGAACTAAGCAAAAGTCAATTGTGAAGGAGAAGGTCAACTGTGGAATTTTGAGGTTCTTTTCATGGTTTTCTAGGTCTCACATCCTCATATGGCCTCCAATTGTCAAGATTTGTCCCATTTATCAAGAATCAAGAGGTTGTACAAAGGTTACTAAATTTGGAAAATGACCCATAATTGAAACTTTCCATTTTTGGCAATTTTTCTTCCACATTCAACTTGACTTTTCATCATCAAGGAAGCTCCAAATGAATTTTCCTCCAACATGAAAGTTGAAGATATTTCTCTCCCATTTCCAAAAAGTACTAGACCATTTCCATATCATTTGTGGAACTCTAGTTATGGCCAAAATAATGCAAGGTGCTTTTCATGGATTCCTTATATGTCAAATTTTCCACTTTTTGCATTTTTGCACAAATGGACTTGTAATGTTCCCAATTGCTTCATGTCACATTATAATATCAAAATACAAGTCAAGAAGATCATTTTTGGCCTTTGAATCAATTCATGCCATGCCATTTTTCTCATTATTCTCACAAAGTGCAAAAATGCCAAATTAATTCAAAGCTTGCAAACCAAGAAAGTGCAAGGCCCAAAATCAATCCAGAAGTGGTATGGGAGTAGATTGGAGGTGAATTATGCTGAGAACAAGGGCTTCCCACGTGCAAATTAGTGGTGGTGGTGTAAAATTCATTTTTGCAATTTCACTCAAATCTCATTAACAAGAGCTCTAATCACTTCCTAATCTCAATCAGTGAACTAATCAAGAGTATATAACCTTACTCATGCTCTCACAGCTAGGGTAGAGACTCACATTTGCTCAGTTTCCATTTTTCACTCTCCACTTTCTCATTTTCCTTTCTCCTTCTCCATAAGGTGTTTTTGAGAAATTCTTTCATATTTGGAATCAGTGAAGAGAGTAGAACTATAATCAACCATCATCTGAAGCTCATACTGAGATTTTCACCAATCTCCATTCAAGAGGGTTCAAGTTCAAAACTCAAGATCTAGCACGATTCCAAGCTCTAGTTGCATTTATTTTGCAATTAGAGGTTCCAAGGACTTGATCTGCAGCTTTTGGAAGGCGTTCTTGTGCAATTTTAAGTTCTTCAAGATCTCAGGTTAGTGATTTTTTCACCATCTCAGAAATTGAGTTTTTGATATGCAAAATGATCTATGATGTGCACTGAACATGCTGATATATTTTATTTGAAGTTTGGACGTGTAATTTGTGAGATATGTGGATTTAAAGTTTTAGATCTAAACTTGTTTTCGTTCGATTCTCTGTATTGGTGCAATGTTTGTTAAAATTGATGTGTTTTTTGGATTCAGCGTGAGATTTTGAGTGGGATAGTGGTCTTGTTTTTAATTTCTGGAGAGATGTGGCTTGGTGCTCGCCTGAGGTGGTGATCGGAGCTAGGGCTCCGTCACCGGCGGTAGAAACAGCTGGCCGGAGCTGAGTTTGAAGGAAGAAGATGAGTGATGGCCGTTGGATGATCAGATCTAAGGGTGAGGGTTTGTTGCTGCACTTTAAGTCGTAGCCGTGCGATGGTTTGATCCGAGGGTTGTCTGCGTGACAACGCATTAATGATGGCATGTGCCATCAGCGTGCGCTGATCTCTTTTTTCTTTTTATTATTTTTGTTTTATTATTTCTGTAATTAAGTTGTTTAATTAATTGAGGACCGTCAGATATATAGCCGTTGTGGGTGTTTGAATGTGGACCATAGGATACGTTTACCTTCAGCCTGTTGACTTTGATCATGAGCATTGAGATGATCTGATGGTGGACAGTGAGTCATGGCTTTGACTTTTGTTTGGGCTATGTGCGCTAATGGGCTCAGAGTGTTATCTGAACCCCCCTTCTCTGAGCCCACCTAGGTTTCCCACACGTTTTACTTTATGCGCACCCCCTAGCCCAGGTTCTTCATCTTTATTTTCATTTAATCATTTGCTTTGCATTTTAATTTTTAAAAATTACTTTTATGCATCTAAAAATCATACAAAAATCATGGAATTTATTTTTAGTTTTATATTTTTTTTTTTATTTTATTTTCTCATTTTTATTTTTATTTTGGCATCTGTTTTAATTAATTGTTTTATTTCCTTTTCTTATTTGTTTCATTTGCACACACCAACTTGTGAAATTTATTTCTCCTCATCTATAATTCATTTTTAATCCATTATTTTTGCATCTGTTAGGTGACATATTAAATTGCATAAAATCATTTTTCTTTCATTTTTAAAACTTTTCCATATTGCATTTTGGTCCTTTTCTTTGGCATGTAGAAACTTTGTTCTTAAGTGATTTTTGTCCAATTGTTTGGGATACTTGGTTTGTGAATTTTGGTTTGGTATTTTTGCACTTATTACTTGATTAAGTTAACTCCTGTTTGGATATTTTTGGGATTTTATTAATCCGCTTTGCTATTTTTAGTTGAGTGTTGTTTGTGATGCAAGTTTGGTTGAGGTATACTTTGGTACTTGATCTAGTTTGGATGCATTTGCTTACTTGTGATGGAGTGATGCTTAATATGTTTTAAGGTGTGATCATGTACTGTTTGAGCTTACTTGTGGCTTTGGAATCATCTCTTTTCACTCATTTTTTCTATTTGTTCTTGATTTTACAAAGTGTTATTATTTTGACTTGAGTTTTGTGGATGTCTTTCTCACTTTTGGTGTATGCCTTGAATGTGTGGCTTGATGATTAATCTTGTATAACTTGAGTTTGGGTTTGATATGACATTGATGTATATGCTACTGCCTCTTGAGTTCTATATTTGATTTTCATGTTACTTGAGCATTGTTGGATGCATTTGGTTTGAATTATGAGATGCATATCATTCCTTTTGCTTTGTAACTTCTTTGGTGCATCGTATTGCACAAGGTGAACCTCTTTTGCATATGTGGATTGTTAATGATAATATGATATGAGTTCTGGTCTTGTTTCATTTTCATCTTGTCTCTTTCATTTCACTTTGGTATGAGATCCATGTGTGTTTAATTGTGCATTTAATTCAAGTGTGCTTGCATCCTTCCATGTTTACCTTTGCATGATTACTTGAAGTGATTTGCATTAATCTTTGAAACATGTTGATTGACTTGAGTTGGACATTTATGATATGATGTACTTGCTTCCCCATCTTGTATCTTATCTTTTCACTTCTTTTTCTCCTCCTTCTCTTTCACTCTTTTCATCCCTCGAGTCGCAAGACTTGTTTAAGTCTTGGTTTCTCTCCCTTTAGAGCTACCTAGTCCAACTTAATTTTCGATTAAGCTTGGAGTAGGATTAGCATTAGGTTAGGTAGTCGTCTCTCCTAAACCTCACTAACCATAGGACATCCATGCATGATAACATTAGGACTCTTAGTTTCCCTGTAGAGTTTCCTTTTGTGTCGCTTCTCTTCTCATCTCAAACTTCTTGAAAACACTTAATAAAATATAACGTATATTGCGCTCGAGCCTTAAGTGTAGGAAGTGAAGAACGAGGGGTCTCCTCTCTTCTTCTAGGGTGTTTAGCATACGTCTCATTCGGGGGCGATCATGCGACTCACTCGTTCCCGCATGGTAGACTTTGGTGCAATGTAAGTTACGAACTAACTCAAAACACTTCTGCCTAAAAAACACCAAACCAATTCAAATCTTTTTATCCTCCGGGATTGTTGGGTTTCAAACTTCTTTTTTTTCAGAAAAGAGCTCGTCGCTCACGTAAAAAACACTTACCTACCCGTGGTCGTACCCACGAACTACGTCAGCTCTGATTCCTCTCTCTCGTCCGATTGAGGATACGTAGGCACAAGACAACGATTGTCTTGGCGAGCAACCTTCCCCCACAGTTCCCGTCCGAACTACGTTGACTCTGACTTTCCCATTGCACTGAGGGAGTACGTAGGCCTAGGACAACGATACCGTCCTATCGAGTCACTTATTTTTCTTTTCTTCTTCGTTTCTCCGTTCTTTCCGTTCTCGTTTCTTTGCCGGTCCAGTAGCAGTGGAGTTCCAGATGACGACACCCTTTGATGCAGACAGCAAGCGTGGATCCCATCGAGTACGATGGACGTGTTGGGTGCTAACACCTTCCCTTCGCGTAACCGACTCCCGTACCCGTTCTCTTGGTCGCGAGACCATGCCCGTGCTCTTTCATTCCTTCAGGTTTACGCAGTGTTTCCTTTCCCTCTCTTGGGATAAATACACTTTGCTGGCGACTCTGTGTCTTTTGCGCCACTCTCGCGTTTGTACCGTTGGATGCGAATCTTTTCGGGAGCGACAATCTTGCGTATTCCAGGATGTAGATCTAGAGAGCTGTCGACTCTAGTGACCGATCATGAGGACCTTAGTGGAAACATCCCTCTTTAGTGGTGACAGTGGCAGACCACATTCTGTGGCAAACCCATTCGCACCCGAGGGCCCACTTTGGAACTTGCATAGGATGACTTTTATTTTCTAAGGGGAGTCAGCGGACGACCTCTTTGATTGGCATAGCATTGTATCTTACAGGCTGAATGTGCTATTGCTTCTCAAACCTCCGAAGCTGACAAGCCTTATTTTCTAAGAACCACACGTGAGTATGGGCGGGATGTTTACAGGTTTGCAGGAAACCCAGCCTCCTACCTACCTTACTTGTGATTCTATGATGATTTCAGATATTGTATCATATGACAGTGATTTGAGTGTTTATCTCAGATATTGCCAGATTCGATACAGAGACACAGTGCACACAGTTCAATACAGACACAGACACTTGATTACCTGATCACATGCCCTTTTGCATTGCATTATCATATCATAACCGTTATGTTTGTCATTTTCAGGTGCATAATACGTTTCTGATTCCAATCCATGGGTTCAACAGAGATCGTTGCCGAGAGAAAGAACAATGTGTCTTACAAATTTCCAGACCCTGTTTTGGATTCATTGCTCAAAGTTATAGATATGGCTGGTCCGGGTATTCTTGATAGGTTTCAGAAGAGCTACGGGAATTTGGTTGGGATGGTCCGTACAATCACCAAGTATGAACATGATGCTTTGCACACTCTGCTGCAGTTCTACGAGCCTTCGTTGAGATGCTTTCTCTTCCCAGATTACATTTTGATGCCAACACTGGAAGAATTCTCATTTACTTTGGGAATTCCGATCACGCCGGCCATACCATTCTTCTCTGGTAGTTCCCCTAGCGTAAAAGAAATTGCTGCTGCGTTACAAATGGATCAGGCAGTGGTAAAGAGTGGTGTGAGCAGTAAAAATGGAATTAGCGGATTTCATTTAGAATTTCTGTCTGGACAAGCCCAAGAGGCTGCAAGTGCTAAAAATTGGACGGTTTACAATTCCATTCTGGCTCTCTGCATATATGGCCTAGTTCTCTTTCCCAATCAGCAAGACTTTATGGATATGCAAGCAACAAGAGTTTTCGTTCTTAAAAATCCAGTCCCTACTTTGTTAGGAGATTTTTATCATTCCGTGCATTATAAGAACGAGAAGAGAAGGGGAGGATCTGTTAGTTGTTGTACTCCACTGCTGTGTCATTGGTTTTTCAAGCATTTGCCTCAGACAGGTGCCTTTGTGGAAACCAAAGATGTGGAGAAATGGTCTAAACGACTGATGGGGTTAACTGCTGATAACATTGTATGGTTTGACCACCGGTTGTTGAGAATAGAGCTTGTCACAAGATGCGGAAATTTTCCAAATGTACCTTTGATTGGCAGAAAAGGAGGGATCAATTACAATCCAGTTTTGGCCATCCGACAGTTTGGGTATGCTTCCAGGAATCCTCCTACAGAGCAAGATGTGGAAGAATCTTTATTCTTTACCGGAACTAAAGATGCGAAGGTGGTAGAAGTAGTAAATGCTTGGAAAGATAAGCATAAAATTGGAAAAGCAGTTTTTGGGAAAGGAGATTGTAGGTCTTATCCTGAATATGACAGGTGGATTGAGACGAAAGTAAAGGAATTGCTTTTACCCTTTTCAAGGGGACCTCTTTTATGTTCAGTACAGACAGAACAACCCACCATGGTGGCTATTGAAGAATGTGAGAAGTGGAAGAAAATGGTCAGAGAACTGCAGATAGAGAATTCCGGAATGAGCATATGTCTTCAGAAAGCTCTAGCTGACAACAAAGAGTTGGAAAAGAGAGCCTTGAAAGCGGAAAAAACCTTGGCTGACAAAGAGGAAGATTTTGATGACCGAGCTCGGTACTTTCGGAAACTTACTTTGGGAGCAGATGACACCAGTCAGGCTCACAAGATTACAAAACAGGCTTTAGCCCGAAGCAAGGATTCATTGGCTCAACTTCGTCAAGCTTGGGATGAAGTCAGAATTGAAAATGCCGAGTTAAAGGATCAGTCGAAGACTAAAGACGAGGAGCTTAAAAAGGCACATGAGCAGAGGAGAAAGTATCGGGAAAGTCTCTGTAAAAGTCAAGAACAGTTAGAAGAAGCTAGAAGCCAGCTAAAGAATACCAAGAAAGAGCTTGAAGAAGCCATGATAGAAAGAGAGATACTCAAGACGCAAGCTGGCATAAAGAGACACAAAGGAGTGTGCGATGACGAAGCTCTGATGCTGCATATGGGTTCTTTAACTGAAGCTCTTGAGAAAAGGGATGTCTTGATCAAAGAAATGATTGAAAAGCCGAATCACCAGCGCACCCGTATACTTTTTGAGGAGATCAAGTATTCAAGTGATAAGCTGAAGGATGTGGAACTGTCAGACTGATGTTCTTTTCCCTGTATTTTGTTGTTAATGGTTACCATCAGGCTTGTCGATGGATCCATTTTTTCCTTGTATTGCATTGGCGGATGAGCCTTTCTTAAATACTTAAATACTTTGTTGAATGAGTATGAGCAGTTTATTCAGAATTACTCTTTATCAGATATCTGCACACAAGCACATGACCACGACACGTCTCTTTATGCCACGATTTCTGGTCTTCAGATTTCTGTGGTTTGGATTGGAATCAGGGTGTAAAGCACTTTGGAAATGATAAACATAACATTGCATGGCATTGCATATCATTCTGCATTTCTGTTACTTGCTTTTCAGGTACTCGTTGCAGGGTCTCTAACCTTTATTTGATTTCAGGCAGTATAGCTGAGAATTATATTCACCGATATTCAACGCGAAGAAATCAAGTAAGAATCATGGATCAAGTGCAAAGTGATTTGGCTGAAATGAGGGCGCGTATGGACCAGTTCATGACCCTCATGACTGGCATGGCGTAAAATCAGGAGAGATTGAGGCTGCTGGTCGAGCGTCCAGACAATGGGCCCGAAGGTGATCAGCGTGACAATTCATAGGGACATGGCATTCCTCCTCCCGGTGGCAACCCTCCTCCTGGTGGTAACAATCGGGGTAATGGAAATGGTAGGCATGCTGGTGTTACTCTTGAAGATCCTCTGGAAGACCAATTTACTCTGCTGGATGCAGATGTGGGTAATCACGGTGATCGAAGGTATGATGAGTTAGCAGAAAAGATCAGGGCCATAGAATGCAAGAACTCTATGGGCATTGATGTTACTAGCTTGGGGCTGGTCCCAGGAGTCAGAATTCCCCCTAAATTCAAATCTCCTACTTTTGATAAGTATCACGGCAATGCGTGTCCCCAAACGCATCTTCAAGCTTACTTTGGGAAGATTTCAGCCCATACGGAGGACGAGAAGCTATGGATGCACTATTTTCAGGACAGTTTGGCTGGAGCGTCCTTGACCTGGTATATGAAGTTGAATAGAGCTGCTGTGAAGAGTTGGAAAGATTTGGCAGAAGCGTTCTTGAAGCAATACCAGTACAATATCGACATGGCGCCCAACCGCACTCAATTGCAGGGGTTGTCACAAAATGCCAAGGAGAGTTTCAAAGAATATGCACAGAGGTGGAGGGAAATGGCTGCCCAGGTTCAACCTCCCTTGTCAGACAGAGAAATGGCGGATATGTTTATGGGCACCTTGCAAGGGGCCTATCTTGATAGATTAGCTGCTTGTCCGTCAACTGGATTTGCTGATATTGTGATTGCGGGAGAAAGAATAGAAAGTCTGTTAAAGCTTGGAAAGATCCAAGATGTGAGTGGGGATGGCTCTTTGGGGATGAAGAAACCGTTTGCTAGTAGCCAGAAAAGAAGAGAAGGTGATACGAATGCTGTGTTTAGAGGATGAGGTAGAGGGCGTTCTCAAGCTTATTATCAGGTAGATGCTGTAACAATCCCCACACCGTCTGTTCAAAAACAACAACCCCAACAACAAGTTCAGCAGCAACAGCAACAACCCTTTTTCCAGCAAAGGTCTAGGCAGAGGGATCGTAAGATGGATCCTCTCCCTATGACTTATGCCGCGCTGTTGCCCCAGCTACTCGAGTTAAAGTTGGTAGAACTCCGTACTATGAAAGCTCCGGTTGCTGGAAACCTGCCACCTAACTTCGATGCTAATGCTCGTTGTGAGTTCCACTCAGGTGCTCAGGGGCACTCCATTGAAAAATGCTGGGCTTTCCATCATAAAGTACAAGATTTGATTGATGCTAAAGCCATCAATTTCTCTCCCGCTCCTAATATTACTCAGCATCCCATGCCTGATCATAGTGCAGCAAATGTGTACGCTATTGAAGATGGGAGGAGATTGAATTTGGTGGCAGACATTCATCAAGTGAAAACTTCTTTGTTGGTTGTAAAAGATCGTTTAATGAAGGGACAGGTGTTCCCGGGCTGTAATCAAGATTGTTCTGAGTGTATGAATCAGGAGAATGGCTGTGATAAGTTGAAGGTGGGTTTACAGAATCTGATCGATGAAGGATGTCTACAGTTCGACAGAGTTGTGAAAGACACTGATGAAGTATCAACCGTGACCATCTATTATACTCCCGCTGAGATTCAAATGCCGGTCAATGCAGCTCCCGTGGCGAGCGTTGCGCAAGAAAGGCCCAGTCCTGTCACTATCGCGGTGCCAGGACCAATTCCGTTCACATCTACGAAGGCTATCCCATGGCACTATGGGGCAGATGTATATTACGAAGGTAAAAAGCAGGAAGTTGAGTCGTCAGTCAGCCCAAATATTGATAATGTAGGGGGTGTAGGGGGCTTTACAAGGAGCGGAAGGTTGTTCGCTCCCCAAACCTTGAGAAGTGATAAAGAGGCAGAAGCTGCAGCAAAGGCTAAGGGTAAACAGGTGGTTGAAAATGCGCCTACACCTGAAGCAGAGACAAAGATTACTTTTGATAAGGAGATGGAAGAATTCATGAAGATAATCAAGAAAAGCGATTATAAGATTGTGGACCAACTAAATCAGACCCCTTCAAAGATTTCAATCTTGTCACTATTGATGTGCTCTGATGCGCATCGGCAGGCGTTGCTGAAAGTATTGAAGAGTGCATACGTGCCACAGGAAATTACTATTAATCAGCTTGAGGGCGTAATCTCCAATGTTAATATTAGCCATGGCTTGGGCTTTACAAGTAGAGATTTGACTGTTGAGGGAAGAAACCACAATAAGGCTTTGCATATCACGATGGAGTGTAAGGGCGCAGTGTTATCTCATGTACTGGTAGACACTGGTTCATCACTTAATGTCTTGCCCAAGAAGGCGTTAATGAAGCTGGAAGTTGATGGTTTGATCCTAAGGCCTAGTGAATTGGTGGTCAGAGCATTCGACGGGACTAGACGATCTGTGTTCGGTGAGGTAGAATTGCCCGTACAAATTGGACCACAGGTATTCAAATCCACGTTCCATGTAATGGACATACAACCTGCATATAGCTGCCTATTGGGACGCCCTTGGATTCACGGAGCCGGGGCTGTTACTTATACTCTACATCAAAAGCTGAAGTATGAGTTTGAAGGGCAGGTTGTGACGGTGTGCGGGGAAGAAGACATCTTTGTGAGTCACTTGTCTACATTCAAGTATGTTGAAATGGATGGGGAAATTCATGAGATGCTGTGCCAATCATTTGAAGCAGTCAATATTGACGATGCACCTGAGCCTTCTTCTGTACCAGTTGGGGCCGGTACCTCAATTTCATCTTACAAACAAGCTGTCGAAGTCGTCAGGGCAGGCAACGCCCAAGGTTGGGGCAGGTTGATAGAGACCCCAATGAAGGAAGACAAATTTGGTATTGGTTATCATCCCTCTACAACTTCAGATGCGGGGAGCAGGGGACCCATTACTTTCAATAGTGGGGGAATTATCTACACGGACCAGTCTTGTGCAGCCACAGAGGATAGTGTTGACAGTGATTATGACCTGGACAACTGGGTACGCCCTCATGCTCCGGGACAACAAGTGCAGAATTGGTCCGTTGAAGAAGTCATCCGGGTTACTCTTCAGACAGAGTAATTTTTCTTTGTTTTTTCTAACCATAATGCATGTCAAAATCTTGCGCTCTGCCCAAGGCGTATAGATTCATTTGTAGGGCCACCCTGGTTGCATTTGCAATTTTTAATCATTAATAAAGGACGTTTTGCAATCAAATTTTGTTCTCTGTCTTTCAGTTTTTATTTTTGCACAAAAAATAAAATGGCAATGTTTCATTTTCTTTTGTTTTGCTTAAAAATAAATTCTAAAATAAGGCATGAACCGTTCATGCAGACTTGATCCTCCGGATACTACTGATAACGATTTTGATATGGCTATGTATGACTTTGACAATCCGATTTATCAAGCTGAAGAAGGGGATGAGAAAGATTGTGAACTCCCTGAAGAACTGGCCAGATTGTTGAAACAAGAGGAAAGGGTCATCCAGCCTCACCAGGAGACTGTAGAAATCATCAATATTGGTTCCAGGGATGCCAAGAAAGAGATCAGGATTGGTGCCAGCTTGCAAGAAGATGTGAAGAAAACTTTGACTGAAATGTTGCGCGAGTATGTTGACATCTTCGCCTGGTCGTATCAAGACATGCCGGGGTTGGATACGGATATTGTCGTGCACAGACTGCCATTAAGAGAAGAATGCCCGCCAGTCAAGCAGAAACTTCGTCGGACTCACCCCGACATGGCTTTAAAGATTAAGGAGGAAGTCCAGAAGCAGTGGGATGCTGGTTTTCTTGCTGTGACAAAATATCCTCCGTGGGTAGCCAACATCGTGCCAGTACCGAAGAAAGATGGAAAAGTGAGAATGTGTGTGGATTATCGAGATCTTAATAAAGCTAGCCCAAAAGATGATTTTCCACTACCTCATATTGATGTGCTGGTCGATAATACAGCTCAGTTTTCAGTGTTCTCATTTATGGACGGTTTCTCCGGGTACAACCAGATCAAGATGGCACCTGAAGATATGGAGAAGACCACGTTCATTACTCCGTGGGGTACATATTGCTATAAAGTAATGCCTTTTGGGTTGAAAAACGCAGGGGCAACGTACCAGCGGGCGATGGTAACATTGTTTCATGACTTGATTCATAAGGAGATCGAATGTTATGTAGATGATATGATTGCCAAGTCGAGAACAGAAGAGGAACATCTGATTAACCTGAAAAAGCTGTTTGAAAGGTTGAGAAAGTCCCGTCTGAGATTAAATCCAAACAAGTGCACGTTTGGGGTGCGTTCTGGAAAGTTGCTGGGTTTCATTGTGAGCGAAAGAGGAATTGAGGTTGATCCTGCCAAGGTGAAAGCAATACAAGAAATGCTTGAACCGAGAACGGAAAAAGAGGTTCGTGGTTTCTTGGGTAGATTGAACTACATTGCAAGGTTCATATCTCACCTAACAGCCACGTGTGAACCAATATTTAAATTGTTAAGGAAAGATCAAACGGTCAGGTGGAATGACGATTGCCAATTGGCATTCGATAAGATAAAAGAATACTTGCAGGAACCTCCGATTCTAATGCCTCCAGTTGAAGGGAGACCGCTGATAATGTATCTGACAGTGCTTGAAGGTTCCATGGGTTGTGTTCTCGGTCAACATGACGAGACAGGTAGGAAGGAGCATGCTATCTACTACCTGAGCAAAAAGTTCAACGATTGTGAGTCCCGGTACTCGATGCTTGAAAAGACATGCTATGCACTTGCATGGGCCGCTAAGCGATTGAGGCAATATATGGTCAGGCACACAACCTTGTTGATTTCAAAAATGGATCCTATCAAGTACATTTTCGAGAAACCAGCACTGACAGGCAGAGTTGCACGGTGGCAAATGGTCTTGACAGAGTATGACATCCAGTACACTTCCCAAAAGGCCATCAAAGGAAGTATCTTATCCGACTATCTTGCGCAACAGCCGATTGATGATTACCAACCCATGAAATTTGACTTCCCTGATGAGGACATCATGTTTCTCAAAGCTAAAGACTGCGAGGAACCACTCCCGGAGGAGGGGCCAGACCCTGAATCCAAATGGAGTCTGATGTTTGATGGGGCTGTCAATATGAATGGGTGCGGAGTTGGAGCAGTTCTTATCACGCCGAAAGGTGTTCATATGCCTTTCACTGCCCGAATAACTTTCGGATGCACCAACAATGAAGCAGAGTACGAAGCTTGTATAATGGGGATCGAGGAAGCGATTAATCTATGGATTAAGACCCTTGATATATTCGGTGATTCAGCTTTGGTAATCAATCAAGTGAAAGGGAGTTGGTACACGCACCAAGCAAATCTAGTGCCGTATAGAGATTATACAAGGAGATTGCTGACATTTTTCACAACAGTGAAACTGTACCATATTCCTCGAGATGAGAATAGGTTCGCTGACGCCTTGGCCACTTTGTCTTCCATGATCAAAGTGCAAGGATGGAACCATGTACCTAAGATTGAAGTATCCCGCCTTGACAGACCTGCATTTGTGTTTGCGGTCGACGTAACGTCCGATGACAAGCCTTGGTACCATGATATTAAATGCTTCTTGAGCAATCAAGAGTACCCGCCCGGGGCATCGTCCAAAGACAGGAAGACGTTGAGAAGGCTAGCTGGTAGTTTCTTCTTGAACAAAGATGGCGTGCTGTATAAGAGAAATTTTGACACGGTCCTGCTTAGATGTGTGGATAGACATGAAGCATACTTGTTGATGATTGAAGTGCACGAAGGCTCTTTCGGTACCCATGCCAGAGGGCAGGCAATGGCTAAAAAGTTGTTAAGATCGGGATATTATTGGTTGACTATGGAGTCAGATTGTTGTAAATATGCCCGCAAATGCCATAAATGCCAGATCTATGCAGACAAAGTGCATATGCTTCCAAATCCGTTGAGTATCATGTCGTCGCCCTGGCCGTTTGCCATGTGGGGCATTGATATGATCGGAAAGATTGAGCCTACAGCTTCTAACGGTCATCGTTTCATCTTGGTGGCAATTGATTACTTCACCAAATGGGTTGAAGCTGCATCCTATGCCAATGTTACAAAACAAGTGGTAGCTCGTTTCTTAAAACGGGATATCATTTGCCGATATGGAGTTCCCGAAAGAATCATTGCTGATAACGGTTCTAATTTGAATAATAAGATGATGGCTGAGTTATGCCGGGACTTCAAAATCGAACATCACAATTCTTCTCCGTACCGCCCAAAGATGAATGGCGCGGTCGAAGCGGCCAACAAAAATATCAAGAAGATTGTGCAGAAGATGGTTGTCACGTACAAAGATTGGCATGAGATGTTACCATTTGCTTTGCATGGGTATCGAACGTCGGTACGCACATCCACTGGGGCAACCCCATTCTCACTTGTATATGGTATGGAGGCAGTGCTACCGGTTGAAGTAGAGATTCCGTCCCTCAGAGTCATGATGGATGTTAAGCTAGATGAGGCTGAATGGGTACGAGCCAGATTTGATCAGCTGAGCCTTATTGAGGAAAAGCGATTGGCGGCTGTATGTCATGGGCAATTATACCAGCGCAGAATAAAGCAGGCATTTGACCAAAAGGTGCGTCCTCGGGTTTACAAAGTCGGAGATGTAGTGCTCAAAAGGATCCTTCCTCCCAATACCGATCACAGGGGCAAATGGACTCCTAACTATGAAGGTCCATTCGTGGTTAAAAAGGTCTTTTTGGGCGGAGCCTTATTGCTTACAACCATGGATGGCGAAGACTTTTCATCCCCTGTCAACTCGGACGTAGTCAAAAAATACTTCGCATGAATAGACCCGCTGGATAATAAAAATAAAAAATCCAGGCAAGAAAGGGCATCCCGGCGAACCAAAAACAGAATAAGGTTCGGGCAAAAATTAGGGATATAATTGAAAAATTGTACACTCGGTAAGTTGAAAACCCGAAAGGGCAACTTAGGCAAAAAAGGGTATCCTGGTGGATCGAAAACCTGAAAGGGCGGTCCACGCAAAAGAAGGATTTAAGCGAATGACTACGGTCTGAGTTATCTGTACCCAATTACCGTTTGAACAACTGACGTTCTGAAAGATAGGAATCGGTCTGATCATTCCTCAGAAGGCAAGGTCGGGGAGTTTTGAAGACATACTGGTCATAGCAGAATGGAAACTCAGTGGAATGCCGTTTTCACATTGCCATTAGGATAGTTTCTTTTCTCAATTTTAAGCGATCACCTCTTTCCAAGGATTGCTTCCTAATGTAATTGCCTATTCTGGGCTCTCAGTCAATAAATTGAATTTCAATAAAAAGCTTTCTAGTTTTTTGTTTTATTGCTTTGTTTGCAAAAACGTCCTAATTTTTGATAAAACATTGCATTTGAAAACATGGCGGCCTTGCAATAACATGCGCAGAAAAAACATTTGAAATTACTTTGAATGTTGAATACTCCCGGATGGTGGATTCTAGCCACGCAATATTCGGGGCATGTGTGCATATTCTTTTGTTGCAGGTAGCAGGTGCAGATGATTTTAAGCACAAGACCAGTAATCAATTACCCCATGCAAAAGACTGGGGCAATTACGGGTAAGGAGGTCGGCGTTCATCGTTCGGTCGACGGTCGTTCAACTGGGTACCGTTGTGTCTTCTTAAGTCGATTCTCTCATACAGTACTTCCAACAGCTACAAGCTTTTCTGTGTCGATAACGGTCACAAGTTCCCCAAAAGAGTGGTCTCGTCGATACCGAAACTGATGGTCATTATCCCTAGCGAAGTCACAGGAGTTTGAAGAGGCTGAATCTTCTGTAAAATCCTCTTATGACATTTTCTTCGGGGACAAATTGTTGGTTTGTCCAAGCATGGGGCGTGTTTGTTTCCCTAGCATGAAGTGTTGATCATCCCCAGTAGAGTTTGAGGACAGTTGGTCTTCTGTAAAATCCTCTCAAAAGGCATTCCCCAGCATGAGACATTTTAAAGCGGTTTTCTCCAACAGAGTTGTTGTAAACTCGTTATCCCTAACGGAATTGTCTAAAGGGAAGCTCGCCTAACATGGTGCATTGTGGTACTTATCCTAAGCTCGACAGTCATATTCTTCAGCAGACTACTGTGGATTTGCTTTGGGTTTCCCCAACATATCTCTAAGGACTCTTTCCTAGCAGGTTGCAGTAGAATGTTCTAACCAGGATTTGCATATCCCTGGCAGAGTAGCCCTGATCCCCAGCAAGATTGTGTCCCTGGTAATGATCCCCCACAGAGGTCAGCATCGAATCTTGTCAGCAATACTCCCCAGCTGAGTTGTTGTTCTCCCCGCAGAGGTTTATAAGATCGGCAGAATCTATTCCTCAATAAGGATGATACAGTCTTTCCCCAGCCGGGTCAGATAACCCCTACAAAGGGTCTTGGATTGGATAGATCCCCAAGCAGAGTTTTATGACTTTTCTTCCTTAGCAAGACGCCATGCAAAAAAATTCTCATCCCCAGCGGAATCGCTGTGACCAGAATTCATTCCCCCAGCAGATGAAGTGATTACTGGCAGATTTATTATTCTTCAAGTCCAATTTATTTTTGGCAAACTTGACAATTCGAAGCGGACGGATTGTTCATTCATTCTCCAGCAGAGATACTATCCTCTCAGGAACCTCTAAAGTCAAGTCATGGATCATTGTTCCTCAGCAAAGTCGGCAGAGATGTCTGACACGGATGCAGAGTGTAATCCAGTATTGGAATTTTGCGAAAGTCCACCCGTAGTGTGGCAAGCCAGTAGTCGTCTGGCATTGTTAAAAGACGTTAGAAAAGTCCAACAGTGGATTGGAAAAAGTCCATCTTCGGGTGGCAAAGCAGCTAAAAGTCCAACAGTGGATTGGCAAAAGTCCGTCTTCGGGTGGCAAAAGTCCAACAGTGGATTGCCGAAAGGTCCATCTAAGGGTGGCAAATTCTTAAAGTCCAACAGTGGATTGGCAAAAGTCCGTCTTCGGGTGGCAAGAGTCCAACAGTGGATTGGCAAAAGTCCGTCTTCGGGTGGCAAGAGTCCAACAGTGGATTGGCAAAAGTCCGTCTTCGGGTGGCAAAAGTCCAACAGTGGATTGGCGAAAAGTCCATCTAAGGGTGGAAAATTCTTAAAGTCCAACAGTGGATTGGCAAAAGTCCGTCTTCGGGTGGCAAGAGTCCAACAGTGGATTGGCAAAAGTCCGTCTTCGGGTGGCAAGAGTCCAATAGTGGATTGGCAAAAGTCCGTCTTCGGGTGGCAAGAGTCCAACAGTGGATTGGCAAAAGTCCGTCTTCGGGTGGCAAAAGTCCAACAGTGGATTGGCAAAAGTCCATCTTCGGGTGGCAAAGCAGCTAAAAGTCCAACAGTGGATTGGCAAAAGTCCGTTTTCGGGTGGCAAAAGTCCAACAGTGGATTGGCGAAAGGTCCATCTAAGGGTGGCGAATTCTAAAAGTCCAACAGTGGATTGGCAAAAGTCCGTCTTCGGGTGGCACGAAGCTGCAAAGTCCACCAGTAGTGTGGCAGGCCAGTAGTCGTCTGGAGTTGCATAAAAGACATTATTAAAGTCCACCAGCAGCGTGGCAAGCCAGTAGTCGTCTGGCGTCGTTCAAAAGACGTTATCAAAGTCCACCAGTAGCGTGTCAGGCCAGTAGTCGTCTGGAGTTGCATAAAAGACATTATTAAAGTCCACCAGCAGTGTGGTAAGCCAGTAGTCGTCTGGCATCGTTCAAAAGACGTTATCAAAGTCCACCAGTAGCGTGGCAGGCCAGTAGTCGTCTGGAATTGCATAAAAGACATTGTTAAAGTTTACCAGTAATGCGGCGAGCCAGTAGTCGTCTGGTGTCGTTCAAAAGACAGATTTCTCCGACAATGTTTCATTGAAGATTCAATCCAGCAATGTCGGGGGAGTTTCTTCCTCATCATCCAGAGCAAATTTTTGGTTATATTTGGTATTCAATCACTATATACCTTGAAAGTCCGAAAGCAATTGCTTTCAGGCATTCAGGTCTACAGCGCTTGAATAGGGGCAGCTGTAATACCCCAAAATTTGCTCTCCCTCTTTGTCATCATAGCATGGCATTATCATTTATCATATCATATCCACCTCATTAACATTACATTGCATTTAACATAGAAAAATGAAGCATAGCATTCTTCTTATCATCAGGGCATGTGATCAGGTGGAAGGTGGTCAATCAAGGGATCATTCAAAGCACAAAAAGGTCAATCAAGTTTCCTCAAGGCAAGCCAAGAGGTCTTTCATGTCTCATACTATCTCAATGGATCATCCACAACCTCAAGGATGAGAGATTCAATGGGAGATTGAAGCACTACATCTTTCACTATGCAAGAGGTTCAAAAACTGAAGGAAAACCCTCAAAAGAGATAGCTCATTGATCCAAAATCATCCTCAAATGGCATATATCATCATCCTTTAAGAGGATACACAACATACTCTGAGGAATTTGAAATTGAAGACTGCACATTTTTCTCCTAGGAGGTGGGCACCAAAACTAGGGTTTCCCATTAAATCAGGGAATCTTTGATTTTTTGGACAAAACTTGATGTCATGGTATTCTACATGTTCTTAAGTGTATGTGTATGGAGAATTGCCTCTCAATTGGTTTTAGAAGTGGTTCAATTGGAAGAAAGATAAAAAATCAGGGAAATTGGGGCCAAGTCAAATAATCAGAGGAAAAAAGTCAACTCTTGACTTTTTGAGTCCAAAATCATGAAATTCATGTTACATATGTCCAATGTACAAAATTTGGTCAAGAAACTCCAAAGGAATCATGAAAAAATCAAGATGTGGAAAGTTGCCATTTTTGGATGAAGAAGGGTTACTAAATATAGCAAGTTTTGGCTATTTTGCATCAGAGTTTGAGCCAAGTCCATTTAAAATTGGGGCATCAAATGAAAATTCCACTCGGCTATAACAAAAGATCTTGTTTCAAGCTTCAAATCCATGTGTAGAACATCTCCATTGGAT
Source organism: Lathyrus tuberosus (assembly GCA_022829125.1). Classification (NCBI taxonomy): domain Eukaryota; kingdom Viridiplantae; phylum Streptophyta; class Magnoliopsida; order Fabales; family Fabaceae; genus Lathyrus; species Lathyrus tuberosus. Next base: position 1,277,762 of record JALAZF010000523.1, on the reverse strand, counting down.
AAAAATTGAGTGAGATATGGATGATCAAAGTTGGAGCAAAGTAGGTTCAGAACTTGGTCATGACCAAGATTTTCAGGGCACGCGCGCAGTCATTTTCCCAAACACATGGTGGGCCAAATGTTTAGATCAATTACTCATGGCTAGAGGCCTCAAATGAAAAATCTTTCAACATGAAAGTTGTTCCTCTATGTGAGATCTTTAAGATTGGTGTTCATGTTTTTTTCATTTGATCAAAGGTCAAGAAGTTATGTTGAGTCCAAGTTGTGATGATCTTGCTGAAAATCCATGCCATGCACACCTTGCCAACCAACCTCATTTCCTCGTCCATAACTAGTTTCCAAACCTTTGTGTTTCAAGTCATTTTTCAACCTTTCCCAAGCATTATGTCAACTCATTTTTCATACCAAAGTTGTTCTATTATGATCCCTCTTTTCATTGATTCCAAAACTATACAGTTTCATGCCATGAACATGGAGAATTCCATTCTCAAACACCCACTGTTACAATGATGACTTGCTGCATAATTTTGGTTCAAGCACACATCAAATACATGACAGAAGTTGTATGTTTGCTTCCTCATTGAGACCAACACATGCATGCACTCTTTACACACTTGCTCGAGTCATACATGAAAAGGGAAAGGTTGGAAGCTTGCTATAGAAGTTTAGCAGCAAGAACATGGTAACACATTATGAACCAGCCACACCATATCATGGCTCTCCCTAACTAACTCCACATAACTCCACATAACTCAGTTAACTCACTCATTAAACCATGGTTAGAGTTTACTATAAAACCAAACCTCACTCTCTAATTTCAGGTTCAACTTCATTTTTCCACATTCTCTCCAAAAACTCTCTCTTTACTCTTACTCTCACCATTGCAAAGAGTTCTCGAGCTCACATTGTTCATCCTCCTCCTAAATCTTCCTTGATTCTCTCTCAACTTCTCCACAGTGCTACTTGTTTGAGGCTCGGTTTCAATCTCTTCTCCACTGAATCATCATCAATCTCTTCCTCTAAGCCTTTATTTGGCCAAGAGTAGCTCAAGAAGGAAGCAGCACCTCTGGTGTTCTGAGGAATATCTCAAGGTCTCAAATCTCCAGGTAAGAATTTCCACCATTATAGGCTTGATGTGAAGAAATTTTCAGGTTCTTGATGCTTCCTATAAGCTCAAGAACTTGTCTGGCTAGTTGATAGGCCTTTAGAGGCATAGTTGAAATGTTAGGGCAAATTTTCTTCTGCTCGATTCTCTCATTTCATGAACATTTTGTATGTTTTACCACTGGATTCATACTCTACATTACTTCATCTTCATTTTGGTATATCGTTTGTGGAATTCTGGAAGATTTGAGGTTGCAGACGGTGGTGGTTTGCCGGAGAAGATGACCGGAGGTCATCTCCGGCCGGTGATCTTGAATGCTAGGGTTTTATGCTAGTTTTGATCTTGTCCGTTGATTTTTCATCATCGTGTGGTTCAGGACGCGCCAACGCATTAAAATGCACGTGCTTCTCATGTGCTCATTCTGATTTTATTTTTAAAATTCGTGTGGCGTGGTACATGGTATGAAGTGTGGTCGTGCATGTATAGGCGTTAGATTAGCATACTTTGACTGTGCGTATGACTTGACTTCATCCAATGGTTGTAGTGACTTTGACTTGTGTTGACTGAGAGTGTATGGTTGTTATTGTGTTAGGAGAGCTTAGTGGACCTAGTCAGATTGATATCCACACCCCCATGCCTTAAGCCCAAACCATTTTTGAACTGAGTAATTACTAGGCATGCACCCCCATTCATTTTGCATTGTTTTTTATTTTTTATTTTTGCTACACGTTTTCTTTTTAATTTTTTAAAAATACCAAACATCATCATAAAATTCCACAAAAATTCATGAGTTTTCTTAAAACATTTAGAAAATTTTTGGTGATTTTAGTTTCTGATTTTATGACCTTTTTGCCCCTGCTCCACAATTTTCTTTGAATTTCTTTGGTGTGCATTCTTAATGTGGTATATGATCTTGTTTAATTTTGTTCTTGATCATTAAAAATTGTTTTGATGCTCTTCTTTTTGTACTGAGTCATTAACATATTGAAGTATGTTGATTGATTTTTATTTGTTTTTTTAAGTCATTTCATGACATGTTTGGTGTTCATTTTTGTGTTACTTGGTATGTGCATCCAATTTGACCTAAATGCATTGTTTGACATCATTTTGCCTTGATTTCTTGTATGCTATCTTGGTATATGATTCACTTATGACTTGTGTATCTTTAAACCATGCTTGCTTAATTTTCCTAAGGCCATTTGATTTTTGTTTGATGCATTACTTTTGAAGCATAATAGCATGTCATATCATCTTAACTTTTGTGCATGTTTACATGTTTTCTTTTGTGTATACTTGCATGGTCATTTGCCTATTTTGTGAGCTACACTCTTGACATTATAGGACATTGATACATATTATATGTCATCTTTGCATGTTGATTATCATTTGAACCTTGTGCACCTTTAACATGTTGTGTTTGCATTTTCCTTTGCGTGGAACTTCCATTTCAATTCTACTTCTTCTATCACTTCTTAAATGTTTTGATGTGTCATGCATGAATACTTGTGAGATGCTTGTGAATCATTTTTTATTTCATTTCAATTCTGATCCTTAGATTACATGTTCCATTTATGCATATTTCTTCTCTTTCTTTTCATCTTTCATTTCCCTTTTTCTTATGATAGCATGTTCTAATGCCATGGATGATGATGGGGGGTTGTTCATTTGAACTTGCTTGATGATAATCATTTGTTTTCCATATGATGCACATTCTGGTTGTGATTTGATTTCTCATCTAATTCTCTTGAGCTTTATAGTGCATTAAATGTTCTTTCATTTCTTACACTTCTTGTACATGTTTACTAACCATGCAGGGGCTTTGGTAAGTTGCAATTGAGTGTGGATAAGGAATCCACATTCAAATTTATTTCCTTTCATCTCTTTTACAATTCCATTTTGTGTTTTGTTAAGCACTTATGTGCTTTCTTTTAATAACTCATCACTTCCCCTTTTTGAATTACAATTCATCTTCTACTTTAGAAGTGAATTGTTTAATTAATTCTTTCTTTAGACTTTAGGTTGAAACCTCACAAACCATTAGGATCACTCCCTTTAATCTTCAATTAGGATTGAGTCTTAGTCCACATAGGTTTTACCTTTTCTCCTCTCTTGAGTCTCTCTTCTCATCTCTTAAAGAAAATCCAAAACATCTAATAAAGGTAAGCATTTATTGCATTTAGGCCTTTCATATAAAGAAAAGATTATAAAGGGGTTTTCTCTTATAATCTTAGAATGTATAACATTATAGCCCATCTTGGGTCAATGTGTTAAACATTCGATCTTGTATGAGGGACTTGAATGCAATGCTTGTTGAAGGTACGAATAATAAAAAACACTTCTTCATTTCTTAGTCAACAAAAACACTTAATAAACACAAGTATGCTAGTGTGTTTGAACCCTGACAATTGGAACTAAGTGTGGGGGTCTTCTTCGCTCTTAGTGTGTCTTCTTGCTCGTTCCATCTTGGAATGTGAGAATGTACACATTCCAACGACTAAGATTCTGATGCACTGTCATATGCAAATAAATGGAAAAATCTCTTAAAAGACAAAAACAAACAATAACGTCTTTCCTTCGGGAATTCTTTTTTTCAACTCATTCACTCTCAGCGTACGAACGTGCTCCTTCTCGTTCTCTTGCAAGATGGTAACGCACTCGGGCCAGCGAGCCTGCAACACCTGAGCTAGAACGTTAGCCGTTCCCTAAAACACAAACAATTATCCCTAGTGAGGGGAACTACGTCGCTCTGATTCTCATGCTCCCGATGAGATACGTAGGCAGTGGGGTAGGGCCCATGCGAGCACTTCTTTTATTTTCCCTACATTTGTTTCTCTTTCTCTTTCCTTTCCTTTTCCATTCCTTTTCCAGTTCTCTTTTCGTTCCTTTTCCAGTATCTTTTCTTTACACCCTTTGATCGAGACAAGCAAGCGTGGATCCCATCGGGTACGATGGACGTGAGGGGGTGCTAATACCTTCCTCTCGCGTAACCGACTCCCTTACCCATTTCTCTTGGTCGTAAGACCACGCTCTTTTCCTTTCCTTCAGGTTTATGCGGTGTTTCCTTTCCCTCTCTTGGGATAAATACACATTGCTGGCGACTCTGTTTGGTGCCACTTTCGCGTTTGTACTAGGATGAAAATCCCGGGAGCGACAGAGTGCTGGTACGGGTATCTTAGTACCCAGCCCAGCCCATACCCACACGATATATATTTATATGTTTTCATTTTCATTATTATGTACATATGTTAATCTAACAATTTTATTAAATACATCACTATTAAATTTCTACGCATTTTAATAGAAATGTTTGTTTATTTCTTAACTCAACAATAACATTCTCAATTTTTTTAAATGTTGTTAAAAAATTAAAATGACATGATAAATTATAATTGATTGTTAATTTTTTTATTAGAAATACGGGTAAACGAGTATGGGTATGAGTACTAAGGTACCCATAGGGTACGAGTACGAGTACAAACATTAATACCCATGCGAGTATGGGCTTAAGTACGAGGATTTTTTTAAACCGCGGGTTTGGAGACGGGTACTATAGTACCCTTCCCAAACCCTGCTCATTGCCATGCCTAATTGGATTTGTACATTTTTGCAACAAAGACCAAAATGAAAAACAACGGGTTGGTTGAGTTGGATTAATCGGGAATGTTAAAAACAAATGTGAACAAATATTTGAAAAAATAATTTATTTACATCAAATAATTTTTCATAATACTATAACTTTTTGGCTTAATACATGTTTTAGTCCCTTAACTTAATTTAATATTTCGCTTTAACCCTTAACTAAAAAATGTTACAAGTTGGTATCTTAACTTTAGTTTTGTTACCCTATTTGGTCCCTTCCGTCAAATTCTAGCAAAAAAATATTAAGTTGTAGTGATGTGGTATAACAACAAGGTCATTGGTACAAATTTGAGTCAGCATATATAGTTAAAAATTGCACTACTACAAAACGCCCAAACAACAACGCCATGTTTACAATGACATCCTATACACCGTTGTTATAGTGCGTACTGGATGCGTGCGCATTATTTTAATTAGAAATTTTAAGGGTATAATAACGGTTGTTGTGAACACCGTGGTGATACAATCAAGCTTTCATGGGTTCGAACCTCATCGCCCTCAAATAGTGTATTCCTTTGACGTAAATGCACCCTTTTTAAGTTTTATTTATATTTAACTAAAAACTAATAAGGATATCACTACGGTTATTTCTTAAAACCGTTGTTACAAACTGAAGCTTCTTTCTATTTATTTTAAACACCAAGTATATATCAATTTATCCACTGAAAAAGAAACAAGACGAAACAACCCTAACACCAACGCCGTCACCATTGTCGGGAAGAAGATAAGAACAACAAGAAAGTGTTCTACTTTAAGGTGTTTCAATGTCGCATTTGAAGACAAAATCATCCAAAGGTGTTTCTATGTCTTCTTCCACTGTAAAATCTCGATCTAGAAATTTTTGTGCTTGTGATGGTCGTATGGTTTCGTACAAATGCAAGAAGGGACAAAATAAAGGAAGACTTTTTTGGAGATGTCCATTTTGGAGGAGCGATGAAACATGTAATTTGTTCATATGGGATGAAGATGTCGGAGAAAGAGATGGAAATGGAGATGAGAGCATTATGAAGTCAGAGTTGGAAGCTGTGGGCTATTTGAAGGTTATGTATAAGGATTTAAAAAAAAAGAACAAGAATTTGAAGAACAAACTGAAATCAAAGATATTTTCTGGAAATCTCAAGATGTTATGTTTTCTTATCTCCTTTATGTTTAATGTTTACTTTGTTATGAAATGTAATAGTTGAATTAGGGTTTGAATTACATTGTTGATGTTTAAACTGCAGATGCATTGTGAATTACATTGTTGATGTTTGAATTACATTATGAAGACAGGAATGCAACTAATATTTTATTCGTTTAACGTTAATACGCACCTTTTCTTTTTTATTTATTTTAAAATTCATAAATAAAAGGGTTACCACTACGGTTCTTCTGGTTAACCGTAGTGATATATTTATAATAAATAAATACCTATCTATACGGTTGGTATTGTTAACCGTTGTGAAATAGTTTACCCATATATAAGCGAAATAACTTTCACTTATTGACAGTAGCACCGTTGCCTTCAAAGTGAAACCCTAGAACCCGTTTTTTCTCTTCGTTTTCACCATTAGCCGTGAATCTTGTGCTTCATACATTAAGGTATTCTTCTTCTTCCATCTATTGTTAGATATTTCCCATTATCTCGTTTGTTCCATGTTGTTTTTGTTCTCATTTTTTTCAGATTCGTTTTCACTACCTTAACAAAGACCATACTTTGGAAACTTCATAATGTTTGTGTTGCTATGGAAAAATGTATAAGAAGTATGAAGCTATGATGGAAACTTCATCCACCTTATACTTTTTTTTCATAGCATCACGAACAAGATGTTAGTAAATGAAGAAACAATAGTGTAAGCAAACTTCATCTAGTTTTAGAAACAATGAAAAGAAATATAAGAAGTATGAAGCTTTTGTGTAAGCTTCTTCCTCCTTATATTTCTTCTTCATTGATTCCCAAACTAGTTGAACATCATAATTGATTCCTGTTCCGCAATTAGTTTCATTAAAAGGTGCGTTATTCCTGTTCCTCTCTTTACTCTTTACTGGATTATGGTTTTAGGGTTTGTTTTCAACTGAGGATGCTCATTTTTGAAGTTTGATGTGTTTCCTTACAGGTTAAGGGGATGATACAGGGTGATGATGCTGGTGGTAGCAAGCATATTATATGAGTTTATAATATCTGGATCTGGTATAGAATGTTGTTTGACTTTATTATATTCTATGTAGATTGTTTGTTTCACTAACCCTCACTTAAAATACATTCATTTAATTTGACATAGATACTTATAATCTGCAAATTAAGTTGTATTTAAAAACCAACTTATATGAATCAATGTTTTCGAATTGCATCCCTCTCATCGTTCATCTCACGTTGTTTGATATATATTTATTATGGTATAATGATCTAGCTCCTTAGATGCATCGCCATCTACCATTATAGTTAAATTTCATTAACAATAAATTATTAGTTAATCTGCCTCTCCATCAACACTTATAATCGTAAAACTTCCGATTATAAAAATTATGATGTTAAGTGACGATGATGAGGCAGATTATCCAATGTCTTGTTCTTATGGAAATTTAACTATAATCGAAGATGGCGATACATCGAAGGAGTCAGATCAATAGACCACAATATATATGTAAAACATCGTGAAATGCACGATGAGACGAATGCAATCAGAAAACATTGGTTTGTTTAAGTTGGTTTTCAAGAACAGTTTAATTTGCAGATTATAGACTTCTTTTTCAAATTGATTCCATGTATATTTCTTTAGTGAGGTGTTTGGAAAACAAGCAATCTACATTTAATATAATAAACTCAGGGAACTTACTACAACGGTTATCTATAGTAACCGAGATAATAGGTAATTTATGTTTTACATAATTCGCTGCTGATGGGTTTCGAACCCAGTACCTAAGTGTATGTATCACAATAGTTTATTATCATAACCGTTGTGATATATGGCGCGCGTCCTGCCTTTCAACAACGGTTTCCATACCGTTGTAGAAACAGCGAACTTACAACGACAATCTACATAACAACGCCTTCGCCCGCGTCATTATATGTCTTTCCCAACCGTTGTTAAATGGGTTTTCCGTAGTAGTGTTGATACATTATTTAAACTGCGGGGTTCCCCAAAAACAAAACCTCTGCAGGTTAAATAGTGTTTCAATTTTTAACTACATATGCTGACTCAGATTTGTACTAATAACTTTACTGTCATGCCACGTCACCAGAATTTAATTTAATTTTTTTTGTCACAAATTAACGGAATGAACAAAATAGGGTAACAGAAATGAAGTTAACAGACTAACTTGTAACGCTTTTTTAGTTAAGGTACTAAAGAAGAACATTAAATTAAGTTAAGGAAATTGGTGACTAATTATGTCTAATTTTTTTCATAACTAGACTAGCAATTTTTCCATAATATATTCAAAACATCTAACACAATGGGTTTCGAGTCTGTAATTAGTCACTTGTCTGAATACGTGTGCTTATAAAATCAATACGATAATTCGAATTAGATTTTCTTAAATATAAAATCCCTAATTTTTTCTTTCCATATAGGCAGTGAACAACACAAATGACGTTTCATTTTTTTTTCTTTTGAAATTTGAATGCTTGATACTAGTTGTATATCTATGTGCTTGTAGGTATAAAGTTGAAAATCCTGTAGAAGATCCATATGAAGTTTGATGACGACAATGATGATTAAAGTTTGTGGCAATATATTTCAACATTGGTGATGGTGATCTAACCAAAGAAACATCACATGCATCATCAATAAAAGGAGACTCAAGATTAAAGTGTTTATATGAGCAGAATCAATCTATCTAAGAATCTTGAAGCCTCATATAAAGCATGAAAGCTCGCTAGGTCATGTCTATTTGTTTGTTTAAGCGACCCGAGTTTTATAAAAGTAAGGAAGTAACTTTGAAGTACTAAGGCAACTCACCCACACACATTTAAAATATATTTTTTTCAAATGTTTTATCTTAAAAAAAAATTTCTAAGCCAAGCCAGGTGATTAAAAAGACCTCCAATCATTTTTTGAACTAACCAATCGATTGGTAATTTGTGCCAAACGATTGGCAAAACTTTTCTGAGCTAACCAATCGATTAGATCATTAAGCCAATCGATTGGAAAAAGGATAATTGATTAACCAAGAAATTAGGAAAACACATTAATGACTTGCAACAACTCCATATCCAATATTTCCTATTTAGGCATGATAATCCATTAAAAATGACCCAGCCAATCGATTGAAGCTTTATGCCAATCGATTAGCTCATCAATTTCTCGAATGGATTATTTCCTTTTTAGTTTTTTCCAACTCCTATATAAAGGAGACTTTCCTTCTCTTCATTTCACGCCACTTTACAATGATTTATATTTTCTTTGGAATTTATCTCTCAAATTTCTTTCTCTTTCTCTCTTGAAAATATTTCTTTTCACTTAAAATTGCCTTAGTGCTTGTAAGTGAAACTTTGCTTGTGAGGAAGAATTTTGGTAAGTGGTCGTGCTGTTTGTTTAAATCTTGAGAGTGTGATACTCTTGAGAGGATTGAGTTTGGTTTGTGAGATAAACCAGTCCTAAAATCTCTGTTTTGGTTCATTGAGCTTTTCTGGAAAAAGTTATGTTCTTGGTTATTGAGATCAGCTTGAAAATCTCTAAGAAGGTTCGTTAGCTTAGCCTGTGGTAAAAGCTATCTTTGGTTGGAGATAAGCATCTAAAAATATCAAGATCAAATTATATTAAGGTTCGTGGGCATAACATGTAAAAGCTCAAAAGTTATATTCAAAATCTCAAGAAGACCTCTTGGGGACCGGACTAGGCCAATGTTCGACCAAACCTGGATAACTCTCTAGTGTAATCTCTATAAACTCTTATCTCTTTTATTTTCGCTATTTATTTTTCTGCTTCTATATAATTTTAAAATAATTACTAACACAATCTTAATCGAGAAAAATATAAAAGTAATCACAAATTTTAAATACCGCAATTCACCCCTCTCTTGTGGTTGAAGTCACTTGTTCAACACTATTTTCCATGATAATGATGATATGAGTTATAGAATTAAATTATGGTTAGTTTGAATAGACAGTCTTGCGGTTAGAATATTAGAAACTCGTTTGCCCAAACTAATTATCATTAGATTTTATAGGGTTGGTCAGGTTTTTTCCCAAACTGAAAAAAATGCTCAACCCAAACACCATGGTTGGGTTCAAATTTTGGATTGGTTTGGATTTTTCTAAACCAATGAACACCCCTACTGATAGAAGTATGTATGACAAATGGAGGAAAAATCTCATTATAGTCAATCCCACTCTATTGTGGGTAACCATTTTCTAGAAGACTAACCTTACCTTTTTCTGTCTTTTTATGTTAATTTTAGTTTTGTCTTGTACATCTACCTACAACCAATTTCCTTTTCCCCTTAGAAAGTTCAACAAGCTCCTACATCGAATTTTTCTTCAAAAACTTTATCTCATCCACCATAGCAAACATTCACTTATCTTTCTCCTAGATGTAGCGTGCGATTTTTGTCGGTGACGCGACCACCTTACCGCAATGGTTGGAATTGGGTGCTACTTTATGATTTCTTATTTATCCTATGAAGCTGGAAAGGAAAGGGAAGCTATCTAAAACTAACCTTGCACGCAGATGTTTTCTTTAAAAAATGCTAAGAGATTGGGGGGTCAGGATCAGGTTATACAAAGGGAAGTTGTCAATCACCCGGTGTATATATGGTTATCCATAGACCTTTTATGACATGTTTTTCTATTGGTTTAAATACTTTCTGGTTTTTATCTGCTGTGGGTTGGGAAAGTTTCTCCTTTGGGAGTGTTGAGAGAGTATTTTTGTTGTTTTCGGGTTTTTCGTTGTTTTTGGGAAGGTGCTGGACCTAAAGTTTTTGATTTGTATGCTCGCTAAGATTTCACAATCTTATGCCTATGTATTCCCGTAAAGATACTCGGTAAATCAGAGCAATCGTAGTTCCTCCTATTTCTATGGGAGGAAAGATGTTTGGTGTCTTGTTTAAAGCCCAAGATTGAGCTAAAGGTTATTTGTGTCTTATTTAAAGCCCAACATTCAAGCTAAAGGTTTGACTGAGAGAGAATTTGTCATCTCTAAAGGGAGATATCTCACCTGATCATCACAGTTTGTTGAAGGATTGGTTATATAAAGGGGGATTACTTTAACTGGAATGTATGGAATCCAGTAATGCCATAATTTCCTTTATAAGGGTGATATCATGAAGGAATAAACTTTAACTTAGTATTGAGCAATGTCATTTTTCCTTATGAATCTTTCATGCTAAGAGAAGGACATTGGCTTGGATGTAAATAATCCAGAGGCTTACCACTTACAACAGTTAGGTGGAAGAGAAAGTTTTCCAGGATAAAAGAGGGACTGCAACTTGGATTTTGAATCAATAAGTGTGCCATTTACAACAGTTATCTGGAATTAGGTTTTTTGATTGTCTATTTTGATATGTGATGTACAGAAAAATGCCTTCCTACAGAGAGAACTCTTGATTTCCTCTGAGGGGATGTTGATTTTTGTGCACCTTGATCAAAGCCCAAGGTTGAAGCTAAAAGGTTGACTTTATTTAGGGGAGTTTTATATCTGTCTTGTACAAAGCCCAAGATTGAGGCTGAAAAGAGATTGACTCAGCTGGAGAGGTTTTATCTGTCTTGTACAAAGCCAAAGATTTAGGCTAAAAAGAGATTGACTCCACTGGGGAGGTTTTATCTGTCTTGTACAAAGCCCAAGATTGAGGCTAAAAAGAGATTGACTCCACTGGGGAGGTTATATCTGTCTTGTACAAAGCCCAAGATTGAGGCTGACTCTACTGAGGAAAATCATTATACAAAGCCTAAGAGGAGGCTGGCTGGGGAGATTCTTATATGAAGCCTAAGAGGAGGCTGGCTTCTGCTGAGGACTGTTGAAATCCAGAGGCAGGTCTAATATGTGTTGGGGAATCCCAAAGGTTTTATTCTTTCTGGGGATTTGAAGAAGAATTGAAATATCAGAGACCATGAGGCTCAGATTCTGTTAGGGTTTTATTGATGATAAATTGACCCTGTCTAGGTTTTTTAAGGTGAAGATTAAAGATTGAGTTTGAAAACCTATGGAGGTTCCAACTCTGCTAGAGATTAGTGTGTTGATGAAATGATCAGGGTTTTTTCATGTACATTTAGGAAACTTGAGGGTTTCTTTGAGATCCAAGAGGAGATGAGACTTTCCAAGTCTACTGGAATGAAGAGGTTGAATCTTAGCTAGAGGATGATCTCTGTATGATGTCCAAGAGGAGGCTGAGACTGTCCAAGTTTACTTGTATGAAGCCCAAGAGGAGGCTGAGGGTTTAAGGGATGAAGATTAACCCTTAGAATATGTAGATATTCTAAAATTCGGACCCTCTGAAGGATTGAACTAGTAGAGATGACTAAGTTCTGTCCTATACCTGTAGGAGGTCTTCAGGTCCTTGTACTAAGCCCAAGAGGAGGCTGAGAACTTCTAAGAAGCCCGTGGGTCCTTATACTAAGCCCAAGAGGAGGCTGGGAATGCTTTTAGGAAGCCTGTGGGTCCAAGCCTAAGAAAAGTTCAAGAAAGGTTTCACTGGGAATAAGTCCTTTCTTTGCAGAACAGTTCTAAGGTTTGAAGAAATTCAGGAGAGGTTTCACCGGGAATTAATATATATTTCTAAGTTAGGACAGTCTTGAGAAAAGTTTCACCGGGAATAATGCCTTTCTTTGTTCCATATTGTATAAGCCCAAGAGGAGGCAAGGCTAAATCTGGAATTTCCTATGGGGAACTAGTTTTGACTGTGTTGAAAGAGTAACCACTGGTTTGATCTAAACCTAGACCTAACTGCTGGGGAAAACTCTAAGCAAGCATATATATATATATATATATATATATATATATATATATATATAGATGAAATATATAAACAAGTATATATTGAAAAGATAATGGAACTTACAGTTGTGCAAGCCCAAGCATAGTAACTATAGCTGTATGGTTAGTTTTCAAGAAATTGAAGAAAGTTTTGATGATACTTTGAATTTGAATTTGAATAAAAAAGGAAAGCTGTTTTAAAAGGAAGTTTTGGGCTTATACTCAAGGAGAGGCCCATATGATCTCTTTTGAAAAGGCGACGACCGCGTCGATAGTTTTGAAAACCACAGAGGGACTTATACAATGACTGAGGCCCAAATTATTGTTTTTACAAAGAGGATGGGTCTTACACTCTATTAGAGGCCCAAGAGTTTATTTTTATACAAAAGTTGGGGCTTATAACGCAAGGAGATGCCCAGATGAAAAACAGTGATCGCACTGTTATTTTGAAAATCGTGTAGGGACTTATACAATGACTGAGGCCCAAAAAATTTTGTGTGTGACAAGGGATGGGTCTTACACTCTATTAGAGGCCCAAAAGTGTTTTAAAAATGAAGGAAAATGGGACTTGCAACCAAGGGGAGGCCCAGATGAAAATTGTTTTGAAAATGGCGATCGCGCCGAGATTTTTTAAAATCGTATCGGGACTTATACAATGACTGAGGCCCAAAAATGGTTTATTTACAAAGGGGTGGGACTTACACTCTATCAAGAGGCCCAAGAATGATTGAAAACAAGTTTTGAGGGTGAAATGAATCTAAGCCCTAACTTGATTTAAAAATGCATTTTAATTTGAATAAAAAACAATTAAAATGATCAAAATTATCAAACATGTGTGAAAAACAAGTTGTGACCTTGGATTAATGTTTGAAAAATCATATTTCATCCATAGAATGATTTGAAAATCATTTGAATTTGAAAAATCAAGAGAAAGAAATATTTTTAAATGCTTAAAAACAAATAAAAATAAATTCTTTACAAAAATATTAAATATATAAAATAAATAATATTTTTGTGAAATTTTTGTAGAATAAAATATTTAACACTTTTGTGTATTTTGAGAAAAAGAATCAATTCCAAAAAATAAAAATCCAGAGAGAAATTAATTTTTGAAATCAATTAATAAAACACAAAAATTCAAATATTCAAAAATTTAAAAAATGGCGCTAAGAACACATTTTCTTGGTCGCACGTGTTCTTCCTCCCCAGATTTGTAAAACCTCTCATATCTCTCTAATTACTCAATGATTTTGCACGATTCAAACATCAATCTTACTCGTTTTTGAACAAGGAACAAGATGATACCATTTAATTTCATTTCTTTTAAGTGTAGAGAGAGTTATCATGGATGAACATAAACCCTAAAATTTGCAAAAACTATCATGAAATCCTAAACACGAATGAAACATGGCAATTGATTGAGGGTTATCACTCTATGAACTACCAGAAACAAGTTGGTAACTTGAAAATAAATTGATGATGCATGTAGTATAGAGTTTGAAGGTTTCAGGCTTACTTGTGCTTGCTTGTGCAAGAGGATTTTGAATTGTGTGTTGGAGGTGTTACAGATGAGTTGTGAGGACTTAGACAGCTTCACTACACCTTATGGAGTGTGTTGAGATGCCTGGCCTTGATTGGAGATGCTTGGATCACCTTGTGGTATCTCAATTGCAAATAGGCTTCAAGTGGATTTTGAGGTCTATGATTCTGGTGTTCCAGATGATGTATAAGTGTTTGAATAGCTTATATATGATATATTGGATGTGTTTAGATCATAAGTTGTGGTGGAATTGCTCTCTAACTCAAAATTCGATGGTGACTTGAAAAATAAGGCATTTCTGGTTTTTTGAAAGAGATTTTGAGGAAAGAATGTGTTATGGTGCTTTGGTGTACTCAAACTGATCACAAATGACCTCTATTTATAGTGTGTCAAGTTTGTTTGGCATCAATAGTGAATGGTGGCTGGTACATACCTTTGTCCAATGGGTTTCAAAAGGAATCTCAAGTCTTCTCTAGCCATTGACTTGGGTCAATCTTGCAGGCCTATGGTCTTCTGTTGCAGGGATAAGGCTTGACTCATTTAGTTGTATTTGCTTCAATTCATGCCACCTTGATGCATCCATTGAATGCTCCATGACAACTTTGAAGTTTTTGGTTTTTGCATCATTAGATATCACATGCATACATGATGATCTTTTGTCTTGGGAGGCTTGTGGCTCAGAGATCTTTTGCTTTGATTTGATCCTTAATGTTTCTAGAAGGATTACAAGACTTGTAATTGTACAAACTAGCCAATTCTAGAAAATGACCTATCATCTGTCTTGGGAAGAAATCAACTTTTGGTGCCATGTTCCAAGGGTTGTAACTTCTTGCTCAAATTGAATTTGGAGATGATCTGGTACTTGTTGGAAAGACCTCATGACATACTTTAACTTTGATTTCCAACATTGGTCCTGATTCAACTTGGATCATAGTGAAAAATGGCCTCAAAATTGGTGAAAATCCAAGACAGATTCTGTCCAAAATTTTCACTAAGTGTTGGAAAAAGTGGTCATTTTCATGTTTTTGTGATTTTGATCAATCCATAACTCAAAATCCATGAGGATTTGGAATCTTTTGTAGTTGACAATTTTGAAGCATGTCATGTGAACTTTCATTTGAGCTTTGGATGGAAGAAAGAAGCCTTGTGGTTTGGGAGTTATGACCTTGCAAAGTTGGTACCAAATCACTTTTGTTCCATAACTTAGAAAATTTGAAGTTTGCTATAGTTGCCCCTTATTCAAGTAACCTCACTTTTCTTGATGGATGATGAACAAAACCATACATTAACATTGTTTTTGACTTAGGAGAGCCACATTTGTGAAGAAATTCAAAAAGTCAAACTTGATTTTGGGCACAGTTGACTTTTTGTCAGATAAATTCCAAACTGTGTGATCTTCTATGCAATCAAGTTCTTGACCTAACTCAAACCTAATGGATGGATTCCATAGGTTTTTTAGGGTGTCTTGAATCATGTCCCAAGGTTTGGGAACATGTCTTGGTCCAAAGTCAAAGGTACAATTGACTTTTTCTTCAAAACCCTAATTGTGGTCCAGATGAATTTGAAACTTGTGAATCAAGCTTCTTGGATCAATCCATTGTTGTAAATGGATCAATGTGGTGTATTCGAGGCCCTCAAATCATGTCTTGAGGTCTTGGTTTATGTCTTGCCTCAAAATTCAACTTAGGGGTGAATTAGGTCAAGAAACCCTAATTCCTGATTTTTTATGAATGCTTCCTCTGAAGCTATTTTGACTTGATGATTGGGTCCATGAGGTCCCTTTGAGAATTTTGGATCATGTTTTAAAGTATTGGCTCATGCCCAGATGAAAATTTTCATCTGGAGGCCCTGGTCGACCAAAACCCTAATTTGGTGACACTAGCGATCTTGAGGCTTGATCAACTTGCAATGTTGCATTCTTATGCTTGATTCTTGATGTGGGAGTCCTCTTGATCCTTCATAGATGCTTGAGAGGCTAGACAAGTTGAAGATCATGTCAATCCTTGATTGATCCTTTGTCTGAGTGCTCCGAGAGGGCTCAAAACCCTAATTCTTGATTGTAGTGAATGCTCAACAGTCCTTGAGGAGATTGATGAGGTATGATGGTACATCTATATTGTTGTGATGATTTGCACAATGAAGGGAAATCTTGGTGGTAAAAATTTGGGGTATGACAGATGCCACTATTTAATCTTCTTGGACCCGAAGGTGTGAATGGCGAAGGTATTCAGACATTCAGGGTACAAGAGGATTAAATATCGGAATACCCGAAATTTTGACTGTGGTTGTGAATGGTAGCAGTTTGCTCACCCATCTTCTTTTTCTAAGTAATGTTACTTAGAAAAGGGTAAAACTTCCCCTCGATCCTGGCCTTCAGCCACAAAACTGGTCTTAGTTTTCTTTTGAAAATAAACTTCCCCTCGATCCTGGTTTTGAGCCACGGAACTGGTTTCAGTTTCTTTTGAAATAAAATTTCCCTCGATCCTGGTCTTCAGCCACCGAACTGGTCTCATTTTCTTTTGAAATAAACATCCCCTCGATCCTGGTCTTCAGCCACAGAACTGGTCTAAGTTTCTTCTTGGCGAGTTTCTTTCTTGATAAGGGACACTATTTTTAGTGGTCTTTATCAAACTTCTCACCGAGTTTTACTGGGGAAACGCCCTTTGATGGAAATTTTTTGAGGCCAGACTTGTTGGGGAAACCCATTAGTCTGAGCCGTAGAGGTGTGCAAACTTCTCCGTGGGAGATGCCATTTGTAGACTCTACTGGGGAAAATGAGTCTCTTGAGAGACCGCTTTTTGCTTGGTGAGGTTACATTATACTTTTCTTCGAGATCTTTCTCGGAGAAATGCCATGTGTGTGATCCAATTTTGAGGTGTTGATGACTTCATTGAAAGCAATTTTTTGGGGAGAAACTGCCGTATTGCCAAGAGTCTTTGGTTGAGAGGTTTTCTCTGGGGATTTTCCTTAATCCGGGAAAGCGAAAACATCATCTTCATTGGTGAAGAGTGATGTTCCAAAGGTGTCTGTCGAATCTCTTCTTGCCTTTCAGAGGTTCAAGTTATCAAAGTGGTCGAGGACAGTCTTCAATCCAGAAATAAACTGGGGGAGAGATTGTTTAGACGATACATTTTCGGACGAGGAAAGAACTGACAACTCTTTCGGTGAGAGGACATTTATCACTTGGGGATAAAAATAACCAGAGTGATATCAATGCAACATATGTATGAATATGAATCAATTATGCATGATGTATGTATGTTTATGCTGACAAAACAGACGTGATATACAGACTGGTGAATAAACACGACTGGATACTTGTTGGAGCGGTAAAGCGGCAAGCAAAAAAAGTTTTAGAAGTATTTTTATGGGAATTTATCGTGTCCATAAAGATCGGCGCTATTGAACTACCGTTCGACAAGTATCGCGTTTACGAGTTTGGATTAAATTGGTTAAAGTTAAAGCAGAAAAGTAAATATTAACACAGAAAGAAATCATTCTTCCGAGAGAAAAATTTGTCAGGCATGCACATAATCGACTCGTCACAAACTTAAACCTATCGACCGGCTATTCTCAACCTACAATACTCCTCAATATCATCCAACATCGCTCACAACAGTGTCCATCTCTGACACACTGAGCTGAGAGAACAACCGTGTTACCCTCGTCGTCACTCTCGCACCCGACTCGAGATACGGAGGCATTAAGCTTCGACACCCATAAAGATTATTAGCTCTAAATCTATCTCTAGTGTTACGGTGAGAATCAGATATGAAGCTATTAATTAACTTGTATCACACATCTTTGAAATTCACCACGAGCTTTGATTTATCCAAAAGAAAGGGTAAAGATCGAAGAAAACCATAATTGCGCTATATGAAGACACAGCTAAGAGATCGGAGATAGGGGGTTGGTTATACTAAGGGAAGGTATTCACACCCTAAGTATCTGTAGTACTCTACAGGAACCTCTTGTTTGTATTTGTGTTATGTTAAAGTTTGCCTGCTAAGGGAAAGGGTGCTAAGGTAAAGACCTAAGGGTATATACACTAAGTATGCTCGCCAAGACGTCACATCTTGTGCCTACGTATCCTAATAAGGATAGAATCAGAGCATTCGTAGTTCACCTCAATAAGGGGGAGGAACCATTGACTATGGCCAAAGTTCCAAGGGGAATGAGTATGATACTCATGTAGAGTTGAAGAACTCTCTAATTCTACATTGTAGGGTTGAATGACTATGAGGCCAAGGGGAAAAGTAAGTATCCTATGACTTTGAGGTCAGGGGTTGATAAGTACTACCTATGACTTTGAGGTCAAGGGTTGGAGATGGTTACCTATGACTATGAGGTCAAGGTGGGAGATGAATACCTATGACTATGAGGTCAGGGTGGTAAGAAGGTTACCCATGACTATGAGGTCAAGGGTTAAAGATGGCTATGAGGCCAAGATGGTAAACTATGACTATGAGGTCAAGGGAAGATGGCTATGAGGCCAAGATGATAACCTATGACTATGAGGTCAAGGTGGAAGATGGCTATGAGGCCAAGATGGTAAATTATGACTATGAGGTCAGGGAAGATGGTTATGAGGCCAAGATGATAACCTATGACTATGAGTTCAAGGTGGAAGATGGCTATGAGGCCAAGATGGTAAACTATGACTATGATGTCAAGGGAAGATGGCTATAAGGCCAAGATGATAACCTATGACTATGAGGTCAAGGTGGAAGATGGCTATGAGGTCAAGATGGTAAACTATGACTATGAGGTCAAGGGAAGATGGCTATGAGGCCAAGATGATAATGAGCTATCTATGACTTTGAGGTCAATAGAGAGAACTTTCCTTTGGAAGGAGGGGAAGAAAATCTCTTGTAAAGACAAGTGTTGAAGGGGGATTAAAGTATGAGTGATAAAAGATAAGATTTCAAGAACTCAAGGGGATAAACACCCATGAAAGGCAATAATATCAATCAAGTATGAACAATATCAAGATATTGAGATAAACATCCATGTAATAGCATGAAATAGTTCACAACAACTCAAATATGGATAAATGCTCAAATAGACAAGGCAAAGTGATTTTGAACCATGAAGTCAAGAGTAAAACAAGATTATCAAAACATAACACAAATTCAACTTGCAAGACACTTTAAGAAGTGTTATAAAGAACTAGGTCAAACATGTTAGAAGCAAGGGTGAAAAGGATGGTTACATCAATGAGGTGTTCAAAAAATTAGGAAAATTGACACACAAGTCCAAAACCAAAGTTTAATCCCAATTTCAAACATTTAAGAATGAGTGTGTGGAGTGTCATAAAAGGTTGGAAAAAATAGCCCTCTTAAAGTCAAAACTTCAAGGTGGAATATCAAAGGCAACGAGCCTAAGAATCGAGGGTCAAATAATGCACTTAAACCTAATAAAAAAGATCTCATCCAGGGTCAAAAGTTAGCCTCAAACATCCCTCTAATGTGTCCTAAGACACCTAGGAAAATTAGCTCAAAAAGATAATGGGAAGTGATTATTTTGAGAGATTGTTTAAAAACTAGGTCAAATTTTACTCTTGATATTATAAAATAAAGAATAAATATTAAAATAAAATAAAAATGAAAATAAAAATTTTATAAAATTAATTTAAACATTAAATTGCATCATGAATTTTCTTAGAATTTTTCATTAAGAAAAACTATTTAAAAAAAAAAAGAAATTGAAATGAAAAAAAGAAAATAAAATGCTTGGCATGAACTAAGACAGGGGGGTTTATTAGCAAACCTAAAATGAACTAAGGGTTAGTCTGTTGCTGTGCATGGGCCTCTGGCAGGGGGCGTGGTTAGTGAAAAAGGCAAGTCCCAGGCCCAAAGAGTTCAAAACAAAAGAAATAAAAACTAAGAGGGAGTCTGGGGCGAGGGGGATTCGAACCCCAGACCCCTTGACTACACGCGCAATGTTCACACCACTGGGGAGGCTATACATCCATTGTATAAGCCACCCTCAGAAACATGTATTCCATGAGCATTTCATAATGTGCCAGGTTCAAATAACGTGGAAATGTTACAAGGAAATGCGCTAACAACATGACATCAACCGGTCACTTAAGTTTAAGTGACTAAATGACAAAAATGGTATCCAGCCACTCCTAATCTGCCACGCCACCTTCTTCTTCCATGCAAACCATACAAAACCCTAAAACTATCGTGTAAATACCAGACACAAGCCATGGCAAAGCTTCCACTTGTTCAATCCTTTCCATCCTCAAATCTTAACTAAATTCCAAAAAGTAAAACATCAACATGTAGCATTCAGATGATAGAACAACACTAAACCCTAGACAACTTAAAATAGCAACCTAAACAAGGAGAAAATCATCATGGAAGTGGGACGTCTAAACTAAAACAAACTCTCAGCATGCTAATGAATCGACACTACTTCCAACAGTCATCCATATTATCAATTCAAAACAACACAGATGCAATAGATGAGCAAAAGTATAATATGTAAGATCATTTTAACTTAGACATGAGA
Source organism: Lathyrus tuberosus (assembly GCA_022829125.1). Classification (NCBI taxonomy): domain Eukaryota; kingdom Viridiplantae; phylum Streptophyta; class Magnoliopsida; order Fabales; family Fabaceae; genus Lathyrus; species Lathyrus tuberosus. The sequence continues at coordinate 1,257,068 of JALAZF010000523.1, read as the reverse complement.
ACCTTGGAATAATGAATAGGGAAAGAAAGAAAAAGGCTTACCAAGTGGAGAAGGTCCACCGCCTCTTCAACTTGGAAGCCTTGGAACCTTACTAGCTCAACTTCTTTCTTTCTAAGCTGATGGTATGTAGACTGCTGGTGAAATGATCCTCCCTTTCTCTTGGTTGCACCAGCTCACAATTTTTTATTGCTTTGTGTGGTATGTTGTGGATGTTCTGATGTGTGTTTCTCTTGAATGCCTTTTTCCACCAAAACCTCCTCTTAAAGCTGAACCCAGTTTGAAAAATACATTGGTCAATGTTTTCAGAAGTGAGCATGATTGTGACATATCCTCGAGCTGGCTATGGCAAAGATTGGGGAAGATAAAACCTTGTTATTTTGTGCGCAGTAATGCAGTCTGAATGAAGGTGAGAGACTTGGTCAAGCATGCTGCATAAAATGGATCTTTCCCCTTTTTATGAATATGGTGCTACTCTCTTTTTGTATGTCAAAGGATAAGACTCATTTTAGGTAAGTTTTGAGACCAACAAGGCTGACAAGGATCATTTCAGATGCCTTGGATGCTGCAATATTTGGTCCTTGACTCCAACTTTGTCCTTTTTGGCACAAACCAAAGCAAGTCGTGGGAAAGGATTTGGCAGTCCATATCTTCATGTATTAAGACCAATTTGAGGAGACTTTGAGTTCACATGTGACCTGATATGTAACTAACATCTTGCAAGTTGAACATGTTTGGAAAATGCAAGTATATCTAAGGGAAAAATTGGCACAAAAATCTGTCCAAAACATGATGTTATGCGCTGCCCTCATTGCTAAACATATGCCTTTAAAAATTGGAACTTTAAGACACCATATATATTGATTGGTTGATCCAAATAGAACATTCTTGATATGCCTAGAAAGCTTGCAAATCAAGGAACAAATTTCATGTCCAAGGAATTTTAAAACAAAGCTTGCATCATCATGAAAATCACCTTGGAAAATTGGACCATGAAGTTGCCAAGACTTGACAAGTGAAAAACCCAAATTTGTTGACTTCATAACTTGAGTTGTGTGCATCCAATGGAGATGTTCTAGCACTCAAAAGAAATCTAGAAGAACACTCTACAACTTCCATGGCCAAGAAAAATTGAGATGAGGCTTGAATCATACTGAAAAATGAGGTTGAAGTTGACTGCAAAATGGAGAAAAACATGAAATTTCACCTAGTGTTTTACCTTGACAAGAACTTCCAGGCTCAATAACTTAAAAACTAGGCCTCTTTTGGGGTATGACCCTCTAATGCAATTTAAAGTTCATGATGAGAGCTTCAATTTGAGCTTTGAACCACCAAAATTGGTTGTGTGGTTTGGAAGTTATGGTCTTTCAAAGTTTGAATAAGGAGTGAACTTTTCACACTTCGAAAAGATTCAAGGACCAAACATTGCCCTCTTTGCAAGAAAACTCTCAAATGCCAACTTCTCATGCTCTAACTCAACAATTAGACATGTCTTGATGGAATATGGCTTGAATACTTCAATTTGGATCAAAATCTCAAAAGTCAAAAGCTTTACTTTTTCAGTCAAAACCATAATTTTCTCCAGGAATTCAATTGTATGATCTCTGATGATCTTGCTTCCTTAATCTCTTCAAATGCCATGTGTAGCGAGCGATTTTGGACGCGGTTCTTAAGCGCTGGTCGCTCTCTGCAGTTTGAGCTTAAACTACAGGTCGATTCATTTTTTATCCTATTGTGAGCTGATGAAGGAAGGGAAATAGATGTCTCCAATTAACCCTGCTTTGCATACTGAGTTTAAACAGCGGTCTGTTAGGTTACGGATGCGATCAATGTGGGGGGCCTTTCTTGTGTTATTTTGACAGAATGGTTTCTGGCGGGGAACAAGGATTAGGATGTTAGGACTGATGCTTTTTGATGTGAGAGTATGGGATTTAGGTTTTTGTTTAGTGTGCTCGCTAAGATTTTTCTTTCAATCTTATGCCTACGTATTCCCGTTTACCGAAACAGGGAAATCATAGCGTTCGTAGTTCCTCCTATTCTATGGGAGGAAATGGGTGTTTTGGTGTCTTGTTCAAAGCCCAAGACGTGAAGCAAAAGGTGATTTGTATCTTGTTTAAAGCCCAAGATATGAAGCTAAAAGGTTGACCTTAGAGAGAATTTGTCATCTCTAAAGGGGGCCTGTTTGTCACAACTGTTGGGTGACTGGTCATAAAGGAGGATTACTTTAACCGGGATGTGTGAATCCGGCAATGCCATAATTTCCTTTATATGGGTTTTTAACCTGAAGGAGAAGACTTTAACTCAGTGTAGAGCAATGCTATCTTTCCTTAGGAATTTCTCATGCTAAAAGAGGACAGTGGCATGGATATAGATGATCCAAAAGCTTGCCGCTTACAGCGATTAGATGAAAGGGAAGGAGTTGTTGATGTTTGTATACTGTGAACGAGGCACAACTTTGATGCTAAATGGTTAATTGGATTAACCAGTGGTTTTCTTATATAAAGCCTAAGAGGAGGCTAATATGTGTCTCGCACAAAGCCCGAGAGAGAGACTAAAAGGTTTTGACCCGACGATGGAGTCTTTTGGTATCTCGTATAAAGCCCGAGATGGAGGCTAAAATTCGTTTGGCTCAGTAAGAACCCTTTTGTATCTCGTATAAAGCCCGAGATGGAGGCTAAAGGGTGATTGACTCAATGAGGGAGTCCCTTATGTGTCTCGTACAAAGCCCGAGAGAGAGGCTAAACATTGTTCGACTCCGCTGGGGAGAATCATTAGACAAAGCCCAAGAGGAGGCTGTGGTTACTGTTTCAGTTAAGTGACAGGTCCAGTATACTGATTTTAAAAGAGAAAATCAGTTCTTATATGAGCAATGCTGTACTCAAGGATTTGATCCAAGGATCCAGGTTATTCCTGTTCTTTAAGGAATCGAGAAATCCGAAGGGTATTGAGACTGTCCGAGTCTACGGGTTTCCTTCCTATTTAACGAAGGGGTCCCTTGAGAATGTCTTTGAGACTCAAGGAGATTAGACTGTCCAAGTCTAGAGTGTCCTCTTTTATACCATGCTTTGAGAAACGGTAGTAGACTCTATGAAAGGACTGTTCTATGAAGGTGACTAAGTTCTGTTCCTATACCTCTAGGTGGTCGTCGGGACAATTTGTACGAAGCCCAAGAGGAGGCTGGAAACTTTTAAGAAGCCGATCGGTCCTTGTACGATGCCCAATAGAAGGCTATCATTCCCGGAGGAAGAGATCATTATACGAAGCCTAAGAGGAGGCTGTGAATACTTCTAAGAAGCCGTAGGGTCCTTGTACTAAGCCCAAGAGGAGGCGGGGTTGCTTTTAGGAAGCCTGTGGGTCCTTGTACGATGCTGAAGAGGAGGCTGATGCTTTTAAGAAGCCCGTGGGTCCCCAAACCCCGAGAAATTCAAGGCAAGCTATTCACAAGGAATAGATCAAGTCAGGAAAGTTCGAGAATTTGGAAGAAACTCAAAGATGCCATTCACGGAGAATACATTCATCTCTGGGAATAGAGTTTCTTGACAATTCCTAATAAGGACAGCCGGAGAGAAGACTGTATCTGGTGATCCTATTGGGGATCTAGCTGTCTATTTCTACGAATAAACGAAACGGCATCACCTAGTTCTAGACGTAGTTGCCGGGGAAACTCGAAATATCTATACTATTATTACACAGTTGATATGAGTTTACGAAAGAAGACTTACAGTGAAACAGCCCCACAATACAGTTATATGTATATGAAAGCGGTAAATGAAAGCAATAACCACTTACTCGGTTGTAGAGCTTCCAGGCTGTTTGGTTAGTTGTTCAACAAAGAAAGATTGAAAACAACAGTATATTCAAAATCAAAGGAGAAAGTGCTTTGAAAAAGAAAGATTTGGGGCTTACAGCTCAAGGAGAGGCCCAGGGTTTTATCAGTGAGCGCACTGTTTAAATTTGTACAGAGGGACTTATACAAGTGACTGAGGCCCAAAAATGTTTTTCTGTACAAAGGGATGGGTCTTACACTCTTTCAAGAGGCCCAAAAAAGTTTAAAAAAAAAGAGTGGGGCTTATAAAACGAGGGTAGGCCCAGATGATTTTTCCGTTTAAAAATGGCGATCGCGCCGAGGTTTTCTTTTAACGCGGAGGGACTTATACAATAAGTGAGGCCCAAAATGTTTGGTTAAAAGGGGGTTGGGTCTTACACTCTATTAGAGGCCCAAAATTTTTTTGAATGGGTCTTATAGCTCGAGGAGAGGCCCAAAAGGTTATATTTCAAAAGGCGACGATCGTGCCGTTTGTTTTTGACGGTATCGGGACTGATACAATGCACTGAGGTCCAAAAATGGTTTGGTCAAAAAAGGATTGGGTCTTACACTCTATTAGAGGCCCAAAGTGTTTTGAAAATGATTTATGAGGGTTGAATTAATCCAAAAACCCTAATTTGTTTTCAAAAATGTATTTAATTGAATAAAAATTCAATTAAAATGATCAAAATTGTTTAACATGTGAAAAACAAATTGTGATCTTGGATTAATGCTTCAAAAATTAAGTATTGACCTACAAAATAATTAGAAAGCATTAAAAGTTGCAAAATCAACGTGGAAAAAATACTTAAAATGTCAAAAACAATTAAAATATTAATTCCTTGCAGAAATATCAATTATATGAAATAAATAATATTTTTGGGATTTTTTGGGAAAATAAAATATTTTAACATTTTTGTGAATTATTAAAAAAAGAATCAACTCAAAATCATTAAAACTCAGAGAGAAATTAATTTTTGAATCAATTAAACAAAAATCACAAAATTCAAATATTTGAAAATTAAAAAAAGACGCCAAGAACAGCTGAAGAACACGCGCGTGTTCTGGGTTTGGCTGATTTGCATTTTCTATCCAATCTCCCTGAATACTTGATTATAACATGCAATCCATATATCATTATGCTCGTCTCAACCTCACGATCATGTCTATGTCCATTAATTTCATTTAAATTAAACACATAACAAGAAATCATGAAAAATCCTCAAGAACCCTAATTTCTGCATGAAGGCTAGGATTTTTGATACACGATTCAAACAATGCAATTAATTGAGGGAAAACATTCCATGCATGATTATGAACATATGGCCAAATTATTGTGCAACAAAAATTGCATGGATCATAGAGTTAGAAGAGCTCATGCTTACCACTTGCAGCTGGTGATCGTGATTTGTGTTGGAGGTGTTACAGTTAGGTTCCAATGATGTGGATAGCTTCCCTAGGTACCAAGTGATGTGTCTGAGTGCTTGGAATGGATTGAAATGGTTTGGAGTTGAAGATGGCACCTCAACTGCAAAACTGTCAAGAACTTGAGTAATTGGCTGGTGATTTTGTGAAATCAGTGTTCCAGATGTTATGTGAGTGTTTGGATCACTTCTATATGATGTATGTGAGGTGTGTGAGTGATTGGTTTGATTGGAAAAGCTCTCAAACTCAAAACCCGATAGCTACCTTGCTAAGAAAGGCATTTTTGCCAAGAGAAAGAGATTTTGAGGAAAACATCTGTTAGATGGCTTTGGTGTACTCAAACTGATCACAATTGAGCTCTATTTATAGTAGAGCAAGTTTGTTTTGCAAGGAATAGTGAATGGCAACTGGTAAGTAGGTTTGGCCAATGTTGGCAAATGAAAATCCAAGTCTCCTCTAGCCATTGACTAGAGGTTAGGGCACAGAGCTTTGGTTCCCTTGGTCTTGGATAAGTCTTGACTGATTTCAGATGAGAATGGCTCAGTCCATGCCACCTTGATGCTTCCATTGAATGCTTCAATCCAAATTTGGAGTCTTGTCCCTATTTTGGCCATTCTAGGTTCAACATGCTATTTCTTGTTCCATGGACTTTGGAGGCTTGGCTCAGTGATTGTCCCCTTTAGATTCAATCCTCAGATGTGTCCAAGTGGATAGGAGCATTTGAATTTGGCTGATTTTGGCAAATCGAGCAAAGTTGCAAATTCTGCCTTGCCTTTGACAGATTTCAGCAAGGCAACTTTCCAATGTCATAATTCATGGTGTAAGTTGAATTTGGTAATGCTCTTGACCATTTTGGAAAGCCCTTACATGATACAATAACTGTTTGAACATGTTTAGTTTTGATCTCCTTTGAATCCAAGTGAAAAATCCCTCTACATTTGGCAAAAAGTGAAGGCAGATTCTGACTTAGTGAAATTTTCACTAAGTGTTGGAAAAAGTGATATTTTCACATTTCAGCCACTTTGATCACTCCCTAACTCAAAATCCTTAATGAATTGGACTTAGGTCTAGTTGAAGTTTTTGTAGAGGGTAATGAGGGCTACAAATCCATCTTTGGATGAAAAAAAATGGCTGTGTGGTTTAGGAGTTATGATCCTCCAAAGTTGGTGCCCTTGTCACTTTATTTTTAACTTAGAAAATTTTCTAAGTTTTTATGGTTACCCCTTTTACAAGTTATCCCACTTTTCTTGATTTTTCGTGATGAATGATGATTCAAATCATACATTAACATCATTTTAGGGTTAAAAATCCATTTTGGTGAAAAATCTCAAAAAGTCAAAGTTGACTTTTGTGCACAGTTGACTTTTTATCAGATGAATTCCAAACTGTGCAATTCTTCAGGAAATCATGTCCTTGACCTAAATCAAACTTAATGGACATGTTCCATGGGTGTCATAGGGTATATTGATGCATGTCATAGGGCTTGGGAGCATGTCCTGGTCAAAAGTCAAAGTTACAGTTGACTTTTCCCTTAAAACCCTAACTGTGGTGCAGATGAAATTGAGACTTGTTGCTCAAGCTTCTTGGATTAATCCATTGTTCCAAATGGATCAATATAGTTCATTAGAGACCCTCAAACCCTCTCTTGAGGTCTTGGCTCACGATTTGTCCTAAATGTCAACTTAGGGGTGAATTAGGTCAAGAACCCTAATTCCTGATTTTTGATGAATGCATCCCCTGAGGCAAAATTGACTTGATGATTGGGTCCATGAGGTCCCATGGAGTATATTAGGTTATGTTTTGGATCATTGGCTTGTGCCCAGATGAAATATTTCCATCTGGAGGCCCTGGTCGACGAAAACCCGAATTTGGTGACACTGTCGATCTTGAGACTTGATCCACCTGGAAGGGAGCAGCCTTGTGCTTAATCCTTGGAGTGGGAGTCCTTTTGATCCATTGTGGATGTTTGAGAAGTTAGACAAGTTGAAGATCATGTCATTCCTTGATTGATCCTTTGTCTAAGGCTATGAGAGGGCTTGAAACCCTAATTTTGATTGTAGTGGATGCTCACCCATCTTTGGGGAGACTGATGAGGTATGATGGTTCCTCCATATTGTGATGATGAGTGACACAATGATGGGACATCTTAGTGGTCAAAATTTGAGGTATGATAGATGCCCCTATTTAATCTTCTTGGACCCGAAGGTGTGAATGACGAAGGTATTCGGGCATTCGAGGTGCAAGAGGATTAAATATCGGAATACCCGAAATTTTGATGGTGGTTATGAATGGTAGCTTGCACATTCATCTTATTTAGCTAAGCAATGATGCTTAGAAAAGGTAAATTCCCCTTGATCCTGGTCTTTAGCCAAGGAACTGGTCTCAGTTTTCTTTTGTCAACCTCCATCCCGTTCCTGGTTTCCTACCAAGGAACTGGTCTCAGTTGCTGATTTAAACTTCCCCTCGATCCTGGTTTCCCACCAAGGAACTGGTCTCAGTTTCTTTTGTCAATAAACTTTACTGACAAGGGATGCTACTCGTAGCGGTTTTCCTCAAAATTCTCCCCGAATTTTCCTGGGGAGATGCCATTTGAGTGGAAAAAGTTTTGATGTCAGACTTGCTGGGGAACCCAGTCGTCTGAGTTGTAGAGGTGCACAAACTTCTCTGTTGGAGACGCCATTTATCGATTCTATTGGGGAAAGCGAGTCTCTTGAGAGACTATTTTCGTTTGGGGGCTTACATCATACTTTTCTCGGGATCTTTCCGGAGAAATACCATATGATGGGATCCAATTTTGAGGTGCTGATGACCTTTTCATCGGTGGGTTTTTCGAAGAATGGCAGCTGTACTGCCAAATCTCTGCTTAGTAGGCTTTCTCTGGGGATTTTCCTTAATCCGGGAAAGCAAGGATATCATCTTCAATGGCGAAGAGTGACATCGGTCAAAGGTTCTCTGGTCTTTCAGAGGTTCAAGTTATCAAAGTGGTCAAGGGCCAATTCTGATCCAGAAATAAACTGGAGGAGAGAGAATGTTCAGACGCAGCATTTCCTGACGAGGCAAGAACTGACGACTCGATTGAGAGAACTTTTATCACTAGGGGACAAGACCGACTAGAGTGATAGTGATGCAATATGAAATGTGAATGCAAATCAATAATGCATGATGTGTGTATGTTTATGCTGACAAAACTGACGCGACATACAAACTGACAGGTGAACACGACTGGATACTCGGCCATCGCGGGGCGAAGAAGTACCGTTGGTTCAGAATAATAATTTCGCCTTGCTTAGGAGAGATAGTCCCTGTTGGGAGCTATGTTGATCGGGCTTAGGAGATAAGAACTCGGCCGAGGTGTGTCATACGAAACAAGGTCTCTGACACAGTCGATCCCTTCATTCAGGCGTACTAGGCCTAGAAGGAGTACTTTGATTCTGCACTTTGAAGTTCGCTTACTTTTGGAGAAGCGACCGATGTTCCTTTGTTGTTCAACAGTAAAAAGAAATTGCCGACTTTATTTTAAAAGCAGAAAAAGTTTTAATAGATAAATTCATTTTTGTTTTATTTCAAGAATCGTTAATCATGTTAACAACGTCGTTCTGTAAAGCTAAAACAAATAAGAATTACAAACAAAAGCACAAGGGCTCAAATTTTATTGATGAGATGGAGATCAGCCAAACGCATGATTCCAAAGAGTATATACAAAGTTTGAAAATGGTAATTTACAGGGAAAAGGGCTACGTTGAAACATAACAACCACTATCCTTCTACCAACTTTGAATTCGGGGCATCCTGAGCTTCTGTCGAAGATGACCTTAACTGGAGTTTTCCTCCGATGGATGGTGTAACTGCTGCTGCTGAGGGACTTGCCTCTGTTGAACATAGTTACTTGCCACTATACCTACTTTTGCTTGGATTGTACTGTGATGTTTCCAATCTACCGGGATGATTTTTTTCTCTGTCTCTAACTTTTGCCTGGACCGCCCTTTCGGGTTTTCAAACCACCGAGACGTTTTTTTTTTTTTTTTAGTTTAGGCGAAGTTTTTCTTGACTACATCAACATTTGTGGGGTAGGCAAATTCCTCTCCGTCCATGGTTGCAAGTCTCAAGGCACCTCCTGAGAAAGCTTTCGTGACCACATAGGGGCCATCATAATTCAAAGTCCATTTACCTCACGAATCAGTGAGAAATGATTGTATCTTCTTGAGCACGAGGTCTCCTTTCCTGAAGATGCGAGGTCGAACCTTTTTGTCGAACGCCTTCTTCATTCTCTGTTGATACAGCTGACCATGGCATAGTGCCGTGATTCGCTTCTCCTCGATCAGCTTCAGTTCGTCGTGTTGGCTTTGACACCATTCAGCTTCGGTGAGCTTAGCTTCCATCAATACTCGGATTGATAGGATCTCTACTTCTATGGGGAGCACTGCTTCCATGCCATACACTAGAGAGAAAGGGGTTGCCCCTGTTGAAGTGCGGACAGATGTGCGATAACCGTGAAGAGCAAAGGGTAACATCTCGTGCCAGTCTTTGTAGGTTACAACCATCTTTTGAACGATCTTCTTGATGTTCTTGTTAGCCGCTTCTACCGCTCCGTTCATCTTGGGTCGGTAGGGAGACGAATTATGGTGTTCGATTTTAAACTCTGCACATAACTCTCTCATCATCTTGTTGTTCAAGTTAGATCCATTATCAGTAATGATCTCGCTTGGAACACCATAATGGCAGATGATATTGTTTTTGATAAATCGGACAACCACTTGCCGGGTTACATTGGTGAATGACGCTGCTTCGACCCACTTGGTGAAGTAGTCAATGGCTACTAGGATGAACCGATGTCCATTTGAAGCCTTAGGTTCGATCATGCTGATCATGTCGATTCCCCATATGGAAAATGGCCATGGGGAAGAAAGAACTTTGAGATGTGATGGCGGTACATGAATTTTGTCGGAGTATATCTGACACTTGTGACACCTCCTCATGTACTTGTAGCAGTCGAATTCCATGGTCAACCAGTAGTACCCTGCTCTCAAAATTTTTCTCGCCATTGTATGTCCGTTGGCATGAGTGCCAAAGGACCCTTCATGAATTTCTTTCATCAGCATTTCTGCTTCTGGTCTGTCGACGCATCGGAGCAAGACCATGTCAAAATTTCTCTTATAGAGAGTGTCACCGCTCAGGAAGAAGTTTCCAGCCAATCTTCTGAGGGTTTTCCTGTCTTTTCTGAGTGCCCCAGATGGGTACTCTTGTTTCTGAAGGAAGCATTTGATATCGTGATACCAAGGTCTGTCGTCTATGACTGCTTCAATCGTGAAGATGTAAGCGGGCCTTTCAAGGCACATTATGTCGATCTTAGGTAGGTCGTTCCATTGACCTACACTAATCATGGAAGATAGAGTGGCTAAGGCATTAGCCATGTGATTCTCTTCACGAGGGATGTGATGAAACTCAACTCTGTTGAAGAAGGGTAATAACCTTCTTGCATAGTCTTTGTAAGGAATCAATCCTGATTGGTATGTGTTCCAATCTCCTTTGATCTGATTGATGACCAAAGTTGAGTCGCCGTATACGTCCAAGTTTTTGATCCTTAAATCAATCGCTTCTTCGAGACCCATAATACAAGCTTCGTATTCGGCCTCGTTGTTCGTACATTTGAACGTAAGTCTAGCAGTGAAAGGAATGTGGGTACCCTAAGGGGTAACAATGATTGCCCCAATTCCATTTCCGTAATGCTTAACTGCTCCGTCAAAGATAAGTCCCCATTGGGAACCTGGTTCTGGCCCTTCATTGGGTAACGGTTCATCGCAATCTTTCATTTTTAGATACATGGCATCTTCGTCTGGGAAGTCAAACCCGATTGATTCCTGATTGTCAATCGGTTGATGAGCCAAATGATCAGCTAAAATACTTCCCTTAACGGCTTTCTGAGCGTGGTACTCTATGTCATATTCTGATAACAGCATCTGCCAACGGGCAATCCTTCCCGTGAGAGCAGGTTTTTCGAAGACGTACTTGATTGGATCCATTTCGGAGATTAACCAAGTAGTATGACAAATCATGTATTGGCGAAGACGTTTGGCTGCCCAAGCCAAAGCACAACAAGTTTTCTCATGCATCGTGTACCGAGTTTCACAGTCGGTGAATTTCTTGCTTAGATAATAAATGGCAGACTCTTTCCTTTTGGTTTCGTCTTGTTGGCCAAGTACACATCCCATTGAGTCCTCTAGGACTGTGAGGTAAATGATCAGTGGTCTTCCTTCCACTGGAGGTGATAGAATCGGCAGATTCAACATGTATTCCTTAATACTGTCAAAGGAGGTTTGGCAATCTTCTGACCAAACGCAATCATGGTTCTTTTTCAATAATTTGAAAATTGGCGCACATGTGGCGGTCATAAGGAATATGAATCTGGAGATGTAGTTCAACCGTCCCAGGAATCCTCTGACTTGTTTTTCAGTTTTCGGAGAAGGCATTTCTTGAATGGCCTTGACCTTGTCAGGATCAACCTCAATTCCTTTCTGGCTGACGATGAACCCTAATAGTTTCCCTGAACGGACACCGAAGGTGCACTTGTTGGGATTTAAGCGGAGCTTGAATTTTCTTAGACGTTCGAACATTTTCGACAGATGTTCAACGTGCTCACTCTCTGTTTTTGATTTTGAAATCATATCATCGACATACACTTCGATTTCTTTGTGTATCATGTCATGAAACAAAGTAGTCATGGCCCTTTGATAGGTTGCCCCGACGTTCTTCAAACTGAACGGCATTACCTTGTAACAAAAGGTACCCTATGGGGTAATGAACGAAGTTTTCTCCATGTCTTTCGGCGCCATTTTGATCTGGTTATAGCCCGAGAATCCATCCATGAAGGAGAAGACTTTGAATTTTGCTGTACTGTCCACCAGCATGTCAATGTGTGGTAAAGGAAAGTCGTCCTTTGGACTTGCCTTGTTCAGATCTCAGTAGTCGACACACATTCTGACCTTTCCATCCTTTTTCGGAACAGGTACGATATTGGCTAACCATTGAGGATATTCTGACGTGGCGAGGAAACTCGCATCAATATGTTTCTGTACCTCCTCTTTGATTTTGATGGCCATGTCCGGATGAGTGCGTCTCAACCTTTGCTTCACTGGCGAACATTCCGATCTCAACGGTAAGTGATGTTCCACGATGCTGGTATCCAACCCTGGCATATCCTGATAGGACCAAGCGAATACATCGGGGAATTCTTTGAGAAGCTTTATCAAACTTTCTTTGACAGTTGGACTGAGCAGTGCCCCAATCCTGATTTCTTTTCTCTCTTGCTCTGAACCCAAGTTTACCGTTTCCAACGACTCTTTGTGAGGTTCAATGGACCTTTCCTCTTGTCTGGGTAGTCGGGAGATCTCTTCTGGAATTTCGTTGTCATTTTCTTCTTCAGCCCCAAATACCGGGAACTCAAAGTTGGGAGAAGGCATTGGATTGTATGTTTCAACGGGGTTTAAAACAAGCAATCTGCATGACGTGATGATTCTTGTTTAGAAGAGATAGAGGAAAATGCAAGTGTGTGCAGTGTATTATTTTATTACTGCTTGTTTTTATTTGAATTGTTTCTTAGGATTACCATTTTCTGAAAAAGCGAAAAGAGAAAACAACAATTAATGCGGAAATTATAGAACGACGTTATTTTATTAATGAACAAGTCGATCCTTGAAACTACAGCCCTATAAAACAAAACTCTGTCGCTTCGGGCAAAGCGAAGAGGGAAATTTTACAGAAAGCGAGCCCTATCAAAACATCCGTTTCACCTGGGCAGGGTGAAAGGTTAAAGATGGCAATTACTTTGACTGACGGACGACCTTCGGAACCTCGACGGCAACCCATTGGCGGCGAACTCCTCGGTGAATCACAAAGTCTGGCACCTTCCTTGATTTGTCTTCAGAAATGACGCTGATTTCTGGTGGAGCGGGATCATTGGAATCTGTCTCCCAGGAAGAATTGTCGTAGGAGAATTCCTCTGTTGCATTTTGCATAACATTTGTGCTCTCAGCTGTATCTCCCCATCCAGTAGGCTGGATATCTTCGAGCCTGATACGAGAGCTTTCAGGAGCGGTGTATTTGACCATAAATTCGTATTTCCCACTCGGTTGTCCCAAGGTGTCCCACACTTCTTTCGAACTGGAGGAGTCATCCCTCTCGATGACGTTGACCTCGGGAAAAGCATAGTTGATGAATTCAAGTCCTGCAAACGTTGCAAATTCATCGTCATGTTGAGTAGTTTTTGAATGAACTGAGTGTTGATCCCATGACATGGTGGGGACACAGGTATTCTGTTCAATGATGCTCAGCTGAGTTTCATTACTCGGCTGACTTTCTTGCCCCAAGTTTCCTGGGTAAGGCTGCCACATTGGCAGGCCATCCATTGGGCCATAGTAGTTGTAGTCAAAATTGTCTTTCATCGGAGTGTCTTCCTCTAATGAATTTGGTGGAGCACGGCATCCTTCCGGATCACAATCCCCGTATATCATTTCGACGTCTGATCTTGGTATAAATCTTGGACTTTCTGTAGGAAAGAAAAACGGCGTAGGCACCTCTTCCTGAGACATATAACCGTCCTTGTTAAGGTAGGACTTCTATTCTTCATCTGTGTCAGAGGGATCTTCCTCATTGATAGCATGTACTGCTTGAGACACTGGGTGAAGGAAACCTCCACTGTGGAAGAAATTTTGAAGGGGATGAAGACTTTCATCGTTGGCAGCTGTCTGGGTACAGGTTGCGGAAAAACCAAGACCCTTCTTTGTTTTATTGTCAGTAGGAACGACAAGCTGTCCCCATCCTGTTGTATCGGTACTCTCGACTGCTTTGATAGCATCTTTGTATGAGGAAATCGATGTTCCTCTTTTGAAATGATTGTCCTTGCTTACCGATAGTGCTTGGAACTGAGTTCCAATAACCTCCTCGGGTTTTATACCAGTAGATGATGACAAGTTGCTTACAAGCAAGGCTTGTTCCCCACAAACTGTGACAAGTTGATCGTTCTTGACGAATTTTAGCTTTTGGGGGAGGGTCGAAGTGACCGCTCCAGCCTGATGTATCCAAGGTCTTCCTAATAAACAACTGTACTTTGCCCGGATGTCCATGACCTGGAAAGTGACTTGGAAAGTGTGAGGACCGATAGCTATGGGAAGATCAACTTCGCCGATAACTGCTTTTCCGGATCCGTCAAATGCTTTGACGACGACCTCGTTGATTCTCATCGGAGGGCCTTTGAATGATAATTGCATCAAAGTGGAATTCGGCATAACATTCAGGGCTGACCCTGTGTCTACCAGTACGCTGGCTAAAGCATCGTCCTGGCAGTTAACTGTGATATTGAGCGCCATGTTATGACGGCGACCCTCTTCAGGTAATTCCTCATCACTAAATCCTAAATTATTGCAGGAAGTGATGTTAGAGACAATTCTATCGAACTGTCTGATTGTTACATCCTGTTCCACAAAGGCTTGCTCCAAGACTTTCTGTAGAGCCTCCCTGTGGGCTTCAGAACTGAGTAACAGTGATAATACCGAGATCTTTGAAGGAGTCTGTAACAGCTGATCAACAATGTTATATTCACTCCTTTGGATGAGCTTCAGCATCTCATCATTATTTTTTGAAAGGTCAGGATTACTGGATTGACCGACTGGTGGATTAGGAACTTTTGTGTGAGGTTCCTTTTCTTTGTTAAGTTCTCAAACTCCTCGGTTGAAGATTCGACCGCTCCGTGTTACACGACTGATGTCTGCAATATTCACGATGGAGGGTAATGGAATTTCCTTTCCATTTTCAATTATCGTTGCACCGTATTTGTAAGGGATAGCCTTAGCTGATTCATATGGTAGTGGTCCCGGTAGATAGATGATTATGGGAACCTTCTGATTTTTCAGACCATCATAAGTGATCTCGATTCGTTCCCGGTTGGGAACTTTAGATTCTTCAAGTAGAGGGATAATGGAAAAAACATCCCTGGTCCTGTGATGACCAGAGATCATGACAACATCCTCAACTTGCTCGGCAAGGTAGTTTGGCGACCAATTGATGGGTCCGGAACCTGGATATGGGTGAATCTCTCCACGATCTACCTGACCCTGAAGAGCTGCTCTCACAAAGTAACACCCTTGGTTACTTTTTGAACAGACGCTGCAACGTTCATAGTTGTACGGTGGCACCTGGCCACGCCCACTTTGAATACAATGTAACCTCACTAGGTTAGCTTCCACAGATTGGACATCCTGACTCTGACGCCGAGTGGGGTTTCTGTTATTGATACTAATCTGTTGAGTATCTTCATCCATATAAATTGGCATCCACCAGTGATTTAACAAGTGCTGAAGTGCCTCCTGGACAAGGGTACAACCTCGATCGTTTTCGCAACCCGCTTTACAGCTTTGATAGTCATGTGATATTAAGAATCCGAGCCGGACCTGCTCACCATGTAACTCTACCAGGTTGGTATTCATCACGCGAATATCGAAGATCCGAACCATATTGATCTGATAAGGGTTCCTATCATGGTAGTCTTGGATCCATCCAAGATCCATCTGATGCTGGAGGGCCTCCTGTATGAAAGAGCATCCCTGTTTGTTTACCGAGCAAGTCAGACAGGAACTGTAATCGTGTCGCGGCAGATTATGATACTGGCCTTGCCTTGAGTGCATTGCCACCAAGTTGACATTCATTGCACGGATGTCGTGGTTTTGAATGATGTTAGAGTTTGTGTAGACCATGTTAACTCCACGAACTCGGTGTTCTTGGATCCATCCGAGATCCATTTGTTCCTGTAGAGCTGCTTGCACTACAGAACATCCTTGATTGTCTTTAGAGCAGATATCACACTGATGATAGTTATGAGGTGGCACATGGTCATATCCACTCTGTCTACAATGCATCTTGACCAAATTGGCCTTCAACAAAAGTACATCGTGAATTTGATAGACATCGTTAGTCTCTCCTTCTATCAAATTGACTGCAGCCTTCTCGTGTTGAGGCAGCGGATTTGTGAGAACATTAGGATTCGTATCCTTGAAGGATAAGACCCCGCTCCTAACAAGCTTTTTCACGCCAGACTTGAAATTGAGACAAGTCTCTATGTTATGCCCCGATCCTCCTTGATGGTAAGGGCAAGTTTGATCCACCTTAAACCAAAAAGGCGAATTTTCCGGTACTATAAGAGGAGATTTAGTCTGAATGTGCCCCTTGGCCAGTAGTAATGGAAACAGCTCTACGTACGACACGGGTATAGGATCAAATCTTGATGGTCGTGTTGTACGGTTGTTGTTATATGGAGGACGAGCGTACTGAAGAGGCTGTTGTGTCCTTTGTTGGTCAGGTTGGCTTTGCGCAACCTGAGGTTGATTCGTAGGAATAGACGTAGGGTTGATAGCAGGAGTTACAGCTGCTACCGGTTGATAACGTCGCCTTTGCTTTCCGAGAGAGATATTCCCAATACCTTGCTCTTTTTTCTTAGGGAGAGCACTACCGTATTTTTTAGTACCGCTCGCCGATCCAGTGTCTTTTACCAAACGTCCTTCTCAGACGACTTCCTCAAGACGTACGCCCATGCCGACCATCTCGGTGAAATCACTGGGTGCACTGGCAACCATTCGGTCATAGTAAAATGAGCTTAAGGCCTTTAAGAAGATCTTTGTCATCTCTTTTTCCTTAAGAGGTGGACAAATTTGAGTGGCAATTTCAAGCCACCTTTGAGCATACTCCTTAAAGGTTTCCTTGTCCTTTTACGACATTGATCTGAGTTGATCTCTGTCGGGTGCCATGTCCAAATTGTATTTGTATTGTTAGACGAAGGCAGTGCCAAGATCTCTGAATGTGCTGATCGTGGCACGATTTAAACCCATGTACCATTTGAGTGCGGCACCGGTTAAACTATCCTGGAAGTAGTGAATCAGTAGGTCCTGATTCTCCGTCTGAGCTGACATTCGCCGAGCGTACATCACCAGATGGCTCTGAGGGCAAGAGTTACCCTTGTACTTTTCAAAGTCGGGCACTTGGAACTTGTGCGGGACTTTCACATTGGGGACCAGACAAAGGTCTGCGGCGTCCTTTCCAAATAGATCCTGACCGCGAATGGCTTGCAGCTCCTTCTGCATTTCCAAGAACTGCTCCTGGAATTCCTCCATTCTGTCAAACATAGTTTCCTTCTTACCAGAAGGTGTCTGTGGAATCTGCCCTCCCGGGAAAGTGTGCACCACAGGGGGTGGTAGCGTAACTACGGTAGTGAGTCTTGGCATCTCCCGAAGTTTCTAACCTTCAGGAGTCTTCAGTATGCCCCTGGCATCTTCGCTTTCCCGAAGTTTGTAACCTTCAGGCCCAGCGGCTTCTGTTGTGATTCCCTGATTTTCAGTGATCGGCAGAACATATCCTTCCGGGATATAGTTAACAGGCATGCCCCAGGGACGATCTTTCAGCATCTGATACCTAGGATCATACTTCTCCACTATGGGCGTTGAGGTGATCTCTGAGATCATAGTTCGTTGTAGCTGAGCTTCCGCCATGGCTTGCATGTCGTTACGAAGCTTTCTCATATCCTCTCTCAGAGCGTCGATCTCTTCTTTCAACTCTCTGTTTTCTTCCTCAAGATCATCCATCTTTTTCTGACGATTGGCCCAAGTATTATACGAATGAGACAGTTTGACTCTAGAATCGAGACACAAACGTGAGATTCGTAGGTAAGAAGAATACGCGATGTGAGAATGATGAATGCAATGATTATATTAATTGTTTTTTGGTTTAATCAAAATAAACTTCGACAATTAGATTGCAAATATCAAACAGTGGGGAAACCCCTTTTTATTTAAATTCAAAGGATTACAGAAACGGAAATACAGTAGATTACAAGATGCGGAAACAGAAACCTAAGCTAATGGGTCCCGAGTCCTCTCTGAAGAGAAATCGGGTGCTGACTCTGGTATTTTCCTTTTCTTTGACCGGGGCTCTTGGGCCGTTGTCGGGTTGTCATTCCTTTGCCAAGTGAAAGGAGCGAGCAAATTCCTTTGGTTATCCTGATTATCCACAACATGTTGCTCCAAAATTTCAATCAGAGCATCTTTTCCTTTCAGTAATTGCTGTATTTTGATGCACTTTACGTCGAGGGTGCGGTACTTGTTCTTCCAAGACCTTCTCTCCTTTTGAACTTTGTTGAGAGTAACCTGAAGCTTTTCAGTTTCCGTCATGAAGTACATGACAGATTCCTTCGGCGGAAGAATTCCGTAACGAGGATAAGGCATTTTTAGCTTGAGAGCTCTAGTTTGTACCCAATGGACATAAGGCTCCACCGAGACACAGTCCGGTTTTCCTAGAGACTCTCGTTCTTTCTTATGAACATGCTTCCAAGCATGCACTATTTCCATCTTTAGTGCTCTGTCGTTTTCTCCTTCCTTGAAGAAAAGACCTTCTAGATGAACACCCAGTGGGATGTGCCTCATCGGGTATCCAAATTGACGGCGAACCAATACCGGATGGTAGTTGATTCCTCCTTTAGTTCCTATGAGGGGTACGTTGGGGAAGTTTCCACAACGGTCAATGATTCTGATTCCCTCATAAATCCTATTGCACCAATCTATATCAGAGTTGGTAAGAGACATGATCTTCTGCGACCAACGTAAGGCACTCTTGCAATCCCAAAATGCAGCAGACTTGGGCAAGTGAGAGATAAACCATTTGTAAAGCAAAGGTACACAACATGTGATCTCCCCTCCGCTGTACAAATTTCCAAGTGTACAGAATGATACGCATCTGCGAGCAAAGTCGGCACAGGGTTTCCAATGAGAAAAACCTTAATAGCGTTGATATCGACGAAATTATTAATGTTGGGAAACAAAAATAACCCGTAGGTGAGCAAGACAAAGATGCTTTCAAAAGCAGTTATGTTTCCTATACTGGCAAAATACAGGGCCTTCTTTGTTAAGAACTGGGCTGGCAAACCTTGGATGCCACCCTTAGTAGTTAGGTGAGTCCTGACCTCAGACTCGTCCAAATGAATTGCTCTCGCAATGGTCTGATTCTTTAGAATTTCTTCCAGTCCAGAAAATGGAGCTCGATCAGTGATGTGTAAATCGATCAGATGAGAATACTCCTCCAGCGTTGGTGCTAGCTGGTAATCCGGGAATGTGAAACAGTGATAAACTGGATCATAAAACTGAATGAGCGCATCCATGATTCCCTCAATCACATGGACTCTTAATAGTGGTAGCAGACCTCCGTACTTGGCTCTGAAAGCCTCTGGGTTAGTGATCATCCTTGCTAACCTTCTCAAATCCTCTAGTTTTGGAACCTTGAAGGTATACCTATGGGTTCTCCTTCTACCGAAATCCATTAGTGCAACCCTTTTCTCTGATATTTGCAATCACAGTCTTAGTTTAATTTGAAAAACAGAGAGACTAGAAGAGAAGATTTTTTTTTGAATGTTTTAATGTTTTTTAAACGAATGCATGAATGCAGCACACAAAAACATAGAAAAAACATGGGGTCAAAGGGTCGTTGTCATGAAGTCAAGGCTCTACCCATCCCCCAAAGGTTTATACTAGGGTGATTTTTGTACATGTACTCATTATCCTCAGCTCCTCCCTGGAAAGCAAAACAACAAGCGGATCGCCAGCGAGTTGTAGTGCAATCTTAGAGTAAGTTCCATTCATCGAGAATAGATCACCAGCCTCAAATGAGGGTAGTATCGCGTAACAACTATTTCTGATAGTTTCCGCACTACGAAAGGGTTTGGCTCCTCAGCTTCTCAGACTTAACAACTGGCCCATTGTCTAGGTGAGAGAATGGGTTACGTTGGTCAGCCTCCACTGAGGTTGATGGTCGACCCCGTCGCCATCACTTATCTTAAGTGTATACTCAATCTTTCCGCATACGGCATCACCCGCATTGCCATTAGCAGAAAAATAAACACGTATAACAATTAGGAAAAGCGGTATATATATTTGTCCTAAACATCCTAGACCTTTAAAGCTATGAATCCTAAGTTCCTGACAGAAAATGGGTTCCCCGGCGGAAGCCCCAATCTGTGGTATTCACTCAAGAGATGAAAAGGAAGACCGTGCCTAGATCAAACTTTGAAAGGCCCCACGGTGGGCGCCATTTTTCTGTAGCGAGCGAGTTTGGACGCGGTTCTTAAGCGCTGGTCGCTCTCTGCGGTTTGAGCTTAAACTACAGGTCGATTCATTTTTTATCCTATTGTGAGCTGATGAAGGAAGGGAAATAGATGTCTCCAATTAACCCTGCTTTGTATACTGAGTTTAAACAGCGGTCTGTTAGGTTACGAATGCGATCAATGTGGGGGGGGCCTTTCTTGTGTTATTTTGACAGAATGGTTTCTGGCGGGGAACAAGGATTAGGATGTTAGGACTGATGCTTTTTGATCTGAGAGTATGGGATTTGGGTTTTTTGTTTAGTGTGCTCGCTAAGATTTTTCTTTCAATCTTATGCCTACGTATTCCCGTTTACCGAAACAGGGAAATCAGAGCGTTCGTAGTTCCTCCTATTCTATGGGAGGAAATGGTTGTTTTGGTGTCTTGTTCAAAGCCCAAGACATGAACCGAAAGGTGATTTGTATCTTGTTTAAAGCCCAAGATATGAAGCTAAAAAGGTTGACCTTAGAGAGAATTTGTCATCTCTAAAGGGGGTCTGTTTGTCACAACTGTTGGGGTGACTGGTTATAAAGGAGAATTACTTTAACCGGGATTTGTGAATCCGGCAATGCCATAATTTCCTTTATAGGGATTTTAACCAGAAGGAGAAGACTTTAAGTCAGTGTAGAGCAATGCTATCTTTCCTTAGGAATTTCTCATGCTAAAAGAGGGACAGTGGCATGGATATAGATGATCCAGAGGCTTGCCGCTTACAGCGATTAGATGAAAGGGAAGGAGTTATTGATGTTTGTATACTGTGAACGAGGCACAACTTTGATGCTAAAAGGTTGATTGGATCAACCAGTGGTTTTCTTATATAAAACCTAAGAGGAGGCTAATATGTGTCTCGTACAAAGCCCGAGAGAGAGGCTAAAAGGTTTTTGACTCAACGAGGGAATCTTTTGGTATCTCGTATAAAGCCCGAGATGGAGGCTAAAATTCGTTTGGCTCAGTAAGAACCCTTTTGTATCTCGTATAAAGCCCGAGATGGAGGCTAAAGGGTGATTGACTCAACGAGGGAGTCTCTTATGTGTCTCGTACAAAGCCCGAGAGAGAGGCTAAACGTTGTTCGACTTCACTGGGGAGAATCATTTGTACAAAGCCCAAGAGGAGGCTGTGGTTACTGTTTCAATTAAGTGACAGGTCCAGTATACTGATTTTAAAAGAGAAAATCAGTTCTTATATGAGCAATGCTGTACTCAAGGATTTGATCCAAGGATCTAGGTTATTCCTGTTCTTTAAGGAATCGGGAAATCCGAAGGGTATTGAGACTGTCCGAGTCTATGGGTTTCCTTCCTATTTAACGAAGGGGTCACTTGAGAATGTCGTTGAGACTCAAGGAGATTAGACTGTCTAAGTCTAGAGTGTCCTCTTTTATACCATGCTTTGAGAAACGGTAGTAGACTCTATGAAAGGACTGTTCTATGAAGGTGACTAAGTTTTGTTCCTATACCTCTAGGAGGTCGTCGGGACAATTTGTACGAAGCCCAAGAGGAGGCTGGAAAGTTTTAAGAAGCCGATCGGTCCTTGTACTAAGCCCAAGAGAAGGCTATCATTCCTGGAGGAAGAGATCATTATACGAAGCCTAAGAGGAGGCTGTGAATACTTCTAAGAAGCCGTAGGGTCCTTGTACTATGCCCAAGAGGAGGCAGGGTTGCTTTTAGGAAGCCTGTGGGTCCTTGTACGATGCCCAAGAGGAGGCCGATGCTTTTAAGAAGCTCGTGGGTCCCCAAACCCCGAGAAATTCAAGGCAAGCTATTCACAAGGAATAGATCAAGTCAGGAAAGTTTGAGAATTTGGAAGAAACTCAAAGATGCCATTCACGGAGAATACATTCATCTCTGGGAATAGAGTTTCTTGACAATTCCTAATGAGGATAGCCGAAGAGAAGACTGTATCTGGTGATCCTATTGGGGATCTAGCTGTCTATTTCTACGAATAAACGAAACGGCGTCACCTAGTTCTAGACGTAGTTGCCGGGGAAACTCGAAATATCTATACTATTATTACACAGTTGATATGAGTTTACGAAAGAAGACTTACAGTGAAACAGCCCCACAATACAGTTATATGTATATGAAAGGGGTAAATGAAAGCAATAACCACTTACTCGGTTGTAGAGCTTCCATGCTGTTTGGTTAGTTTTTCAACAAAGAAAGATTGAAAACAACAGTATATTCAAAATCAAAGGAGAAAGTGCTTTGAAAAAGAAAGATTTGGGGCTTACAGCTCAAGGAGAGGCCCAGGGTTTTATCAGTGAGCGCACTGTTTGAATTTGTACAGAGGGACTTATACAAGTGACTGAGGCCCAAAAATGTTTTTCTGTACAAAGGGATGGGTCTTACACTCTTTCAAGAGGCCCAAAAAATTTTAAAGAAAAAGAGTGGGGCTTATAACACGAGGGTAGGCCCAGATGATTTTTCCGTTTAAAAATGGCGATCGCGCCGAGGTTTTCTTTTAACGCGGAGGGACTTATACAATAAGTGAGGCCCAAAATGTTTGGTTAAAAGGGGGTTGGGTCTTACACTCTATTAGGGGCCCAAAAAAGTTTTGAATGGGTCTTATAGCTCGAGGAGAGGCCCAAAAGGTTATTTTTCAAAAGGCGACGATCGCGCCGTTTGTTTTTGACGGTATCGGGACTTATACAATGCACTGAGGCCCAAAAATGGTTTGGTCGAAAAAGGATTGGGTCTTACACTCTATTAGGGGCCCAAAGTGTTTTGAAAATGATTTATGAGGGTTGAATTAATCCAAAAACCCTAATTTGTTTTCAAAAATGTATTTAATTGAATAAAAATTCAATTAAAATGATCAAAATTGTTTAACATGTGAAAAACAAATTGTGATCTTGGATTAATGCTTCAAAAATTAAGTATTGACCTACAAAACAATTAGAAAGCATTAAAAGTTGCAAAATCAATGTGGACAAAATATTTAAAATGTCAAAAACAATTAAAATATTAATTCTTTGCAAAAATATCAATTATATGAAATAAATAATATTTTTGGGATTTTTTGGGAAAATAAAATATTTTAACATTTTTGTAAATTATTAAAAAAAGAATCAACTCAAAATCATTAAAACTCAGAGAGAAATTAATTTTTGAATCAATTAAACAAAAATCACAAAATTCAAATATTTGAAAATTCAAAAAAGGCGCCAAGAACAGCTGAAGAACACGCGCGTGTTCTGGGTTTGGCTGATTTGCATTTTCTATCCAATCTCCCTGAATACTTGATTATTACATGCAATCCATATATCATTATGCTCGTCTCAACCTCACGATCATGTCTATGTCCATTAATTTCATTTAAATTAAACACATAACAAGAAATCATGAAAAATCCTCAAGAACCCTAATTTCTGCATGAAGGCTAGGATTTTTGATACACGATTCAAACAATGCAATTAATTGAGGGAAAACATTCCATGCATGATTATGAACATATGGCCAAATTATTGTGCAGCAAAAATTGCATGGATCATAGAGTTAGAAGAGCTCATGCTTACCACTTGCAGCTGGTGATCGTGATTTGTGTTGGAGGTGTTAGAGTTAGGTTCCAATGATGTGGATAGCTTCCCTAGGTACCAAGTGATGTGTCTGAGTGCTTGGAATGGATTGAAATGGTTTGGAGTTGAAGATGGCACCTCAACTGCAAAACTGTCAAGAACTTGAGTAATTGGCTGGTGATTTTGTGAAATCAGTGTTCCAGATGTTATGTGAGTGTTTGGATCACTTCTATATGATGTATGTGAGGTGTGTGAGTGATTGGTTTGATTGGAAAATCTCTCAAACTCAAAACCCGATAGCTACCTTGCTAAGAAAGGCATTTTTGCCAAGAAAAAGAGATTTTGAGGAAAACATCTGTTAGATGGCTTTGGTGTACTCAAACTGATCACAATTGAGCTCTATTTATAGTAGAGCAAGTTTGTTTTGCAAGGAATAGTGAATGGCAACTGGTAAGTAGGTTTGGCCAATGTTGGCAAATGAAAATCCAAGTCTCCTCTAGCCATTGACTAGAGGTTAGGGCACAGAGCTTTGGTTCCCTTGGTCTTGGATAAGTCTTGACTGATTTCAGATGAGAATGGCTTAGTCCATGCCACCTTGATGCTTCCATTGAATGCTTCAATCCAAATTTGGAGTCTTGTCCCTATTTTGGCCATTCTAGGTTCAACATGCTATTTCTTGTTCCATGGACTTTAGAGGCTTGGCTCAGTGATTGTCCCCTTTAGATTCAATCCTCAGATGTGTCCAAGTGGATAAGAGCATTTGAATTTGGCTGAGTTTGGTAAATCGAGCAAAGTTGCAAATTCTGCCTTGCCTTTGACAGATTTCAGCAAGGCAACTTTCCAATGTCATAACTCATGGTGTAAGTTGAATTTGGTAATGCTCTTGACCATTTTGGAAAGCCCTTACATGATACAACAACTGTTTGAACATATTTGGTTTTGATCTCTTTTGAATCCAAGTGAAAAATCCCTCTACATTTGGCAAAAAGTGAAGACAGATTCTGACTTAGTGAAAATTTCACTAAGTGTTGGAAAAAGTGATATTTTCACATTTCAGCCACTTTGATCACTCCCTAACTCAAAATCCTTAATGAATTGGACTTAGGTCTAGTTGAAGTTTTTGTAGAGGGTAATGAGGGCTAAAAATCCATCTTTGGATGAAAAAAAATGGCTTTGTGGTTTAGGAGTTATGATCCTCCAAAGTTGGTGCCCTTGTCACTTTATTTTTAACTTAGAAAATTTTCTAAGTTTTTATGGTTACCCCTTTTACAAGTTATCCCACTTTTCTTGATTTTTCTTGATGAATGATGATTCAAATCATACATTAACATCATTTTAGGGTTAAAAATCCATTTTGGGGAAAAATCTCAAAAAGTCAAAGTTGACTTTTGTGCACAGTTGACTTTTTATCAGATGAATTCCAAACTGTGCAATTCTTCAGGAAATCATGT
This sequence comes from Lathyrus tuberosus, assembly GCA_022829125.1. Lineage (NCBI taxonomy): Eukaryota > Viridiplantae > Streptophyta > Magnoliopsida > Fabales > Fabaceae > Lathyrus > Lathyrus tuberosus. The sequence continues at coordinate 1,231,712 of JALAZF010000523.1, read as the reverse complement.
CCTTGACCTAAATCAAACTTGATGGACATGTTCCATGGGTGTCATAGGGTATATTGATGCATGTCATAGGGCTTGGGAGCATGTCCTGGTCAAAAGTCAAAGTTACAGTTGACTTTTCCCTTAAAACCCTAACTGTGGTGCAGATGAAATTGAGACTTGTTGCTCAAGCTTCTTGGATTAATCCATTGTTCCAAATGGATCAATATAGTTCATTAGAGACCCTCAAACCCTCTCTTGAGGTCTTGGCTGATGATTTGTCCCAAATGTCAACTTAGGGGTGAATTAGGTCAAGAACCCTAATTCCTGATTTTTGATGAATGCATCCCCTGAGGCAAAATTGACTTGATGATTGGGTCCATGAGGTCCCATGGAGTATATTAGGTTATGTTTTGGATCATTGGCTTGTGCCCAGATGAAAGATTTCCATCTGGAGGCCCTGGTCGACCAAAACCCTAATTTGGTGACACTGTCGATCTTGAGACTTGATCCACCTAGAAGGGAGCAGCCTTGTGCTTAATCCTTGGAGTGGGAGTCCTTTTGATCCATTGTGGATGTTTGAGAAGTTAGACAAGTTGAAGATCATGTCATTCCTTGATTGATCCTTTGTCTAAGGCTCTGAGAGGGCTTAAAACCCTAATTTTGATTGTAGTGGATGCTCACCCATCTTTGGGGAGACTGATGAGGTATTATGGTTCCTCCATATTATGATGATGAGTGACACAATGATGGGACATCCTAGAGGTCAAAATTTGGGGTATGACACCCTGCTATACAAAAGGTTCACTTCCCATTTGCCCAAGTCTGCTGCATTTTGGGATCAAAAGAATACTTTACATTGGTCGTAGAGAATCATGTCTCTTACCAACTCTGACATCGATTGGTACAATCGAATCTACGACAGGATCAGGATCATTGACCGTTGTGGAAATTTCCCAAATGTACCCCTTATAGGAACTAAGGGGGGAATCAACTATCATCCAATTCTCGTTCGTCGTCAATTCGGATACCCGATGAGGCACGTCCCACAGAATGCTCATCTGGAAGGTCTTTTCTTCAAGGAAGGAGAAAATGACAGGGCACTAAAGACGAAAATAGTGCACGCTTGGAAACACGTTCATAGGAAAGGACGAAAGTCTATAGGAAAACCAGATTGTGTCTCAGTGGAGCCTTATCTCCACTGGGTACAAACTAGAGCTCTCAAGCTGAGGATGCCTTACCCTCGTCAGGAAGTTCTTCCATTAAGGGACTCTGCCCTTTATTTCATGTTTGAGACAGAAAAACTTCAGGTTACTCTCAGCAAAGTTCAGCAGGAGAAGAGGTCTTAGAGGAATAAGTACCGTATTCTCAATGTGGAGTGCAAGAAAATACAACAACTGTTAAGAGAAAAAGATGCCCTGATTGAGATTTTAGAGCAACATGCTGTAGAAAATCAGGATGATCAAAGGAATTTGCCCGCTCCTTTCACTTGGCAAAGGAATGACAACCCGACAACGGCCCAAGAGCCCCGGTCAAAGAAAAGGAAATCACCCGAACCAGCACTTGAGCTCTCTTCAGAGAGGACTCAGGATCCATTAGTTTAGATTTCCTTTTCCAGCACTTTGTAATCTACTGTATTTCCATTTCCGCAATCCTTTGAATTCAATAAAATGGGGTTTCCCCACTGTTTGATATTTGCAATCTAATTGTCGAAGTTTACTTTGAATAAACAAAAACAATTAATATAATCATTGCATTCATCATTCTCATAAGCACATTCTTATTACCTATGAATCTCACGTTTGCGTCTCGATTCTAGAGTCAAACTATCTCATTCGTACAATACTCGGGCCAATCTTCAGAAAAAGATGGATGATCTCGAGGAAGAGAACAGAGAGTTGAGAGAAGAGATCGAAACTCTGAAAGAGGAGTTGAGAAGCTTCATAAAGACATGCAAGCTCTAGCAGAAGCTCAAATGCAACAACAAAGGACTGTGATCTCGGAGATCACATCAACGCCCATAGTGGAATGGTATGATCCTAGGTACAAAATTCCGAAAGATCGTCCCTGGGGCATGCCTATCAACAATATCCCGAAAGGATATGTTCCGCCGATCAATGAGGATCAGGGAACCGCAGCAGGAGCCGCTGGGCCTGAAGGTTACAAACTTTGGGAAAGCGAAGATACCAGGGGCATGACAACAACTCCTGAAGGTTACAAACTTCGGAAGGCACCGAGAGTCTCAGCCATAATGACTATACCACCACCTGTGGTACACACTGTCCCAGAAGGACAGATTCCCCAGATACCTTATGGTGGAAACGAAAGCATGTTTGACAGAATGAATGAGTTCCAGGAACAGTTCCTGGAGATGCATAAAGAACTGCAAACCCTTCGCGGTCAGGATCTATTTGGAAAGGACGCCGCAAACCTTTTCTTAGTCCCCAATGTGAAAGTTCCACACAAGTTCCAAGTGCTCGACTTTGAAAAATACAAGGGTAACTCTTGCCCTCAGAGTTATTTAGTGATGTACGCTCGGCGAATGTTAGCTCAGACAAAGAACCAGGAGCTACTAATTCACTACTTTCATGATAGTTTAACCGGTGCCGCATTAAAATAGTACATGGGTTTAAACCGCGCTACGATTGGTACATTCAGAGATCTTGGTGCTGCTTTCGTTCAACAATATAAATACAATTTGGACATAGCACCGGACATAGATCAACTCAGATCGATGTCACAAAAGGACAAGGAAACCTTTAAGGAGTACGCTCAGAGATGACATGAAATTTCCGCCCAGATTTGTCCACCTCTTGAGGGAAAAGAGATGACAAAGATCTTATTAAAGACCTTAAGCTCATTTTGCTACGACAAAATGGTCGCCAGTGTGCCCAGTGACTTCACCGAGATGGTGGGCATGGGGGTTCGTCTTGAGGAAGCAGTCCGGGAAGGACGTTTAGTAAAAGACGCTGGATCATCAAGTAGTAAAAAACGATACGGTAGTTCTCTCCCTAAGAAAAAAGAGCAGGATATTGGGAATATCTCTCTCGGAAAGCAAAGGCGACGATATCAACCAGTAACAGCTGTAACTCCTGCTATCAACCCCATGCCTGTTCCCACGTATCAACCTCAGGTTGCGCAGAGCCAACCGAATCAACAACAATTTCAGCAAAGGACACAACAGTCTCTTCAGCAGACTCGTCCTCCGTACAACAACAACTATACAACGCGACCACCAGGGTTCGACCCTATACCCATGTTGTATGCAGAACTGCTTCCATTATTACTGGTCAAGGGGCATGTCCAAACCAAGTCTCCTCTTATAGTACCGGAAAATCCACCTTTTTGGTTTAAAACGGATCAGACTTGTCCTTACCATCAAGGAGGACCAGGGCATAACATAGAAAACTGTCTCAGTTTAAAATCCGATGTACAAAAGCTTGTTAGGAGTGGGGTCTTATCTTTCAAAGATACGAATCCGAATGTTCTCACAAACCAGATGCCACAACACGAGAAAACTACAGTCAATTTGATAGAGGGAGAGTCTAACAACATCTATCAAATTCATGATGTACTCTTATTAAGGGCCAACTTGGTCAAGATGCATTGTAGACAGAGTGGATATGGCCATGTGCCACCTCATAATTATCACCAGTGTGATATCTGCTCTAAAAAAAATCAAGGATGTTTTGTGGTGCAATCAGCTCTACAGGAACGAATGGATCTCGGATGGATCCAAGTGCATTGAGTTCATGAAGTCAGCATGACCTATACAAATCCCAACGTCATTCAGAACCAAGACATCCGTGCAATGAATGTCAACTTTGTAGAGATGCACTCGAGGCAAAACCAGTATCATAATCTGCCGCGTCACAATTATAATTCCTGCCTGACTTGCTCGGTAAACAAATAGGGATGCTCTTTTGTACAAGAGGCCCTCCAGCATCAGATGGATCTAGGATGGATCCAGGACTACCATGATAGGAATCCCTATCAAATCAACATGATTTAAATCTTTGATATTCGTCTGATGAATACCAGTTTGGTGGAGTTACATGCCAGGCAGGTCCAACTCGGTTTTCTCACTTTTCACGAGTATCTGAGCTGTAAAGGGTGTTGTGAGAGTAACCAAGGGTGCGCTCTCGTTCAAATAACTTTACAACACTTGTTAAACCACTGGTGGCTTCCGATCTATCTGGATGAAGACACGCAACAAATCAGTGTGCTTAATGGAAACCCTACTCGGCGTCAAAATCAGGATGTCCGATCTATGGAAACAAACTTGGTATGGTCGCACTGCATTCAAAGTGAGCGTGACCAGGTGCCACCACACAACTATGAACGCTGTAGAGTCTGTTCGGAAAATAACCAAGGATGTTACCTTGTGCGAGCAGCCCTTCAGAGTCAGTTGGATCGTAGAGAGATTCACCCATACCTAGCTTCGGGGTCCGTTGGCTCGACGCCGGACTACTTCGCTGATCAAATCAGAGACGTGGTTGTAATCTCTGACCCTGAGAGGAACAAGGATGTTTTTACCATCATCCCTCTACTGGAAAAATCAAATGTTCTTAGCCAGGAACTGATTGAAGTTACCTACGAAAGTCAGAAAAATCAGAAGGCTCCTGTAGTTATTTGTTTGCTGGGACCGTTACCGTATGAATCAGCTAAGGCAATCCCTTACAAATACGGTGCAACAATAATTGAGAATGGAAAGGAAATTCCATTACCCTCCGTCGGGAATATTACAGACATCAGTCGAGTAACACAGAGCGGCCGAGTAGTTGGAGAACCTAACAAAGAAAAGGAACTTCAAACAGAAGTTCCCAATCCACCAGTCGGTCAATCCAGTAATCCCGACCTTTCAGAAAACAATGATGAGATGCTGAAGCTCATCCAAAGGAGTGAATACAACATTGTTGATCAACTGTTACAAACTCCTTCAAAGATCTCAGTGCTATCACTTTTACTCAGTTCCGAATCCCACAGAGAGGCCCTACAGAAAGTCTTAGAGCAGGCCTTTGTGGAACAGGATCTACCAATACGACAGTTCGATAGCATCATCTCTAACATCACTTCCTGCAACAACTTAGGATTCAGTGATGAGGACTTGCCAGAGGGGGGCAAAAGCCACAACATGGTGCTCAATATCACAGTTAACTGCCAGGACGATGCTTTAGCCAGCGTACTGGTATACACAGGATCGACCATCAACATTATGCCGAATGTAATACCCCAAATTTTGACCACTTAGATTTCCCATCATTGTGAAAATCATCATCACAATATGGATGAACCATCATGCTTCATCAGTCTCCCCAAAGATGGGTGAGCATCCAATACAATCAAAATTAGGGTTTCAAGCCCTCTCTGAGAGCTTTAGACAAAGGATCAATCAAGAAATGACATGATCTTCAACTTTTCTAATCTCTTAAACATCCACAATGGATCAAAAAGGACTCCCACTTCAAGGATTAAGCACAAGGCTGCTCCCTTCTAGGTGGATCAAGTCTCAAGATCGACAGTGTCACCAAATTAGGGTTTTGGTCGACCAGGGCCTCCAGATGGAAATTTTCATCTGGGCACAAGGCAATGATCCAAAACATAACCTAATATGCTTCATGGAACCTCATGAACCCATGCTTCAAGTCAATTTTGCCTCAGGGGATGCATTCATCAAAAATCAGGAATTAGGGTTTCTTGACCTAATTCACCCCTAAGTTGACTTTTAGGACAAACCATGAGCCAAGACCTCAAGAGATGATTTGAGGGTCTCTAATACACCATATTGATCCATTTGGAACAATGGATTGATCCAAGAAGCTTGAGCAACAAGTTTCAATTTCATCTGCACCACAATTAGGGTTTTAAGGGAAAAGTCAACTGTAACTTTGACTTTTGACCAAGACATGCTCCCAAACCCTAATACATGATTGAATATACCCTATGACACCCATGGAACATGTCCATCAAGTTTGATTTAGGTCAAGGACATGATTTCCTGAAGAATTGCACAGTTTGGAATTCATCTGATAAAAAGTCAACTGTGCACAAAAGTCAACTTTGACTTTTTGAGATTTTTCACCAAAATGGATTTTTAACCCTAAAATGATGTTAATGTAAGATTTGAATCATCATTCATCAAGAAAAATCAAGAAAAGTGAGATAACTTGTAAAAGGGGTAACCATAAAACTTAAAAAATTTTCTAAGTTAAAAATAAAGTGGCAAAGGTACCAACTTTGGAGGACCATAACTCCTAAACCACAAGCCATTTTTTCTCATCCAAAGATGGATTTGTAGCCCTTATTATCACCTACAAAAACTTCAACTACAAGTCATTCCAATTCATTAAGGATTTTGAGTTATGGAGTGATCAAAGTGGCTGAAAAGTGAAAATGTCACTTTTTCCAACACTTAGTGAAATTTTCACTAAGTCAGAATTCTGCTTCACTTTTTGCCAAATGTAGGGGGATTTTTCACTTGGAATCAAAAGAGATCAAAACCAAACTTGTTCAAACAGTTGTTGTATCATGTTAGGGCTTTCCAAAATGGCCAAGAACATTGCCAAATTCAACCTACATCATGAGATACAACATTGTCAAGTTACCTTGCTGAAATCTGTCAAGGCAAGGCAGAATTTGCATTTTGGCTCGATTTGCCAAAATCAGCCAATTGCAATTGCTCCAATCCACTTGGACACCTCAGAGGATTGAATCCAAAGGGGACAATCACTGAGCCAAGCCTCCAAGGTCCAAGGAACAAGGAATAACATGTTGAACCTAGAGTTGTCAAAATAGGGACAAGACTTCAAATTTGGAATGAGGCATTCAATGGAACCATCAAGGTGGCATGGACTGAGCCATTCTCATCTGAAATCAGTCAAGACTTATCCAAGACCAAGGGGACCAAAGCTCTGTGCCCTAACCTCTAGTCAATGGCTAGAGGAGACTTTCATTTCCATTGGCCAACATTGAGGAAACCTACTTACCAGCTGCCATGTACTATTCCTTGCAAAACAAACTTGCTCTACTATAAATAGAGCTCAATCATGGTCAGTTTGAGTACACCAAAGCCATCTAACAGATGCTTTCCTCAAAATCTCTTTCTCTTGGCAAAAATGCCTTTCTTAGCAAGGTAGCTATCGGGTTTTGAGTTTGAGAGCAATTCTGCACAAACCAATCACTCACACACCTCACATACATCACATATGAGCTGATCAAACACTCACATAACATCTGAAACATCAATTTCACAAAATCACTTGCCATCCACACAAGTTTGAAGTGAAGTTACAGCTGAGATGCCATAAACTGATCCAGTCCATTTCAATTCAATCCAAGTGTTCAAACACACTCCATATGGTGTAGGGAAGCTGTCCAGATCATCACAACTTGTCTGTAACACCTCCAACTCAAAATCACATCTGAACTTGCTGTCACGACTTGGAGGTAAGCCTAAACTTGGTCATCTCTCAATCTATGCATATTTCCTCGCACAATAATTTGGCCATATGTTCATAATCATGCATGGAATGTTTTCCCTCAATTAATTGCATTGTTTGAATCGTGTATCAAAAATCCTAGCCTTCATGCAGAAATTAGGGTTCTTGAGGTTTCTTCGTGATTTCTTGTTGTATGTTTAATTTAAATGAAATTAAAGTACATAGACATGATCGTGAGGTTGGGGCGAGCATAATGATATGTGGATTGCATGTTATAATTACGTATTCAGTGAGATTGGATGGAAAATGCAAATCAGCCAAACCCAGAAAAACGCGCGTGTTCTTGCTTGTGTTCTTGGCGCCTTTTTCCCAAATTCAAATATTTGAATTTTGTGATTTTGTTTAATTGATTCAAAAATTAATTTCTCTCCGAGTTTTAATGATTTTGAGTTGATTCTTTTTTTAATAATTCACAAAAATGTTAAAATATTTTATTTTATCAAAAAATCCCAAAAATATTATTTATTTCATATAATTGATATTTTTGTAAAGAATTAATATTTTGATTGTTTTTGGCATTTTAAATATTTTGTCTACATTGATTTTGCAACTTTTAATGCTTTCTAATTATTTTGTAGGTCAATACTTAATTTTTGAAGCATTAATCCAAGATCACAATTTGTTTTCCATGTGTTAAACAATTTTTGATCATTTTAATTGAATTTTTATTCAATTAAATACATTTTTGAAAACAAATTAGGGTTTTGGATTAATTCAACCCTCATAAATCATTTTCAAACTTTTTTGGGCCTCTTGAGAGAGTGTAAGACCCATCCCCCCTTGTACAAAAACTTTTTGGGCCTCACTCATTGTATAAGTCCCTCTGTACAAGTAAACAGCGCGATTGTCGCCCGTTTAAAAATAAAAATCATCTGGGCCTCTCCTTGAGCTATAAGATCCATTCAAAACACTTTGGGCCTCTAATAGAGGGTAAGACCCAATCCTTTTTTTGACCAAATCATCTTTGGGCCTCACTTATTGTATAAGTCCCGATACCGTAAAAAAAAAAAACAAACGGCGCGATCGTCGCCTTTTCAAAAATCGTCTGGGCCTCTCCTTGAGCTATAAGACCCATTCAAAACTTTTGGGCCTCTATTAGAGTGTAAGACCCAATCCCCCTTTTAACCAAAACATTTTGGGCCTCACTTATTGTATAAGTCCCTTTGCGTTAAAAGAAAACCTCGGCGCGATCGCCATTTCAAACGGAAAAATCATCTGGGCCTACCCTCGAGTAGTAAGACCCACTCTTTTTCTTTAAACCTTTTTGGGCCTCTTGAGAGAGTGTAAGACCCATCCCTTTGTACAGAAAACCTTTTTGGGCCACAGTCACTTGTATAAGTCCCTCTGTACAAATTTAAACAGTGCGCTCACTGATAAAACCCTGGGCCTCTCCTTGAACTGTAAGCCCCAAATCTTTCTTTTTCAAAGCACTTTCTCCTTTGATTTTGAATATACTGTTGTTTTCAATATTTCTTTGTTGAACAACTAACCAAACAGCATGGAAGCACTCCAACCGAGTAAGTGGTTATCGCTTTCGTTTACTGCTTTCATATTATAAACTGTATTGTGGGGCTGCTCACTGTAAGTCTCCTTTCATAAACTCATATCTACTGTTTAATAATAGTATAGATATTTCGAGTTTCCCCGGCTACTACGTCTAGAACTAAGTGATGCCGTTTCATTTATTCGTAGAAATAGACGCCTAGATCCCCAATAGGAGCACCAGATACAGTCTTCTCTTCGGCTGTCCTCCTTAGGAATCGTCAAGAAATTCTATCCCCCAGAGATGGATTATTCTCGGTGAAACTTCTCTTGAATTTCTTCAAACCGCCGAACGGTTTAGAATCTCTCTAAAAGTTAAAGTCACTGGATAGTAAACCTCGCACGTTTACCAGTGGTTTTAACTCTAAAAGAGTTTTCCTGAACTTTTCTTTGGTTTGGAACCCACGGGCTTCTTAAAAGCATCGGCCTCCTCTTGGGCATCATACAAGGACCCACAGGCTTCCTAAAAGCAACCCCGCCTCCTCTTGGGCATTATTCAAGGACCCTGCGGCTTCTTAGAAGTATTCACAGCCTCCTCTTAGGCTTCGTATAATGATCTCTTCCTTCGGGAATGATAGCCTCCTCTTGGGCTTCATACAAGGACCCGTCGGCTTCTTAAAAGTTTCCAGCCTCCTCTTAGGCTTCGTACAAATTGTCCCGACGACCTCCTAGAGGTATAGGAATAGAACCTAGTCATCCTCATAGAACAATCCTTTCATAGAGTCTACTACTGTTTCTCAAAGCATAGTACAAAAGATAAAACTCTAGACTTGGACAGTCTAACTTCCTTGAGTCTCAAAGACATTCTCAAGCACCCTTCGTTAAATAGGAAGGAAACCCGCAGACTCGGATAGTCTCAATACCCTTTGGATTTCCCGTTTCCTCAAAGAAAAGGAAATATCCCTGATCCTCAAATTCAATCCCTGAGTACAGTGTTACTCATATAAGAACTGATTTTCTCTTTTAAATCAGTATATTGGATCTGTCACTCAACTGAAACAGTTACAATAGCCTCCATCTCGGGCTTCGTACGAGATACCAAAATTCTCCCCAGTGGAGTCAAAACAACCTTTTAGCCTCTCTCTCAGGCTTTGTATGAGACACAAAAGATTCCCTCGTTGAGTCAATCACCCCTTTTTTTTGCCTCCATCTCGGGCCTCGTACGAGATATAAATCCCTTAAGCAAAAGTCGAACTCTTTGCTAGCCTCCTCTTAGGCTTTGTATAACGATATGCCCCACTGGGTCAAAAACTTTTAGCCTCTCTCTCGGGCTTTATACGAGACACAAAATAGCCTACTCTTAGGCTTTGTATAATGATTTTCCTAGTGGAAATTAGCCTCCTCTTAGGCTTTGTATAAGAAAACCACTGGTTGATCCAATCGACCTTTTAGCATCAAAGCTGTGCCTCGTTCACAGTACACAAACATCAACAACTCTTTCCCCTTCATCTAATCGCTGTAAGCGACAAGCCTCTGGATCATCTACATCCATGCCACTGTCCCTCTTTTAGCATGAGAAATTCCTAAGGAAAGATGGCATTGCTCTACACTGAGTTAAAGTCTTTTCCTTCAGATTAAAACCCTTTTCTTCGGAAATTATGGCATTGCTCGGATCCGCGTATCCCAGTTAAAGTAATTCTCCTTCCCCCTCTTTAGAGATAACAAATTCTCTCTAAAGTCGAGGTCTTTCAGCTTCACGTCTTGGGCTTTGAACAAGACACAAATAGACCTTTTAGCTTCACATCTTGGGCTTTGAACAAGATACAAATCACCTTTCGCTTCACGTCTTGGGCTTTGAACAAGACACCAAAAACCAATTTCCTCCCATAGAATAGGAGGAACTACGAACGCTCTGATTTCCCTGTTTCGGTAAACGGGAATACGTAGGCATAAGATCGAAAGAAAAGATCTTAGCGAGCGCAATCAACAAAAAACCCAAATCCCATATCTCCATCAATCAAAAGCAGTAATTCAAAAGCATCAGTCCTAACATCCTAATCCTTATTCCCCGCCAGAAACCCTTTGCCCAGGAAAAAAGAAAGAAAGAACCTGTATTGGCGAAATACGAATAACCAGTACAAAGGCCCCCCCCACATTGATAGCATCCGTAACCTAACAGACCGCTATTTAAACTCAGTATGCAAGCAGGGTTAATTGGAGACATCTATTTCCCTTCCTTATTCAGCTCACAATAGGATAAAAAATGAATCAACCTGTAGTTTTAAGCTCAACCGCAGAGAGCGACCAACGCTTAAGAGCCGCGTCCAAAATCGCTCGCTACACCAAAGTCCACTTTAATGCGACTGTCATTCAAAGGACCCCCGATGAGGGGCAGTGAGGTCATCGCCAAAGCATTTAACGGGTCTTGGAAAGCAGTTATCGGCGAAGTCGACCTTCCCATAACTATCGGTCCTCACACTTTCCTAATTACTTTCTAGGTCATGGACATCCGGGCAACATACAGTTGTTTATTAGGAAGACATTGGATACACCAGGCTGGGGCGGTCACTTCGACGCTGCACCAAAAACTGAAGTTCATCAAGAACGATCAACTCGTCATGGTCTGTGGAGAACAAGCCTTGATCGTGAGTAACCTGTCATTATCTACTTGTGAATAACCTGAGGAGGTTGTTGGAACTCAGTTCCAAGCACTGTCGGTGAGCAATGACAGCCAATCAGAAAAATGAACCCCGATTTCCTCGTACAGAGATGCTCTCGAAGTGATAAAAAATAACAATACAAAAGGATGGGGACAGCTTGTCATTTCTACTGATAACAAAACAAAGAAGGGTCTTGGTTTTTCTGCAACCTGCACCCAGACAGCTGCTAATGATGAAAGTCTTCATCCCATTCAAGACTTCTTCCACAGTGAAGGTTTCCTTCACCCAGTGCCTTAAACAGTCCATACTATCAACGAGGGAGATTCCTCCGATACGGATGAGGAATGGAAGTCCTATCTCAACGAGGATGATTATATGTCTCAGGAAGATGTGGCTACGCCCTTATGCTATCCCGCACAGAGTCCGAGATTTATACCAAGGTTAGACGTCGAAATGATATATGGAGATTGTGATCCGGAAGGATGCCGTGCTCCACCAAACTCATTAGAGGTGGACACTCTGATGAAGGACAACTTTGACCACGACTATTATGGCCCGATGGATGGCCTGCCTTCTGACAGCCGTACCCAGGAGACTTGGGGCAAGAAAATCAGTCGAACAATGAAAATCAGCTGAGCGTCATTGAACAAAATACCTGCGTCTCCACCATGTCATGGGATCAACACTCAGGTCATTCAGAACTTATCCAGTACGACGATGAATTGGAAAAGCTTGCCAAACTAGAATTCATCAATTATGCTTTTCCTGAGGTCAACATCATCGAGAGAGATGACTCCTCCAGTTCCAAAGAAGTGTGGGACACCTTGGGACAACCAAGTGGAAATTTCGACTACATGGTCAAGTATACCGCTCCCGAAAGCTCTCGTATCATGTTTGAAGATATCCAGCCAACTGGATGGGGAGATTTACTTGAGAGCACAAATACTATGCAAAATACAACAGAGGAATCCTCCTATGACAACTCTGCCTGGGAGACAGATTCCAATGATCCTGCTCCGCCAGAAATCAGCGTCATTTCTGAAGACAAATCAAGAAAGGTACCTGTCATACCCCAAATTTTGACCACTAAGATTTCCCATCATTGTGAAAATCATCATCACAATATGGATGACCCATTAGTCTCCCCAAAGATGGGTGAGCATCCACTACAATCAAAATTAGGGTTTTAAGCCCTCTCAGAGCTCTTAGACAAAGGATCAATCAAGGAATGACATGATCTTCAACTTGTCTAGCCTCTCAAACATCCACAATGAATCAAGTGGACTCCCACAGCAAGAATCAATCATAATGTTGCAGCATTCCAGGTGGATTGAGCCTTAAGATCGACAGTGTCACCAAATTAGGGTTTTGGTCGACCAGGGCCTCTAGATGGAAATTTCCCCTGGGCATGAGCCAATGCTTCAAAGCATAACTTGAATTACTCCATGGGACCTCACAGACCCCGTCATCAAGTCAATTTAGCCTCAGGGGATGCATTCACTAAAAATCAGGGATTAGGGTTTCTTGACCTAATTCACCCCAAAGTTGACTTTTGGGACAAATCATGAGCCAAAACCTCAAGAGATGATTTGAGGGTCCCTAACACACCACATTGATCCATTTGCAACAATGGATTGGTCCAAGAAGCTTGAGCAACAAGTTTCAATTTCATCAGAACCACAGTTAGGGTTTCGCAGAAAAAGTCAACTGTACCTTTGACTTTTGACCAGGACATGCTCCCAAACCCTAAGACATGATTCAATACACCCTATAACACCTATGAAATCAATCCATCAAGTTTGATTTTGGTCAAGGACTTGATTTCATAGAGGATCGCACAGTTTGGAATTCATCTGACAAAAAGTCAACTGTGCACAAAAGTTAACTTTGACTTTTTGAGATTTTTCACAATTATGATTCTTTAACCCTAAAATGATGTTAATGTGTGATTGGAATCATAATTCATCAAGAAAAATCAAGAAAAGTGGGATAACTTGTAAAAGGGGTAACCATAAAAACTTAGAAATTTTTCTAAGTTATGGAACAAAGTGGCTAGGGTACTAACTTTGGAGGATCATAACTCCTAAACCATAAGGCCATTTCCCCCCATCCAAAGCTGAATTTATAGCTCTCATGGCACTCTACAAAAGCTTTAAACATAACTCATTCCAATTCCTCATGGATTTTGAGTTATGGAATGATCAAAATCACAAAAAGTGAAAATGTCACTTTTTTCCAACACTTAGTGAAATTTTCACTAAGTCAGAATCTGCCTTCACTTTTTTCCAAATGTAGGAGCATTTTTCACTTGGATCCAAAAAGTATCAAAACCAATTATGATAAAACAATTGTTGTATCATATGAGGGCTATCCAAAATGGCCAAGAACTCCATCAAAGTCCACTTGAGCCATGAGATATGACAATGCCAATATGCCTTGCTGCAAACTGTCATGGCAAGGCAGATTTGGGAGTTTTGCTCGATTTGCTCAAATTTTGTAAAGGGGGAGCAACTCTATCCATCTGAACACCTCAAGGGGGGACCAAGGAGGAACCAACTCTGATCCCAAGCCTCCCAAGTCTTTGGAACCAAAAATAGCTTGCCAAACCTAGAAATGCCTAAAAGAGGGACAAGACTCCAATTTTGGATTGGAGCATTCAATGGATGCACCAAGGTGGCATGGACTGAGCCATTTCCAACAGAATTCAGTCAAGACTTATCCAAGACCAAGGGGACCAGCAGCCTGTGCCCTAACCTCTAGTCAATAGCTAGAGGAGACTTAGATTCTCATTGCTCAACATTGGACAAACCTCTGCTGCAGTTGCCATTCACTATTGCAGCCAAAATAAACTTGCTCTACTATAAATAGAGCTCAATTGTGTGCAGTTTGAGTACACCAAAGCACTACAACACTTGCTTTCCTCAAAATCTCTTTCTCTAGGCAGAAATACCTTCTTTAGCAAGGTAACTCTGAGTTTTTGAGTTAGAGAGCAATTCCACCACAGATTATGATCCAAACACATCCAATATGTCATATCTAAGCTGTCAAAACTCTCACAAGTGACCTGTAACACCAAAATCACAAAGTCACCTCTCAAAACCTCAAAATAGGACTTTTGTGCATTTTTCAAGCCATGTCTTGATTCAGTCACTTTCCAAACCAAATAAAACCTCAAACACACTCCAAATATCATCCTTGAGTTGTCCCAAATGGTTCCACACATCTGGAACACCATTTGAGAGAGTTGCTATTTTGGTCACTTTTGCCCGTTTTGCAAGAAAGAGCTCAAACTTGTTCCTGAGGTTTCCAGCTGATTCCAACCATCCTAAAAGCTTCTAAGAGATCATTTGAGGTTGTTCAAAGCATCAAATAATTTATGGAATAAGTGGCTTGGCAGATTGCACAAAAGCTCCAAAAAGAAGTAAGCATCACAACTTGGATTCTTTGAACCATGCTTTCTTTTGATGTCCACTGATCATGCATCCCTTATACATGTTATATGTGTTGTGTTTGCACCAATTTATCATGTAGTTCATGTTTGTACCAAGAGATGGCATAGAAAATGCAAATCATGGCCTATTTCAAAACCACTATCGGGTTTTTCAATATGAGCATGATCTAAAACAAATACCACCACCATTGGATTCCTTGTGAAATTCTAGGCAGGATAAACCTAAATTTTGTCCCAATCCATGGAGAAATGAGAAAGTTATGGCCTTCACGTTTTCAACCAAAATCTTGCCTTGCATTGCCTTGGGCCAAGCCAAAAACAAGGCAAGCCTTGTATATTTGTGGTTGTGTTTCTATCAACGGATGTATCACCACCCTAGTGGTAAGGCGCACGCCCTATACACAAGAGGTCTGGGGTTCGAATCCCCCTCGCCCCAGATCCTCTTTTTACTATTTTCTCCACTTTTTTATTGTTTTTCTTATTATTTTTAATGATTTGAAAAATTAATAACTCCCTCAATTTTAATTATTTTTGATTGGTTCTTTTTGCAAAAAATCACAAAAATGTTGAAATATTTTATTCCACAAAAAAATTAAATTTATATTAGTTATTTAATATAATTAGTATTTTTGTGAGTAAATTCATTTTTATTTGTTTTTAAACATTTAAAAGTGAATATTTACTTTGAAAATCAAAACCAAATGAGTTTTAATTTATCTTGTGATTAAAACCTCATTTTTCAAACCTTCAACAAAAATCACAAGTGGTTTATTCAAACTTATTTGGTATTTTTATTTTATTTTCTTTAAATATTTCCTTTTAAAAGAAAACAAATTTAGGGTTTCCTTGATTTTCACTCAAACAAAACTTTTAAACACTTTGGGCCTCTGATAGAGTGTAAGACCCAATACCCTTTTAACCAAAACAATTTTGGGTCTCAGATATTGTATAAGTCCCTCTGCGTTAAAAGAAAATCTCGGTGCGATCGCCAGTTCAAAAATCAAACCCTTTGGGCCTACCCTCGTGTTATAAGCCCCATTCTTTAAAAATCATTAGGCCTCTAGTAGAGTGTAAGACCCAACCCTTTTTGAAAACCAAAATAATTTGGGCCTCAGTGTATAGTATAAGTCCCGATACCACCAAAACGTTCGACGCGATCGTCGCCTTTTAAAACAAAACCTTGGGCCTCTCCTTGAGCTGAAAGCCCCACCACTTGTACAAAAATAAACCTTTGGGCCTCTTGAGAGTGTGTAAGACCCATCCCTTTGTACATAAAACTTTTTGGGCCTCAGTCACTTGTATAAGTCCCTGTACAATGTACAAAACAACAGTGCAATCACTGATAAAACCTTGGGCCTCTCCTTGAGCTGTAAGCCCCACCACTTGTACAAAAATAAACCTTTGGGCCTCTTGAGAGAGTGTAAGACCCATCCCTTTGTACAGAAAACCTTTTTGGGTCTCAGTCACTTGTATAACTCCCTGTACAATGTACAAAACAACAGTGCAATCACTGATAAAACCTTGGGCCTCTCCTTGAGCTGTAAGCCCCAACAATCTTTTCAAAGCACTTTCCCCTTTGATTTTGAATATAATATTGTTATCAAAGCTTTCTTTGTTGAACAAACTAACCAAACAACATGGAAGCTCTACAACCGAGTAAGTGTTTACCCGCTTTCTTTACCCACTTTCATATATATATATATATATATATATATATATATATATATATATATATATATATAACTGTATTGTGGGGATGCTCACTGTAAGTCTTCTTTCACAAACTTTTATATACTTGTCAAATATCAACTGTGTAATACTAGTATAGTTATTTAGAGTTTTCCCCGGCAACTACGTCTAGCACTAGGTAAAACCCGTTGGTCACTCTTAAATACAGTCAAAACTAGATCCCCATAGGATTACCAGACACAATCTTCCCTCCTCTTGGGGTTAAACAATATGGAGACGTGAAAGGCAACATTCTCGATGAACCCATTCTCAGACTGTCACCCTTAGAAATTGTCAAAGAGACTCTACTCCCCAGGGATGATCTTTTCTCCGTGAATGGCATCTCTTGAGTTTCTTCCAAATTCTCGGACTTTCCTGGCTTGATCTATTCTCGGTGAATGGCATGTCTTGAACTTCTCGGGGTTTGGGGACCCACAGGCTTCTTAAAAGCATCCCCGCCTTCTCTTCGGCATTGTACAAGGACCCTGCGGCTTCTTAAAAGCTCTCATGCCTTCTCTTGGGCTTAGTACAAGGGCCCAGAGACCTCTACAGGTATAGGAACAGAACCTAGTCATCAATTTACTAGAGCTTTCTTTCTGAGTCATGTGTCAGACCAGTTAATGGGTTGACCTTCATCCCTTAACATACCAGCCTTCTCTTGGGCATCATACAAAGATCATTCACTACCTGAGAATCGATTTCTCAAAACACCCGTAGACTTGGACAGTCTCAATACCTTTTGGATTTCCCATTTCCTTAAAGAATGGGAAATAACCCTGATTCTCCGATCAATCCCTGAGCAGAACATTACCCATATAAGAACTGATTTTCTCTTTATTCAACATACTGGACCTGTCACTAAACTGAAACAGTCACCAGCATCCTAGCCTCCTCTTGGGCTTTGTACAATGATTCTCCCCAGCGGAGCTAACCTATTTACACTCTCTTGTTGAGTATAAAAGACTCTCTTGTTGAGTCACTTCCCTTTTAGCCTCCATCTCGGGCTTCGTACGAGATTAAAATCACTCTCTTGTTGAGTATAAAAGACTCTCTTATTGAGTCCAACATTTTCAGTCTCCATCTCGGGCTTCGTATGAGGTACAAAGACTCTCTTGTTGAGTCAAGGTTTCACCTAGGGGACAAAAAAGAACAAGATCCCTAAAGAGACCTGCGCACTCCCCAGCAGAGTCGCCATTTTTCTGTGGAAAATGGGGACGATGATGACTAAGGTAAAATAGATCCTCATGTGACTCCCCAGCAGAGTCACCATTTTTCTGTAGCGAGTGATTTTTTGATGTGGTTGCGAAGCATGATTGCTCTAGTACTACAGTTCGATTCATTTTTTATCTTATTAAAGCTGATGAAGGAAGGGAAATAGATGTCTCCAATTAACCCTGCTTGCATACTGAGATTAAACAGTCGAAACTGTTGGTTTACAGATGCTACAAAGATTCAGGGTTTCTCCTAGGTTATTTTGTTGACGAGGGGTGCTTTAGACTATCGGTTGAGATGTTAGGATGGATATATATGAAAGTATGGGATTTTGGGTTTTTGTTTAGTGTGCTCGCTAAGATTTTTCTTTCAATCTTATGCCTACGTATTCCCGTTTACCGAAACAGGGAAATCAGAGCGTTCGTAGTTCCTCCTATTCTATGGGAGGAAATGGTTGTTTTGGTGTCTTGTTCAAAGCCCAAGACATGAAGCGAAAGGTGTTTGTATCTTGTTCAAAGCCCAAGATATGAAGCTGAAAGGTTTATTTGTATCTTGTTCGAAGCCCAAGATGTGAAGCTAAAAGTGTTGACCTTAGAGAGAATTTGTCATCTCTAAAGAGGGGTTTGTCTGTTACGAATGTTTATAAAGGAGAATTACTTTAACCGGGATTTGTGAATCCGGAAATGCCATAATTTCCTTTATAGGGGATTTTAACCTGAAGGAGAAGACTTTAACTCAGTGTAGAGTAATGCCATCTTTCCTTAGGAATTTCTCATACTAAAAGAGGGACATTGGCATGGATGTAGATGATCCAGAGGCTTGCCGCTTACAGCAATTAGATGAAGGGGAAGGAGTTGTTGATGTTTGTGTACTGTGAACGAGGCACATCTTTGATGCTAAAAGGTTAATTGGATCAACCAGTGGTTTCTTATACAAAGCCTAAGAGAAGGCTATTATGTGTCTCGTACAAAGCCCGAGAGAGAGGCTAAAAGGTTTTGACTCAACGAGGGAATCTTTTGGTATCTCGTATAAAGCCCGAGATGGAGGCTATTTGACTCAACAAGAGAGTTTTTTGTATCTCATACGAAGCCCGAGATGGAGGCGAAAGGGTGATTGACTCAACGAGGGAGTCTCTTATGTGTCTCGTACAAAGCCCGAGAAAGAGGCTAAACGTTGTTTGACCCCGCTGGGGAGAAATCATTGTACAAAGCTCAAGAGAGAGGCTAACTTCACGGGAGAAGGATCTTTATACAAAGCCTAAGAGGAGGCTGTGGCGACTGTTCAGTTAAGTGACAGGTCCAGTATACTAATTTAAAGAGAAAATCAGTTCTTATATGAGCAATACTGTACTCAAGGATTTGGTTCGAGGATCCGGGTTATTCCTGTTCTTTAAGGAAGTGGGAAATCCGAAGGGTATTGAGATTGTCCGAGTCTACGGGTTCCTTCCTATTCTTGAAGGGTGCTTGAGAATGTCTTTGAGACTCAAGGATATTAGACTGTCCAAGTCTAGAGTTTCATCTTTTGTACCATGCTTTGAGAAACAGTAGTAGACTCTATGAAAGGACTGTTCTATGCAGATGATTAAGTTCTGTTCCTATACCTCTAGGAGGTCGTCGGGACAATTTGTACGAAGCCCAAAAGGAGGCTGGAAACTTTTACGAAGCCGACGGGTCCTTCTACGATGCCCAAGAGGAGGCTATCATTCCCGGAGGAAGAGATCATTATACGAAGCCTAAGAGGAGGCTGTGAATACTTCTAAGAAGCCGATCGGTCCTTGTACTAAGCCCAAGAGGAGGCGGGGTTGCTTTTAGGAAGCCTGTGAGTCCTTTTATGATGCCCAAGAGGAGGCCGATACTTTTAAGAATCCAATGGGTCCCCAAACCCCGAGAAATTCAAGACATGCCATTCACCGAGAATAGATCAAGCCAGGAAAGTCCGAGAATTTGGAAGAAACTCAAGAGATGCCATTCACGGAGAAAAAATCATCTCTGGGGAATAAAGTTTCTTTGACAACTTCTATGAGTGACAGTCTATGAAAGGGTTCACAGAGAATGCTGCCTTTCATATCTCCATATTGTTTAACCCCAAGAGGAGGAAAGACTGTGTCTGGTAATCCTATGGGGATCTAGTATTGACTATTTAAGAGTGATCGAGACGACTTTACCTAGTGCTAGACGTAGTTGCCGGGGAAACTCTAAATATCTATACTATTATTACACAGTTGATATGAGTTTATGAAAGAAGACTTACAGTGAAACAGCCCCACAATACAGTTATATGTATATGAAAGCGGTAAATGAAAGCGATAACCACTTCCTCGGTTGTAGAGCTTCCATGGTGTTTGGTTAGTTGTTCAACAAAGAAAGATTGAAAACAACAGTATATTTCAAAATCAAAGGAGAAAGTGCTTTGAAAAAGAAAGATTTGGGGCTTACAGCTCAAGGAGAGTCCCAGGGTTTTATCAGTGAGTGCACTGTTTAAATTTGTACAGAGGGACTTATGCAAGTGACTGTGGCCCAAAAATTGTTTTCTGTACAAAGGGATGGGTCTTACACTCTCTCAAGAGGCCCAAAAAGTTTAAATAAAAAGAGTGGGGCTTATAACACGAGGGTAGGCCCAGATAATTTTTCCGTTTGAAATGGCAATCGCGCCGAGGTTTTCTTTTAACGCAGAGGGGCTTATACAATATCTGAGGTCCAAAGTGATTTTGGTTAAAAGGGGATTGGGTCTTACACTCTATTAGAGGCCCAAAAAGTTTTAAATGGGTTTTATAGCTCGAGGAGAGGCCCAAAAGGTTATTTTTCAAAAGGCGACGATCGCACCGTTTGTTTTTTACGGTATCGGGACTTACACAATACACTGAGGCCCAAAAATGGTTTGGTCAAAAAAGGATTGGGTCTTACACTCTATTAGAGGCCCATGAGTGTTTGACAATGATTTGTTTGAGTGAAAATCAAAGAAACCCTAATTTTATTCTTTAAAGGTAAATATTTAAAGAAAATCAATGAAAAATACCAAATAGGTTTGAATAAACCACTTGTGATTTTTGTTTAAGGTTTGAAAAATAAAGTATAAATCACAAGAGATATTAAAACTCATTTGGTCTTGATTTTTCAAGATGAATATTCATTTTAAAATGTTTAAAAACAAATAAAAATGAATTTATTCACAAAAATAGTAATTATATTAAATAAATAATATAAATTCAAATTTTTTGTGGAAATAAATATTTCAACATTTTTGTGATTTTTTGCAAAAAGAACCAATAAAAAATAATTAAAATTGAAAGAGTTATTAATTTTCCAATTAATTAATAAACCATGAAAATATTGGAAAAAATGGCAAAATGTGAAAAAACACAAAATGGCATGAGTGGGGTTTGAACCCAAGACCTCAAGGTTACAAGGCGCGCGCCTTACCACTGGGGTGGTGATACATCCATTGTTTGAAACAAAACAACAAATATACAAGGCATGACTTGGTTTTAGGCCTGGCCCAAGGCAAGTTTTGGCAAGTTTTGGCTCAGAAACGTGAAGGTCATAACTTTCTCAATTCTTAATGGTTTGAGAAAAAATTTATATGCATCTGAACCAGAATTTCATAAGGAATCCAATGGTGGTGGTAGTTTTTTCAGATCACACTCCCTCCTCAAAACCCGATAGTGGTTTTGAAAATGACCTATAAATGCATTTTCTATGCTACAGCTTGGTACAAGCATGGATTACATGGTGAATTAGCTCAAACACAACGTATACAACATGTATGAGATGTTTATGATCAATGGACTTCAAAGCATTGCATGTTTGAAAGATTCCAAGTTGTGAGGCTTACCTCTTTTTTTGAGATTTTGGAGCTTTTGTGCAATCTGTCAAACCTCTTGTTCCAGAAATGATTTGATGCTTTAGACACACTCAAATGATCCCTTAGAAGCTTTTAGGATGATTGGAATTGACTGGTACCTGCAAAAACACAAACAGTCCCTTTCTTGCAAAAGGGGTTAAAAGTGACCAAAATAGCAACTCTCTCAAATGGTGTTCCAGATGAGGGGAACCATTTGGGACAGTTCAAGGATGATATTTGGAGTGTGTTTGAGGTTTTATCTGGTTTGGAAAGTGACTGAATCAAGACATGGCTTGAAAAATGCAAACAAAGCCTATTTTGAGGTTTTGAGAGGTGACTTTGTGATTTTGTGATTACAGGTCACTTGTGATAGTTTGCACAACATACATATGATATATATGAGGTGTGTGTGTGATTGATTGTGATGAAAAAGCTCTCAAAGTTGCCTTGCTAAAGAAGGCATTTTTTGCCAAGAGAAAGAGGTTTTGAGGAAAGCATCTGTTTGATGGCTTTGGTGTACTCAAACTGATCACAATTGAGCTCTATTTATAGTAGAGCAAGTTTGTTTTGGGATCCACAGTGAATGGCTACTGTAGCAGGTGTTTGTTCAATGTTGGCCAATGGAAATCCAAGTCTCCTCTAGCCATTGACTAGAGGTTAGGGCACAGGGCTGTGGTTCCCTTGGTCTTGGATAAGTCTTGACTGAATTCAGTTGCAAATGGCTCAGTCCATGCCACCTTGATGCTTCCATTGAATGCTCAAATCCAAAATTGGAGTCTTGTCCCTATTTTGGCAATTCTAGGTTCAACATGCTATTTCTTGTTCCAAAGACTTTGGAGGCTTGGATCAGTGACTGTCCCCTTTAGATTCAATCCTCAAAGGTGTCCAAGTGGATAGGAGCATTTGGATTTGGATGATTTTGGCAAATCGAGCAAAAATGTAAATTCTGCCTTGCCTTGGCAGATTTCAGCAAGGCAACTTTCCAATGTCATATCTCATGACTCAAATTGAATTTGGTAATGTTCTTGGTCATTTTGGAAAGCCCTTACATGATACAACAACTGTTTGAACATATTTGGTTTTGATCTCTTTTGAATCCAAGTGAAAAATCCCCCTACATTTGGCAAAAGGTAGGGTAAAATGTGACTTAGTGAAATTTTCACTAAGTGTTGGAACAAATTGACTTTTCTTGATTTTGATCACTCCATAACTCAAAATCCATGAGGAGTTGGAATTAGGTCTAGTTGAAGTTTTTGTAGAGGGCAATGAGATCTACAAATCAAGCCTTGGATGGGGGAAAATGGCTTTGTGGTTTAGGAGTTATGACCCTCCAAAGTTGGTACCCTAGCCACTTTATTTTTAACTTAGAAAATTTTCTAAGTTTTTTATGGTTACCCCTTTTACAAGTTACCCAACTTTTCTTGATTTTTCTTGATGAATGATGATTCAAATCATACATTAACATCATTTTAGGGTTAAAAATCCATTTTGGTGAAAAATCTCAAAAAGTCAAAGTTGACTTTTGTGCACAGTTGACTTTTTATCAGATGAATTCCAAACTGTGCAATTCTTCATGAAATCATGTCCTTGACCTAAATCAAACTTGATGGACATGCTCCATGGGTGTCATAGGGTATATTGATGCATGTCATAGGGCTTGGGAGCATGTCCTAGTCAAAAGTCAAAGTTACAGTTGACTTTTTCCTTAAAACCCTAATTGTGGTGCAGATGAAATTGAGACTTGTTGCTCAAGCTTCTTGGATTAATCCATTGTTGCAAATGGATCAATATAGTTCATTAGAGACCCTTAAACCCTCTCTTGAGGTCTTGGCTCATGATTTGCCCTAAAAGTCAACTTAGGGGTGAATTAGGTCAAGAAACCCTAATTCCTGATTTTTGATGAATGCATCCCCTGAGGCAAAATTGACTTGATGATTGGGTCCATGAGGTTCCATGGAGTGTATTAGGTTAGGTTTTGGATCACTGGCTTGTGCCCAAATGAAAATTTTCCATCTGGAGGCCCTGGTCGACCAAAACCCTAATTTGGTGACACTGTCGATCTTGAGACTTAATCCACCTAGAAGGGAGCAGCCTTGTGCTTAATCCTTGAAGTGGGAGTCCTTTTGATCCATTGTGGATGTTTGAGAGGTTAGACAAGTTGAAGATCATGTCATTCCTTGATTGATCCTTTGTCTAAGCACTCAGGGAGGGCTTGAAACCCTAATTCTGATTGTAGTGGATGCTCACCCATCTTTAGGGGATTGATGAGGCATGAAAGTACATCCATATTGTGATAATGATTTTCACAATGATGGGAAATCTTAGTGGTCAAAATTTGGGGTATGACAATCCTTACCACTCATGGTAGTAACCCTACACACAGAAAAACCCAAGCAGATACAGATATACATATATACAAGTATACAAGCAAGCAAACATATAAATAACACAAATATAAACAAGGTGGGCTTAACCCTCAACTGCATCCCCAGTGAAGTCGCCATTTCTGTTGCGGTGAGAATCAGATATCAAGCTATGAATTAACTTGAATCACACATCTTTGAAATTCACCACCGAGCTTTGATTTATCCAAAAGAAAGGGTAAAGATCGAAGAAAACCATAATTGCGCTATGTGAAGACACAACTAAGAGATCGGGGATCCTGGGTTGGTTATACTAAGGGAAGGTATTAGTACCCTAAGTATCTGTAGTACTCTACAGGAACCTCTTGTTTGTATTTGTGTTATGTTAAAGTTTGCCTGCTAAGGGAAAGGGTGCTAAGGTAAAGACCTAAGGGTATATACACCAAGTATGCTCGCCAAGACGTCGCATCTTGTGCCTACGTATCCTAATAAGGATGTAATCAGAGCATTCATAGTTCACCTCAATAAGGGTGAGGAACCATTGACTATGGCCAAAGTTCAAAGGGGAATGAGTATGATACTCATGTAGAGTTGAAGAACTCTCTAATTCTAAGTTGTAGGGTTGAATAATTATGAGGCTAAGGGGAAAAGTAAGTATCCTATGACTTTGAGGTCAAGGGTTGATAAGTGCTACCTATGACTTTGAGGTCAAAAGTTGGAGATGGTTACCTATGACTATGAGGTCAAGGTGGGAGATGAATACCTATGACTATGAGGTCAGGGTGGTAAGAAGGTTACCTATGACTATGAGGTCAAGGGTTAAAGATGGCTATGAGGCCAAGATGGTAAACTATGACTATGAGGTCAAGGGAAGATGGCTATGAGGCCAAGATGATAACCTATGACTATGAGGTCAAGGTGGAAGATGGCTATGAGGCCAAGATGATAACCTATGACTATGAGGTCAAGGTGGAAGATGGCTATAAGGCCAAGATGGTAAACTGTGACTATGAGGTCAAGGGAAGATGGCTATGAGGCCAAGATGATAACCTATGACTATAAGGTCAAGGTGGAAGATGACTATGAGGCCAAGATTGTAAACTATGACTATGAGGTCAAGGGAGGATGGCTATAAGACCAAGATGATAACCTATGACTATGAGGTCAAGGTGGAAGACAGCTATGAGGCCAAGATGGTAAACTATGACTATGAGGTCAAGGGAAGATGGCTATGAGGCCAAGATGATAACCTATGACTATGAGGTCAAGGTGGAAGATGGCTATGAGGCCAAGATGGTAACCTATGACTATGAGGTTAAGGTGGAAGATGGCTATGAGGCCAAGATGGTAAACTATGACTATGAGGTTAAGGGAAGATGGCTATGAGGCCAAGATGATAATGAGCTATCTATGACTTTGAGGTCAATAGAGAAAACTTTCCTTTGGAAGGAGGGGAAGACAATCTCTTGTAAAGACAAGTGTTGAAGGGAGATTAAAGTATGAGTGATAAAATATAAGAGTTCAAGAACTCAAGGGGATAAACATCCATGAAAGGAAATAGTATCAATCAAGTATGAACAATATCAAGATATTGAGATAATCATTCATGTATGAGCATGAAATAGTTCACAACAAATCAAATATGGATAAATGCTCAAATAGACAAGGCAAAGTGATTTTGAACCATGAAGTCAAGAGTAAAATAATATTCTCAAAACATAACACAAATTCAATTTGCAAGACACTTTAAGAAGTGTTATAAAGAACTAGGTCAAAACATGTTAGAAGCAAGGGTGAAAAGGATGGTTACATCAATGAGGTGTTCAAAAAATTAAGAAAATGGACACACAAGTCCAAAACCAAAGTGTAATCCCAAGTTCAAACATTTAAGAATGAGTGTGTGGAGTGTCATAAAAAGATGGACAAAATAGCTCTCTTAAAGTCAAAACTTCAAGGTGGAATATCAAAGGCAACGAGCCTAAGAATCGAGGGTCAAATAATGCACTTAAACCTAATAAAAAAGATCTCATCCAGGGTAAAAAGTTAGCCTCAAACATCCCTCTAATGTTTCCTAAGACACCTTGGAAAATTAGCTCAAAAAGATAATGATAAGTGATTATTTTGAAAGATTGTTTAAAAACTAGGTCAAAATTTACTCTTGATTTTATAAAATAAAGAATAAATATTAAAATAAAATAAAAATAAAAATAAAAATTTTATAAAATTAATTTAAACAATAAAATGTAATCATGAATTTTCTTAGAATTTTTTATTAACAAAAACTATTTCAAAAAAAAAAAATGAAATTGAAATGAAAAAAAAGAAAATAAAATACTTGGCATGAACCAAGACATGGGGGTTTATTA
Organism: Lathyrus tuberosus; assembly: GCA_022829125.1. NCBI lineage: Eukaryota > Viridiplantae > Streptophyta > Magnoliopsida > Fabales > Fabaceae > Lathyrus > Lathyrus tuberosus. The sequence continues at coordinate 1,205,135 of JALAZF010000523.1, read as the reverse complement.
GCAAACCTAAAATGAACTAAGGGTTAGTCTGTTGATGCGCATGGGCCTCTGGAAGGGAGTGTGGTTAGCGAAAAAGGCAGGGCCCAGGCCCAAAGAGTTGAAAACAAAAGAAATAAAAACTAAAAGGGAGTCTGGGGCGAGGGGGATTCGAACCCCAGACCCCTTGACTACACGCGCAATGTTCACATCACTGGGGTGGCTATACATCCATTGTATAAGCCACCCTCATAAACATGTATTCCATGAACATTTCATAATGTGCCAGGTTCAAATAACATGGAAATGTTACAAGGAAACCGCTAACAACATGACATCAACCGGTCACTTAAGTTTAAGTGACTAAATGACAAAAATGGTATCCAACCACTCCTAATCTGCCACGCCACCTTCTTCTTCCATGCAAACCATACAAAACCCTAAAACTATCGTGGAAATACCAGACACAAGCCATGGCAAACCTTCCACTTGTTCAATCCTTTCCATCCTCAAATCTCAACCAAATTCCAAAAAGTAAAACATCAACATGTAGCATTCAGATGATAGAACAACACTAAACCCTAGACAACTTAAAATAGCAACCTAAACAGGGAGAAATCATCATGGAAGTGGGACGTCTAAACTGAAACAAACTCCCAGCATGCTAATGAATCGACACTACTTCCAACAGTTATCCATATTATCAATTCAAAACAACACAGATGCAATAGAAGAGCAAAATTATAGCATGCAAGATCATTTTAACTTGGACACGAGAACCATGGAATCATGAATAGGTAAAGAAAGAAAAAGGCTTACCAAGTGGAGAAGGTCCACGACCTCTTCAACTTGGAAGCCTTGGAACCTTACTAGCTCAACTTCTTTCTTTCTAAGCTGATGGTATGTAGACTGCTGGTGAAATGATCCTCCCTTTCTCTTGGTTGCACGAGCTCACATTTTTTTATTGCTTTGTGTGGTCTGTTGTGGATGTTCTAATGTGTGTTTCTCTTGAATGCTTTTTTCCACCAAAACCTCCTCTTAAAGCTGGACCCAGTTTGAAAATACATTGGTCAATGTTTTGAGAAGTGAGTATGATTGTGACACATCCTCGAGCTGGCTATGGCAGAGATTGGGGAAGAGAAAACCTTGTTGGGTTGTGCTCAGTAATGCAGTCTGAATGAAGGTGAGAGACTTGTTCAAGCATACTGCATACAATGGATCTTCCCCCTTTCATGAATAGGCTGCTACTCTCTTTTTGTATGTCAAAGGATAAGACTCATTTTAGGTATGTTTTGAGACCAACAAGGCTGAAAAGTTTGGATCATTTCAGATGCCTTGGATGCTGAAATATTTTGGTCCAAGACTTGACTCCAACTTAGTCCTTTTTGGTACAAACCAAAGCAAGTCGTGGGAAAGGATTTGGCAGCCCATAACTTCATGTATTAAGACCAATTTGAGGAGACTTTGAGTTCACATGTGACCTGATATGTAACTAACATCTTGCAAGTTCAATATGGTTGGAAAATGCAAGTAGATCTTAGGGAAAAATTGGCACAAAAATCTGTCCAAAACATGATGTTATGCGCTGCCCTCATTGCCAAGCATATGCTTTTAAAAATCCCAACTTTAAGACACCATATCTCTTGATTGGTTGATCCAAATAGAACATTCTTGGTATGCCTAGAAAGCTTGCAAGACAAGGAACAAATTTCATGTCCAAGGAATTTTAAAACAAAGCTTGCATCATCATGAAAATCACCTTGGAAAATTGGACCAGGAAGTTGCCAAGACTTGACAAGTGAAAAACCCAAATTTGTTGACTTCAGAACTTGAGTTGTGTACATCCAATGGAGATGTTGTAGTACTAAAAAAAAAGCTAGAAGAACACTCTACAACTTTCATGACCAAGGAAAATTGAGATGAGGCTTGAATCATAGTGAAAAATGAGGTTGAAGTTGGCTGCAAAATGGAGAAAAACATGAAATTTCACCAAGTGTTTTAACTTGACCAGAACTTCCAAGCTCCATAACTCAAAAACTAGGCCTCTTTTGGGGTATGACCCTCTAATAAAATTTAAAGTTCATGATGAGAGCTTCAATTTGAGCTTTGAACCACCAAAATTGGATGTGTGGTTTGGAAGTTATGACCTTTCAAAGTTTGCATAAGGAGTGAACTTTTCACACTTCGAAAAAATTCAAGGACCAAACATTGCCCTCTTTACAAGAAAACTCTCAAATGTCAACTTCTCATGCTCTAACTCAACAATTAGACATATCTTGATGGAATATGGCTTTAATACTTCAATTTGGATCAAAATCTCAAAAGTCAAAAGCTTTACTTTTTTAGTCAAAACCCTAATTTTCTTCAGGAATTCAATTGTATGATCTTTGATAATCTTGCTTCCTCAATCTCTTCAAATGCCATGGATGGCCTTTAAGGATATTTAGTAACATATGGAATCATGTCCCAAGGCTTGGGATTACACCTTGATCAAAATCAAAGGCAAAGGTTGACTATCATGACAAAACCCTAATCTGGGGCATGATGAACTTGTGGCTCATAGTACTTGTGATAGGAGCAAAATATACTTGATTTCCTATTGAATAAGACCTCTTGGATGTATGTGAGCTCAATTGATTGATGAACCAATCAAGACATTGACTGATAACAACAAGATGCTTTGGTGATTCTTTAGGTTAAAACCCTATTTCCACAATTCTTGATCAGATGGTCTCTCCTTGATTTCTCTTGACCCGAACTCATGAGATCATGGCATATGATTTGAGAACCTCATGATGAGCCTCCAAGACCAAATGGTTGAACCTTGGATCCTCAGTTAACTTTCTTGGATAGATGACTTCACATACCAATCTCAATCAGACTGGTGAACACTTGTAATGGTTGTATGGAGCCAAGAGATGTCTTAAGAGACCTTGAAACATGGTAGTGATTGGCTTATTGACTTCTCCCTCTTTATGTGCCAACCCTAGCTTTCACATAAAAGAAATAACTAGCAAGATATGGTGGTTAGTTAACAATGCATAGATGATTGAACCCTAAATGTAGGTGCAAGATGTTAGGACATCTAAGGGGTAAAATTTGGGGTATAACAGTTTCCCCTATTTAAATAGATTTATCGGATGGCACGAGGAATGGAAATCCTCGGGACATCAAGGTGAAAGATATTTAAATATAGCAAACCAAAAATTCTCTTAGATGGAATGCATACGCTAAGGACAAGCAACAGACATGCAAGTGCTGACATGCCATGATAGTGCAAAGATGCAGACAAGACAGGACGCCAAAGGTCAAGAGAAAACATCCACAGGTGAGCCTCACTGGGGAGACACAAAGGTTTAGTATCCACAAGTAAGACTCACTGGGGATGCAGGTTAGCAACCAACAAAAGAGACTCACTGGGGAGACCCTAGGAAAACACTGGGATGAGAAAACACTGGGGAGACCTCAATGGAGATGGAAGTCAAAGAGGTATTCTCCACTGGGGAAAGATCTAGGGAGATGGACGACAGGTTCATATGTGACCGGACGACACTGGGACAATAAAAACACACTCTTTACTGGGCATTAAACCAGAAAGAAGACATGATCTCCACTGGGGACCAATTTTAACCAAAAGGATAAACATCCAACAAAAGATTTTCTGGGGATTTCTGACACTGAAGAGTTCAAACGGGATCTTCAAGAAAAGCCAGAAAAGACAGCGACAAACACAAACTCTGCGTGCGCCATATGATGATCATCACAAGGACTTTCAAAGGGATATTGATAACGACTAAACCTCTGCTGGGAATAAGATTAAAGTGCCAAAAATGATTGGGCTCAGAAATTACACGCTAGTAAACACTGGACTCACAGTATCAATATTTGAAATGACGCCAGTAAACACCAATTTGAGTTGGCCTACCAGTAAACTCTGGACTTAGACACCAATTTGAGTTAGTCTGCCAATAAACACTGGACTTAGATACCAATTTGAGTTGGTCTGCCAATAAACACTAAACTTAGATACCAATTTGAGTTGGCTTGGATTCCAATTTGAGTTGGATAGGATACCAATATGAGTTAGCTGAGATACCAATATGAGTTGGTTGGATACCAATATGAGTTGGCCTGAAATACCAATATGAGGTGGCTGAGATACCAATATGAGTTGGTTGGATACCAATATGAGTTGGTCTAAATACCAATATGAGTTGGCTTAGATACCAATATGAGTTGGCTGAGATACCAATATGAGTTGGTTGGATACTAATATGAGTTGGTTTAGATAAACACACCAATTTGAGTTGGTTTTTCAGCAAACACTGGACCTTGGGTTCATATCTGACCTGAGTTTAGGTTCATATATCGCCCGACGGACAAGACGCGAACACAAAATAGAAGCTATTGGAATTTCCAACTTTTTCTCTCGCCTCAGCCTCGCCCTGCGAAAATCTCAGTTTCGCCTGGCGGAAGGAAGCTTCGCCAGACGAAAGTTGACAGACAACATTTTTCTGCTGCAGTTCTTTATTTGCTTCCTCCTTTTATTGATCCAAATGGTGTATCCTGAAGTTTTTATTACTCATTACTCCAACAGTGCTTAATTACCTACAAAATGAAGGGAAAACTATTTATCTTTACATAATTGAATCAAAAACATAAGTATACACTAACTAATGTATTTATACACAAAATTGGAGAATTATTCACTGAAATTACACTAAAACTCGATAAGTGTCACAAAACTATATACACAAAAACACTACAAAATGACACTTATCATTACTCGACCACTGTGGGGGATAAAAAGTATCATTGGTTTAGTGATAGTAATCATTTCTTGCTTAGGAGGAGTAGACCCTACTGGGGGTGAAAGAACCATCAATTGGTCTTCAGAGGTAAGAACTCTGCCGGGGATATCAGACGGGTCATTACATCTGAAATAGTTGATCATTCATTCAGGTGTACTGGTTTTAAAAGGAATACTTTGATTCTGCACTTTGAGGTTTAATCACTTCCGGAGAAGCCATCGATGTTCCTTTTTATGTTCAGTAGTAAAAAAGAATTGTCATCTTTATTTTTAAAAGCAGAAGAAAATTTGACAAGTAAATTCATTTTTTGTTTCAAGAATCGTTGATCATATTAAAAATGTCATTCTG